>JAEQBH010001006.1:0-600000 GCA_016808115.1 Tetrastigma voinierianum
TGTCACTTTGGATAAATTTGCTTGATTAAATAACTTTCTTAATATTCATGATTTAAAAATAAGGGTCGAGTACATGACCTTGCAGTACGGAGTCATACAAGTAGTAAAAATCGGTGAGAGTCGGTATCATTCCACAAGATTGGCAACGAATTAAAAGATCAGCTACTGACTACTGGAAATTCCATACTATTTAATTTAGAACTTCGTAGTGAAAGTTTTATCTAAACAACAAAATTAAAGATCTAGACTATTGAATATTATCAAACTAAGATAAATAAAAGTAAATGAATAAAAATAAATTGCAACTATAAGAATGGATTGAATCGGTTTCTGTGAAGCAGAAGCTATCGGTGAAATCATTAAACGATCGATTCCGATTACTAAAGTACATTGCACTGCATTTTGTATATGAATACGGTTTTGTCAAGGGTGCCTAATTATTGGAATTGGACTTCTCCATATTCACTGGTTGGATACCCTTGCTTCTCTCGAAGACAAGATCAAACCAGCTACCCGTATTCCAAATTCTCTTGCAAGATCTGGGTATTTTTCTCTCTCAATACTTCACACCCATTTCCTGTTGACAGCAGACCTTTTGCATTTCCTTCTCAAGATTTTCGCAAAGTTTCTACCACTTAATTAGTGGCTTATCCTCCAGATCTATGGGTTTGTCCCTTTCCCTTGATTAGATCTCAGCTAACACGGGGTTAGGAACTTACCTTTAGATTAAGGTGAACTCTCTGATTATTTATATTGTTAACTACACCTCGACTTCAATTATGAGCGAATGGGGGTTGCTCGAGATGAACTCGAGCTCGTGAGTTCGTCAATGGTAGTCCCCAGCATACCCGGAAAAGAATGCTCTCAGCTCGGGAATCTACGTCTACCATTTGTGTCAGCGAGAGGCATCTTTGGATATCGAGCAAGATACATTCCCTCATCTGGAATTCGGTACTACTATTGGGAACTTATCAATTCAAAAAGCGACACGAATAAGTAAAACGAGCCCCAATTAGTTCTCCCGTATTTGTGCGAAAGGCGCCAACTAAATGTAAATCAAATCCGGCCCAGTGCGCTTTGGTCTGCATTCTTAGTGGAAATGTGATGCGTACCTTACGCCTTGTAATTCTGCAATAAAGCGAAAGTAAAATTCGAAATTTATGCAGATTTGTAAATTTTCGGCAGTAATTGAAAAATAACATAAATAACAATCCGGCTCTACCGTGCATGCACAGTTCGATTCAAATCGAGAGAAAAGGAAATAAACTAAAAATAAAGAAAAGAAGTAAAATACTCGAAGCTATACCTTTGAGTTCCTCTCCCGTTTTTGGGTAGTGAAGACGGAAGCTAACACTATTCTAAAAATATCTATTTATCTTGTGTCAAAAGAATTGGGCGAATCCCAGCTCGGTGGAATTCCTAAGAAAATCGGCTCAGCGTCCTGTCGCGACCTCGGGTTGATGTCGCAGCATGGATTTCTCTTGATTGCTTTCGTATTCGATCGCGACCTCTTTGTTGTGCAGCGGTTTCTTGTTGCTTTGATCAATGGTCGCGACATTGTTTGTAGTCGCGACCTTATTTGCTCAGTGTTTCTCCAGTGTTGATGTCGCGACCTCAGTTTCATGTCGCGACATCGTTGTCTTTCTCTTCAAAACCGAAACGGCAATGATTTTGAGTTCGCGACACCTTTACGTTTGTATGATTTCATGTTGTGACTTTGATTTCTTGGTAAGTGATTGTGTTGGTGGTCTTCTACCTTCGCGGAGTTTCAATTTTATGTCGGCGACCTCATGGTGATGTCGCGACTTCTTTTCTTTGCCCATTTCTTTTCGCCTGAATTGCAACCTCGGTTCTTTGTTGCAACGATTTCCTCTTTCCACTTTAGTCTAGGTCGCGACCTAAGCAGTGGTCGCGACCCATAGTTTCTGATCCTTGATTTGTAAATGGTCGCAACCCCGAGTTCTTGGCAGGACTTGGTTTGGCTTCGGGTTGCGACCTCCCTTTCAACCTCTATTTTTTGGTTGCAACTTAAATCTTCCACACATTTTATGTGACATCGGTGGTGTCGCGACATGAGCCTGGAAACAGTTCATTTAAAAACTAGTTGCAACCTTGTTCTCTTGTAAAGACCTCTCTTATGGCTTCATTGACGGATCCTTCTCGCGACCTTAGAGTGGTGTCGCGACCTCAGTCATATTCTATTGGCGTCGCGACATCAGAGTGATGTGCGACATGCAAATCTTCTTTTTGCTTATTCCTTTAGTCTCGACCACATTTCCTTTTTCACAACCTCTTTCTTTTGTTGCCTTGGTCATCCTAGTCGCAACCTCTTTCTTTAAGTCACGACTTCAACTTGTTAAGGTCTTCCATTTCTTCCTCAAAGTTGATTTTGGTGATGTCGTGACTTGGAAATGATTGACAACTAAGCCTCCTATCGCGACTCCGATTTTCAGTTGCGACTTCAATTCTGCTAGTAGGCTGGTCTCTACTGGTTTCTACTAAAATTTTGGCATCTGCTATATTTTCCTGCAAAATTAAATTTGAGTAAAATATCCACATTTACGCACAAATTACTTGATTATCTTGTAATGTGCTCAGAAAAATGAATTAAAAATCTAATGAGTTTGGACTCATCGAATTCCCAAACTTAAATTTTACAGCGTCACGACGAAGAAAAAATTGTTTGTCCTCAAACAAATAAGATTAAAATTTTTTAAGGACATTTTCATAGTTCACTACCCTGATCTTTCTCATTCCACCTTCCTAATGCGGAAATAGAATACCGACATCATTTTAAATTTCAGTTTCGATTCAAGAATAAATGGTACATACATCTAGAATTTCTTGGTGAAATAATGTATTTAAGCAGTTTATTAAACAAGTCTTGTTCTCACATTATTGTGTGTGAAGGTCTTGATCCTTTTCATCTTCATATTAAATTTAGTTAATCTTAAAGGAGTTTTTCTTGGGTATTTGTCAAAGTCCCATAGGCTTGTTTTTCATATTGATCTCCACTAATGTAGGTAAATTCAACCTTCAAGATCAATCAGGTCTTTCAAGCTTGTAATGTTAGGCTTAGGTAATTGGGTAGATAATGGGAAAATTTTAAGTTGCAAATCACCCATTTTCCACCTTTACTTCAACCTTGTTGCCTTCAACCACCTGTTTCTTCTTTGTACTTGTTGATTCTCTCGATCTTAACTTTGATTCATCTTTTTGAATTCTTTTTATGGAATTTCAATTTCCATATGCACTTTATTGACTAGTTACGCGGCGCCCCCGAACCCAGGGGTCCGTTGACTACCCGTCAACCAGCGGAAACACTCATGAATGTCGGGCTTGGGCATTTCTCACAATCGGTGAGTCTCCTTTGTATGGGGGCTCTGCCCAGGCTCTAACACTGTATAAACTGTCCCGAACAATCCAATATAACGATCTACATGATTAAAACGGCCACTTGGAAGCATAAACTATCTTTCATCACAATATCTATATCCAACTATATCCAATAGTTTCAAGAGTTCAAATTTTTACTCTTATAACACATATATTAAAATTAGAGAATTCTATTACATATCTGCCACATCATAACCCAAGAGCCACAATCCGCTTTCTTCACAAAGCTCGGTCTCTAGGATATGAAATAGTCTCCTCGCACTCTCCTGTACACATCAAATAATATCCTCGGCAGGGTGAGCTATTTCGATGGTAGGGAATCACCTAAGTGGGCTACTCCGCTTTAAGTGCATATCACGATGCTCGATCAAACACACATTCAGCGAATGCATGATCACTTGAATGTCTAAGCGATCATCTTGTAGTCTTCAGGCTCACTCACACTTTCGCCTAAGCCTCGTATGAGAATTATTATGTTTATTTATTGCAGACAACTCTCCGATGTATATGTGTCGATTAGGCGGAGTCTCAGGCGATTGATATTGTTATGAACCACCCTCCGTGTATGTATATCAATTGGGTGGAGTCTCCCGGAAGCGATTTATATTTTAGTATGGACTACCTCATAGTCATTTTTAGTTTTAGACAACCCTCTGGAACCATTCTCTCTAGACTCGCACTCATGCACTCATATATCATTTTAGGGTGCCCCGATGCATATGCGATACATGATACCAATTCATTACCGGTCATATCATATGTAAATATATAAACATGCATATATTCACATAAACTTTAATCACACAATCATGTTATGTAATTTCACATTCCATCACATCAAAATTAGCTCACATGGGCTAATGATCAAACATGAGCAATTCTACTTGAATTGCAGGCCGAACACATTAATTCACAAAAATTATTTTGTGAACACTATTCTCGGGAATAGTGAAACCCTCGGTTACTATTCCCAGCAAATCACCAATCATTAGTTCACTTAGTGAACCCGAATTTCATGGCCATTTCCGGCCTCAAACAAACCAATACATGATTTATTTCACAAATTACACAATTAACAACCCACGCGGGTACTTTGCTATGCGGCCTACATTTTGGTTTCAAAAATTTACAACAACGGTTCCAGATTTGGGACGATCCCAGCGACCCCTCCACGGCCTCGTGCTCAAACATTCACAAAGTAGCGAAAGAATAAAACGAAGTGAGGAGAAACCACCTGTGGAGTTTGTGAACTCCTCGAATCCGGCGCCAGCGCGTAGGTCTCTCAGCGTATAAGCGGCTTTCCCTTCTTGTTAGAAGCTATTTGCCAGGCGATCGGATTGCCCGATATTAGAGAGAGAAGGAAGATACTCTCTCTATAAAGCGAATTTCAAACCTCCTTTGTAGTAACTCTCCTTATTTTCCACATTTTCGCTGGTGCAATGGAGGACCACAACAACGTAGCATTTTGTCCTATTCAACAGATTTAATTAATTCCCGTCGTCCCTTCCTTTCCAGTTTTGACATTATTTATCTGTGAATTCGTTTTAAATGCGTTTTCTTTAGCGACTTATGACACGTAGTGCGTGTTATATGTGGTTTCGATCGCAACAAATATCGTCTTACGACACTGGCGAAATGTGATGCCTCGAAAAATGTGTGAAACTCCAAGCGTACGAGATTTGTGAAATTCTACATGCTATAGCTAGATTTCGGGGAGCGATTTCCAACGGTGAAATCGGATTCGTCATCCGAATCCGGAAGAAGAATAAATTTTCAGTTTTTAACGAAAGTACAATTTTAATAGCAAAGTGACGATTTTGCCCTTTTTCCCGAAATTAGAATTTCTCGGGTCTTACAAGTTCCTTTTTTTCTTGAACTCTTTTGCTTTTGTTTTTCTAATTTAGAATAGTCTTGATGTTTTGTCTTCTTAGGCTTTTATCATTCTTAGGAAGCGTTGGGCTGGCTAACTCCATTACCGAGTTGGTATTAGGGTACTAGGTGTTAAAATACCCTACGAGCTTAATTCAAGGAAATAGGCCACAGAATGACTTATTCCTGCCATTAATTCCTACATCTTTCTTTGTGACACCACGGTCAGGGGTCGGGTTATTGCAGTCGACATACTTGTGAGCACTCGTGAATGTCGGGTGACGGGCATTTCTCATAATCGAGGCGAGTCTCCTTTGTACGGAGCTCTGCAAATACAACACCCCTGTATAAAACACGTCCCAAACAATCAATATAACAGTCTATGATTAAAAACGGTCACTTAGGCTTATAAACCAATACTCATCACAATATCATATCAAGCATATCCAATAGTTTCAAGAGTTCAAATTTTACTCTTATATAACACATATATTAAAATTGAGTGTCGTATTAAATACGTCGTAACTTCCAAAAAGCCACAATGGGTTTTCTTAAAAAGCTCGGTCTCTAGGATGGCGTCTCTGCACATACACCTTTCCACTAATGCATAATGGAAATAATATCATAGCGAGGTGGGGATTAATCTTTAGTGGTGAGAATCATGCACAAGTGGGCTACTCTCGCTTTAAGTGCATGTATGCGATGCTCCAAAATAAACACACATTCAAGCAAATGCATGATCCTACTTGAATGTCCTAGCAGTCATCTCGTGCAGGAGTCCTCATAGACTCCCTCACACTTGCACTTTAAGCCTCGTATGAGTGTATCTTTTTATTTGTGGACAACTCCGATGTATATGTATCGATTGGTAAGTCTCTAGATGATTTGATATTATTTATGGACTACCCTCCCGTGTATATCAATTGGCGATCTCGACGATTAGATATTTTTAGTTACCCTCCCAGATCATTTTAGTTTTTAGACAACCCGCAAAAACCATTCTCCTCTAGACTCACCTCATGCATTCCTCCTATCATCCTAGGGTGCCCCAGGTGCATATGGAATGCATGATGTCAATTCATTCTGGTCATATCACATGTAAATATATAAACAGCATATATTCACATAAGCTTTAATCACACAATCATGTTATGTAATTTCACATTCCATCACATCAAAATTAAAAGCTCACATGGGCTAATGATCCAAACACGATCAATTCTACTTGAATTACGAATAAACACATTAATTCACAAAAATTATTTTGTGAACACTATTTCGAGAATAGTGAAACCTCGATTACTATTCCCGACCAAATCCACTGAATCATCAGTTCACTTAGTGAACTGAATTTCACGTCCATTTAAAGGCCTCAAACAAACCAATACATGATTTATTTCACAAATTACAATTAACAACCCACGATTACCTACTTTGTCGGCTACCATTTGGTTTCAAAATTTACAACAAACACGGTTCCAAGAGTAGGGGCCAGATCAGCCCCCTCACGGCCTCATTCGACTCAAACATTCACAAAGTAGCAGAAAGAATAAAACCCAAGTAGGGGAGAAACCCTACCTCGAGAGTTTGTCGAAACTCACTCAAATCCGGTGCCGCAGCGAAGCCCTCTCTCCGCGTATAAGCGGCTTCGGCTGTCCCCGGCCAATTAGACGGTTGGATTAATACAAATCTAGAGAGAAGGAGCTACCTTCTCTACAAATGAAAAACATCCAGCCACTGCATCCTCCCTTCTTCTCCAACACGTTTTGGTCTTTTCTTTTTGAAGAAGATGACCACTATTCTCTATTTCGTCTTTTCTTCATTTAAAATTTCCAAAATGACCTTTATGTCCTTCTTTTCCCAGTTTTGACACTCGGCACTATTTCGGCCGTCCATTTCCATCATTTCTATACTCATGCCACTCATGGCACATGAGTACGTGTTATATGTGACTTTCGTCGCATTGAAAATCGTTCTGACACGGCTTGCCAATGCCTCAGCGATGCCAATCATTGTCTCGGTGACGAAAAATAAGAGCGTGCTAGCTAGATTTCGTGAGACGATTCCAACGGTGAAATCCGTTTCATCATCCGAGATCTAGAGAATAAATTCCGGATTTTTGATCGAAATTACTATTTTACCCTTTTTCCATAAATTGTAATTTCTCGGGTCTTACATTTACTTCTTCTCCTCATTCCTCGTAACATCTGGAAATATTTTCCCCCAAACTTGTTTCTTCCTTTGCAAGACTTTTAATTTGAAGCTGATGGTGGGCTCTTTCTTTGTAGGGTTATTTGAGAGAATTTAGGTTTTCAAATTCTTTGTTTATTGAAGAAATAAGGCTTAATTGGCTAAAATTAAGGAACTAGAGAATATGCTTTAGCATATATTGAGAGATGAGCTTAGAAACTCAAGCGCAAGGGATGGCCTCCATCACTTCTTATTGGTTGTTTTACCCTAGATTCGCCTCGTCGATAATCTAACAAGTTCTAGGACTCTGGACTCTTAATCCTGAATTTCCCAGAAGATGTTCCTAATTCCTCTCAAAGTTTCTATAAGTTTTGTTGACCCAAGTGTATTATTTCTTCAAGACTTGTACTTATTTCTTGTCTCGCACATTATTTGACAGTATTTTGTTCCATCAGCAATAACCATTTTTCCAATTTTTGCAGTCTGAACTGAATTTAAACAATGCAAGCTGCAACTCCTAATTTCAAGTTTACTAATCTACGCCCTTATTTTTCCTGCATTTTTGTTCTTGGGAAAGAATAGAATTGTTTATTTGATCCTTACCGAGGAGCCAGATATTTATTCTTTCATGCTAAGCAGCTGACACAAAACAAAATTTCTCATAACATGTTCATCATCGATAAACATAATTATTCCGCAATCCAATTTTTCATTCAACAATGGAAAAGCAATCGACAAGCGAAGAGTAACTATCAAATGAAAATTCAATTGAACCTGAGAACAAGTTGGGCAGAGCTTAAGATGGATTTCCATTAGAATTTTGGGGATGTATATATTGATAACATGCTAAGAAAAAAATTAGTTTCCCTTTCTTCTTTTGTAGGCCTTTTTAGGTATGATGTTGGGAGGATCTACATCAAAACTGGCCATGCTGGGCTTAAACTTAGGAAATCTCATTTCAGGTGTTTGTCTCTCGACTACAGGAGGAATTTCTTTGCCTTTTGCAAATATTTCATTGTTAGGTTGCCTTGCATGAATAAGGCGTGTCTTGTTTCTTTCACATTTTTGTGATTAAATGTTCCTTCACATAAAAGATACATTCTAGCGGCAGACGGATTCGATTGATCAAGTCCATACTTTCGACCAGGTTTTCTTCTATACTCATCATTATCTTCTTTGTTGATCTCTTTCTTTTATTAATCTCGAACTCGCCCAGGCAGTTCCTGTATAAATCGCCCGAACCATCAATCTTCCCTTAGCATGTTATTCTCCCATTGTTTCTTTACGCCCCGGTATGTTCGTGAATCGACATCCACTTGATTTGATTATTATAAAAGGCTTGCATGCTTGTCTTTATTCTTTCTATCATCTTTTCTTCTTGATTCTTCAGTTCCTCCTTGTGTTCTTCTTCTCTGATTCTCTAGTTTTCTTCCCATATCTGCTCCTTTCTTCTGGCTACAGCTTCCATAAATTCTTCTTTTATGCATTCTTTGCCTTTCCCATTTCGATTCTCTCTCCTCCATCTCCTTTTCATTTATACGAGCATTTCCATGATTTGATGTTCCTTCCACCACTCCTAGTCCTTCTACTTGAGGAGATATTTGTTCCTGTATACGGAAATGAAGGATGGGTGGGAACACCACGAGAGGTTCTTAACTGTACAACTAGGAAGGGCGTTATGCGGCACTTCCTCTATTTCTCTTTATCATTTTGACATTTGTCTCTGCTGCATTTGCATCTACTACCATCACCTCATGCACTTACCTCTTTCCTTTAGGTCCTTCTTCCTCTGTCGGGGTTAGAGAACCAGGGACCTTTTCTTCTTCCTCCCAATTTCCCTTCTTTGCCCGAGACAAAATGCGGTTATAATGGTAGGGTGAGGATCGGTCCTCTCTTATTACTATGGTGGTATCCTCGTGGTTCTTCAATTCGAATGCCTATATTCATTTGTATCCTTTCAAAAGAGGCATACAAAGGATGGCTTATCTCGGCGAGCAAAGGTGTTTAGTAGGCAACGATACGAACATGATAAAACGAGCCTTGGCTTCTTGGTCAGAGCTCACTCTTTTAATTGGCAGCAGTGGGGTTCTTCTTCGTCACCTCCCATTTCCCTTTTCCTCCAGTCAACCGATTCACTATCTTTTCATAATTTGGGTTCTCCAACAACTTCTTATATTTCGACCCATGTCTAAAATCTCTCAATTTAAACACTTCATTTATTCTTCTATCACCGAAGGGCACCCAAACACCTCTCACATAAACAAAGTCATCCTTCATTCCCACCATATTTGCATAGAATTCCACGAAGCAGAGAATCACGGTGCTTTGTGCTGCAAAGAATTCCAGCCTCTTTTCTCTATTACTTCCCAATGAGGAAGTGGTTGCAAACCTCTTTCCCTGAACAAATTCCTTGTCAAACATCACCTTGTTCCACAATTCTTTAGCTTCGTTTGAAATGAAGTCTTGTTCTTCTTCTGTTGCTTCTTTGTCGGGTTGCTCATCCTCCTCCGGTTGGTCTCCTTTTCAACATTAATCTCTTCCTTCGAGGGGTTGAGTTTGGTGCAGTACCTCCTACATTGCTAGACACTTTCACGCGTAGTTTCGTCGTTAATCTATTAAGATTTGCGACGTCTTCTTGATTCTTGCCATTAGTAAAGAATTGCGAGGGTATTCTTTGAAGCTCTGGATCACAGGAGTTGAGATTTCGGAAAAGAAGGATGTAGAAGTGGAAGGGTTGGGATGAATTGCAGTTTAATGGACTTGAAGTGGAACAGACGCTGGGTTCAATGTCATGATTGTGACATGGGAGTCGCGACATTAAATATTGAGCCTCTTAATTAATGATTTTCAATGAATCCTACTTTTAATGCTGGGATGCCCAAAATGAGAGGTTTAAAATCCCACTTTTATTGAATTTTGGATTGTGCAGCAATTATGACTTCTGAATTTTGTTGCAACTTTGAAATGTAGTCCACCTGACGGGAATTTTTTATCACAACTTTCTCTTCTTTCTTTTCTTTATTTTAGTCGTGACCTCGGTTCCACTTTGTTTTGACTACTTTTCTATTCTATTGCTTCCACATCCAGCATTCTTGGTTGCAACTTTTTGGATTAGTGTTGCGACCAGAAAAAAAATTTTAGGTCTTCCTAAATAATCAAATTCACAACAATTTCAATTTATTCAAATCCAATCAAGACTACTACAACTCAATTCATCTTCATCATGCAAATATTCAACAAAATCATCCACTATGCATCACATTCAAAATTTAAGCACCTTAACAAATTAAAATTCCCCCAAAACTTAATCATGCCATATAAAAGACAAATTTAAAATCAAGAAAAGTATTATCTTTGCCCTTTTTGTCTCTAATGCAGATTGGAAGCTTGATTGTAGAAGCTCTCCCTTTTGCAAATCTTTCATTTTCCTGCAAAACGAACAAAAATATTTACCTACTCTTCAATCAAATATGAATCAAATTTCATAAAGTTGTTAGAAATGTAAACACAAAAATTGTAAACTATATGAGAAAACTTGCTTAAAACTAATGTGGATTTGCCTTTGCAAGAACTGATTTTGAATCTTTACATTTGGACCTGTTGCTGCCATAAATTACCATTCACTTCAAATTTACTCATTTTTTGAACAAGGGATTTATTCTTTAATTCTTGCTTTCTCAAGAAGGTGTTGCTTTAAATCTCTTTTGACTTATCTTTAGACCATATGATTAGCTGGTTTTGAAATATGCTTTAATTGTATTGCTTGATACTACGTATGGTCCACTCCATTTGGATTTAAACTCTGGAAAGTCTTGAGTAAGGTTGAATAACGGGACACGATCTCACACTTGTGAATTCCTCTCAAAGTCGTTGATCATGCCATTTTTTTGTTTTATCTTTATAGATTCTGGCACTATCATAGGCTTCATTCCTCAACTCTTCCAATTCATTTTACTGGAGTAGCCTCTCTTCTTTATTAGCTTTGAAATCAAAATTTAGCTTCTTGATGGCCCACATAGCTTTATATTCTTTCGAGGTAGATGACATGGTTTTCAAAGACAAGCTGTATGGGGACATTCCCAATGGGAGTTTCATGATCCTGTATGTCAGTGCATCGTCGGCTTCAAAGACCCGATCTCTTATATTTGGAACTTGGAGGTCTTTTCAAAATTTTCTTTATCTCCCTGTTGGAAATTTCGACTTGCGGATTTGTTTGAGGATGATAAGCGAGCTCATAATGTGTTTGATACCATATGCCAGCAGTTTGTCAAACACCTTGTTGCAAAATGGCTCCCTCCATCACTTGATTATAGTTAAGATTGTCCCAAATCTGGCGAGAATATTTCTTTTGTAAAGTACAAGCGTATTGGCATCATTCTTGGAGACCATTTGCCCTTTTCAACCAATTTGTCATAATCCACGGCTTGGAGTATGTATATATTTCCAAATGAAAGGCCGGAAAAGGCCTTAAAATCCATTCCCCATACATCAAATAATTGCACCACCCGGGATACCTTGCGGGGGGCATTTCGGCTTACCTTTCTTGTCTTTCCCATTCTTTGGCATTGATCCACATAACTACACCCATTCATGAGTCCTTAAAAATAGTAGGCGATCGTCTGTTGGAGAATTTTGTGGGCAGTTTTATCTCTACCAAAATGTCCTCCATATGGTGATGTATGACATTCTTCTAAAATCTTACTGTTCACCTTAAGGTACACACATCTCCTTATAATCATGTCAGCTCCTCTTTTAAACAATAATGGAGTGCATCCCGAGATGTAGTGCACTGCTATGGAGTCCTTAGCTTTTCCTCTACTAGTAGGTAGATGCAGTGGCATAATTCTGCAAGCTAAGAAGTTCACAATATCAAGCATATAAGGTGATTGGAGTGGCCATTTGGAATAACTTCTCATGCGAAAATTTTTTATATTTCTTTTCAACCTTCTTTTTGTCCTGATGGGTTTCTCTCTCTTAATAGTGATGGCTATCACATTGTCACAACCTTTCTTGTCTTTTGTTTCTAAATCAAATTCTGCAATAACAATAGCCATTTGATCGGTCTTGGCTTTGCTTCTTTCTTTGCCATTAGATGCTTAATTCTTTGCATGAAGTCGGTGTGTATAATAACATGGGACCCAAAGATGTATGGCTAAATTTTTTCACATCTGAAATACTATGACGGCTTATCTCCTTTTAAGTAAGTAAGGTATTTTCAGGCTTTATTCAGGTTTCTTGGCATAGTATATGGCCTTGAATACCTTTTCCGCTTTCTGTCCCAATACAGCTCCTATGGCAAAATCACGGCATCTACGTGATTTGAATTCTACATTTCCAATCACGGTTTTGCCATGATGAGACTTGACTAGTCTAGATTTGATTTCTTCAAAATTATGGCCGAGTTATCAAAATAGAGCTTAGTATCTTTTTTCTAGCAATGCACTTAGTGGTCTAGCAATTTTGAGAAATCTGGAAGTAAATCTTCTGTAAAATCTAGCATGTCTAGAAACATCTAATTCCCTTAGCGTAGTGGGTGGCATCAAATTTCTTATAATTAGAAACTTTCAGCAGTCTACCTCAGCCACATTATAAAATCATGTTACCAAGAGCCGATTCCTTACGTAACCATAAAATGGCATTTTTCCCAATTGAGCTAGATTCTTGTCCTTTTTCACCTTTGAAGTATTGTCCCAGTTATGCAGAGAACCTTGTTCAAAATTTGGATCCATACCTTTGTAAAATCATCCATGAAGAAGATCTCCATGCTTGTACGCTAAATTAAGAAAAAATTGACATCATGCATCTTTGGAAAGTTCGGGAGCATTACATAAAACAAATGGCATTAGCCTAAAAAGCAAAAGTACCAAATGGCGTATAAAGTAGTCCTTTACTCAGTGCAGATGACAGTTAGTTATATCCGAGAAGTATCCGTAAAGAAAAACAAAAGTTCGGAGTGTCACTTGCCAATCTATCCGACGTCGATCAATGAAGCGAAAAATGATCCTTTCTTGTTGCAGTGTTTAATTTTCTGTAGTCAATACACACCCTCCATCCTGTCACGGTTCTTGTAGGAATTAATTCATTCTTCTCATTTACGATCCACCCAGTGAATCCTCTTTCTTGGGAACCACATGCCTTTAGGCTTACCCGAAACTATCGATATAGCATATATAAAATTTGCATTAAACCATTTCGAACTTCTTTTCTAACAACTTCTTTCATCACTTGGGTTCAACCTCGCGATGCACCGATATAAGTTTTGCATTATCATTCGATATTTGTGCATGCGGAAATGGAGGGGTATTACTGCCGGATCCTCGATTGACTGACAATAGCTTCCTTATGTTTCTGGAAATTTCCGGCAACCGTTTATGACTTAGTCAATGCGGCTAATATGATGTTGGTTTTTCTCTTTTCTAGTTCTAAGAACTCATATTTCAAATAATTTGGAAAATTCTTTCCAATGTTAACCCTTCTACACTAGTTTTCACGCTCCTTGAGTTTGTTGTTTACGGCTACATACTTCATCTTGGTATTTTCATTTATGCTCGAGGCTGTTCTTTGTTAAAAATTTTTGGAAGGTAATATTTCACAATCAAGACTCTCAAGATACTGAAAATTCATCTCATTTCCATTGGTAGAATGAGAAGTGAAGAATAAATTAGAATTCAGTCCAGCATTGAGAAGACTATTGTTTTCTGACCTTACAACTTTACTGCATCTACATCGGGATGTTCCAAACTCTACAAATAATGTTAAAGTGCAGCACATTCATTTCCACCCTTAGTCTTCGAGTTCACAGCACTTTTAAATTGCATCTGTCGAGCGACTCTAGTTGCTAAGAAAGGTCTCCCTAGCGTGAAGGAACTTGGGTATCTTCCTCCATCTTCATGATAACAAATCCACTAGGAAAATGAATTTCCCGACCTTAGCAGTACATCCTCAGTGCCATACGGTTGTGCCATTGATCTTATCGACCATTTCTTGATGTAATTGTTGTTGGGGTAAGTTCCCCCGAGAGCTAAGTCTCTTGCCTGACTAATAGAGGCATCAGATTTGCTACTAAGCGACGAATCACATAAAGCCTTCTTTGATTCATATTTCCTATGGAGCGAGGAATGGGTGAAGCGTAAGTCTCGCTTCATTTTTGTTGGGAGCTTTTCTTTGGATAGCGCACTAGGAATTGCTTGATCAAGTTCACTATACCTCCTGGTATCTTCCTTTTCTTGCTCAGTATCTCCTTCAGAAATTTTGCATAAATAGGCATTTGGTTGATTACACTCTACAAAATAGGATATTGATTTATTTTCTTGAAAGTAATCGAGAATCTAGAAAGCGTTCTTCCTTTTGCCTTGAAGCCTCTGTGGGAAATAGCCTTGTGGGGTGTGATAAATCTGAAATACTCCTTCCTTACATTCTGCTCCTTAATTCCTTCAAGTTGTTCAATATGTGTGCTCTTTTCTCCTTCCTTTTTAGTCTCTTCTTGTTCTACCTCAGCCTCTTCTTTCCTTTCTTTCTATCTGCTGTTGCTCATATCCTTCCCACTTCTTAACTGAATTGCCATGCAGTCTTTTGGATTCTTTTGAGTGTCACTAGGGAATGTACCCTTGCTCTGATTTGGCATATTCGGGGACGGTGCCTACTTGTGTCTCGAGTTTTCAACGAGGCACTTGTATTCTTGAAACAGTGCTCCAGTTTGAATGTACAGTGAGCAGTTCTGTTCATGGAGTGCTGACCTTTCTGTTGTCCCCAATGAGTAGCATTTGTTCTTCAACCACAGTTGGGATTAGCCTTTGACCAGTATTCCGTTTTTACTGTAACTCTTGATAATTCTTGGAACCTTGGTGGCTCTTGATCTCCTGTTGAGGATTTTGTCCCATGCCTTGGGCCTTTATGTGCCCTCCACCATATAAGAAATTCTCATGGTTCCTCGAGTCTTTGGGTTGTGTGTGGGCGAGGTTAGGATTTGGCTTGAAATATGGTAATTTCTTGGCTCGTTCACGTTCTTGCCTCCTCAGCACCATAGAATCTTCTTTTGTTGGTACATGGCCTTCTTCTCATCAGTTCTCTTTCCCTTGCTCCTATTTATGAAGCGGTGCCATTTGCTCTTTCTTGTTTGTCCATCCTGTGCATTATGGCATCTAACTTTGCCAACATTGCTGTCATTTTGCTCAGCTTCATGACCTCTTTTCCTCTGCTATTACCCCTTGAAAACTCAGATGGAGCTTTCATATTGTATTTGGCCAAGTCTTCTATCAGATCTCTAGCCTCTATGACCTTTTTAGTTTTGAATGCTCCACGGCGCGACATCGATAATGTTTGCTTTAAGTATGTTTAAGGCATGATACACTATATATCACAGGTTTTTAAATCAATTCCATGTGAAACACCTTTTAAACAACCTCTTAAATCTACTCCCCATACTACGCCATAGGCTCTCATCTTCCCCTTGTTGGAATACTATTATCTCTTCCTTTCTACGAGGTGAGAGATGGGAAAGAACTAGTTACAGAAGCAGCGCCATAAAAACTTGTTTTCCTTTCTATATAGGCCAAAGCCCTCAATTAACATAGTTACAAGACCCTTACCTTCTCTTGCATCCATGTCACTTTGGATAAAATTTGCTTAATAAAATAACTTTTTCTTAATATTCATGATTTAAAAATAAGGGTCAAGTCTATGACATTGCAAGTTCACAGGTCATACAAGTAGTAAATCTGAATGTAAGTCCAGGTATCATTCCCACAGGAGTTGGCACTTGAATTAAAGATCGACTACCCATTTACTAAAATTCCATACTATTTGGACTAAGAACTCATGGTAGTTTATCTAAACAACAAAATTAAATATCCTAAACTATTGAATATTATCAAACCCTACCAAAGATAAAATAAAAGTAAATGAATAAAAATAAATTGCAACTATAGAATGAGATTGAATCGGTTCTACGTAAACGAAAGCTATCGAGTGAAATACAATGAAGCGATCGATTCAGCACTAAAAGTACATTTACTCTGTTTTGTATATGGAATCTGGTTTTGTCAGGGTTTCCTGGTATTGGAATTGGATTTCTCCATATTCCTTTGGTTAGATACCCTTGCTTCTCTGAAAGACGAATCCAACCGGCCACACTGTGAGTGCGACTGCGCGAAGATATGGGTGGCACTATATAATGCTAAGGCGTTCTGTTGACGAGACCTTTGCGCATTTCCTTCATAGGGATTTTCGCAAAGTTTCTACCATAATTAGTGGCTCATCCTCGGATCTATGGGTTTGTCCCTTTCCTTGATTGGATCTCGACTAACGCAGTTTAGGGCTTACGTGCTAGATCAGGTGAACTCTTTGGTATTTATATTGTTAAATACACCCCTCAGCACAATTATAAGCGGAATGGGGATTTATCAAGATGAACTCAGAACTCAGCGGTTAAGTCAATGGTAGTCCTAGCATACCCGGGGAAAGAATGCTCGGCTCTCGGGAATCTCGAATCCCTACGTGTCAAAAGCGAGAGGGCATCCTGAATATCGAGCAAGATACATTCCCTCATCTAGGAATTTGGTACTACTATTGAGAACTTATCAATTTAACTGACACCAAATAAGTAAAACCAAGCCCAATTAGTTCTCCATATTTGTGCGGGAAAAGGCTGGCAACTAAATGTAAATCAAATCCGAGCGAACATATAGCTTTGATTCTTGCATTGCGAATTAGGAAATGGAGTACAAATCACGCACTTTCTTGTAATTGCAATAAAGCGAGAAGAAGTAGATTCGAAATTGTCTAGATTTCATAAATTTTGAGACGAGTAATTCCTAAGAAAAAAAACATAAATAACAATCAGCTCTACTCGTATATGCCTGATTCACAGTTCGAATCGAGAAAATGACTAAAAATAAAGAAAAGAAATAAATCTACTCAAAGCTATACAGGTTCCTCTCCTTTCCCATTTTAGGTAGTGAAGACGGAAGCTTCTTTACTATTCTAAGGCTATCTATTTATCTTTGTCAAGAAAATTCTGGGCGAATCCCCGAAAAGCTCGGGTGGAATTCCCGAAGAAAAGCCCGGCTCAGCGTCTGTGTAGCGACTGGTGATGTCGCGACATGGATTCTCTTGATTGCTCGTGATTGATCGGTGATGGCTTAAAGTCATCTATTTTCAGTCCATTTTGTGATTTATTTTATTCTAAAGAGTGGGATTTATGCGGAATAGCTAGGATACTTCACCCAGCTATTTGTGCGTGAGAATTCAAAGAGCGTGCGAGTAAAAAGGAAGCGAGAATGTGGTGAGCGATCTCTTGATGTAGCTGGTGAAGAAAATTACGACGAGGAGGGCGAAAAGAGTTAAGGATTTGATGTGAAGCCTTCACGTGATCGAAATACATATTAAGGTTGCAACTCACAAAAGCTGTCGCAAATAGGCGTAATTGAAGATAAGCAGTGTAGGCGTGAAACTCAAAAGTCGAAGCAACGAGGAATTGATGAAGAAGAAGACATAATCTTGCGACATCATTAGTCGCGACAAAATTAAACCGATCTGATGTGGACAATGAGGGTGCGACACTAAAGTTGCTCTGAAGATGATAAACGATTAATTGAACATTTAAGTCGCGACATACGGATGCGGTCGCGACATCGATAACTGAATCGAAGCGGTCAAGCGACATCAGGCGCAAGAAATGAGGGCAGCATCATAAAGTCGCTGACGTCGTACGCGACATCATCATCGAAAGAAGGTCGTGACATCATTCAAATGGTCGCGACATCGGTTCGCGCTGAGGAGGTGCAGCGGCGAATCAAGATGTCGCGACATCAATACGAAAGGAGGTAAGTGACATCGCACTTTCGGTAGTCGCGACGGCGGTTGTAAGAAAAGAAGGTCAATGACACACGGTTGTGGCGACATGTATTCTGAACTTGAGGCGGCGGCGTCATTAAGCGTCAGCGGCCGGCGGAAAGCGAGCGAGTGCGACATCGCGGAGGTCGCGACATCCGCAGACGGAAGGTGGCGACAACATTGTGATGTCAGCGACATCAAATCTGAGGTGAGGTCGCGGCGTCGGTAAGGTATCGCGACATCAGGATCGAAGAAAGAGGAGTCGTGACAAGGTAGGCTGTCGCGACGCCGGTTCACAGACGTATCGCGACCCGAACAAGGGCTTAAGCGGGCGAGAATAGAAGTCACGACAATGAATTGATAATAGCGACATCCAATAGCTCGCGGGCGGTTTACACAAAGTCAAAGAGGTACATGAGATTAGAATTTGACGAAACCACATAAAATGTACAGTAGCCCTACGAAGGAGCATTTCTTAGCGACTTGAAAGAGAGATGCAAGGTTCTTTGAAGGCTCTTGTATTTTATTTTCTTTTATTTCTTTGTTTTTTTAGATTAGTTACGTATTTTTGTTTTAAAGTTTAGATACGAGCATTAGGCTGTTAAAGATTTTATTTGAATGCGGTTATCTTTCCTTCAAGTGTATCTAGTTATTTGAATTCAGGATGAAATTTAGTTCCCGAACTACCCGGTTTCCCTATTCACAGTGGTTTCTTGATCGTGACCAATGTAGGTGCTTATTGAGTAGTTTAGAAACCCAGCTTCCATTGAAATGGCTATCGTCATAAATTATCTTTCTATGAAATTTTATTCATCAATGATGAACTTGAGTTTGTAAATCTACTTCTTTGGTTTGTTTTATTTACCGTAAGATTGATCGATATCAATGTCGCCTACCCATGCATGGATTGTCTCAAGCTCGATTTCGGGGAGAACTCTAAGTGACCGCAAGGGAAGGCATTCTTGAGAGTAATGAGCAGTCGTGGACGGTATGCGAACTTTGTTATTGGTGATTTAATGTGCTGCGTGTGATTAAATTGAAATAAAATCCCCTCTTTTCACTTGGAGACGAGAATGAGTTGAGCGATTTATCAATTTCTGTTTGTATGCAGAGAGTTCGCCTCGTTCAGATAGTGAATTCAATCAGGTGTTAAACGGGATAATCAAGGAAGAATGAGTTGTTCTAATTTTGAGGGGCGAGAAACCGGTATAGTGTAAATGCGTCATGATAACTAAAAGGTTAGGGCGCTCAGTTCTGATCCAGATTATGGAGTATGAAGTATTGAAAAAGAAAAATACCCAGAACAAGGGCGACCTAGATTAAAGGTAGTTATCTAACCCACTGTCTTCGAAAGAAACAATCAAGGTTAGATAATGAATAGTGGAGTTGGAGAGATCCGAGCAAAACATATTCCTTGGACTAGTTTTAAATATGGTTCATGAAGCAAATTACAGTCTGTCTGAATGGTGATGTTTCACAATAGTTTTATTTTGATGGAAATCTTTGCTTGGATATATTCAATCCTAAATTTGTTATTTTATTTTTTTCGATTATTCAATTCATTTGTTATTAATTCCAATTCTTTTTAATTTTCCTCATTATTTTAGGGCTTTAGCTTATTCAAATTGTCTATCATAGTCCAGATAGTATAGAGCTTGAGAAGTGAGGTGATTGATTAGAAAATTCTTGAGATCTACGTAGGATCGATATACGGACTAAATCCCACTTTATTACTTATTCTGACACATTGCGCGCGAGAATCATGGATCAAAACCGGGAAGAAATTTATCAGTCTTAAGGAAACCATTTTTAATCAATATAATTGTAAAAGAAATATAGCCAAATAGAGGGTTTCATGGCATTATTGCTGAGGATTGAACTATTAGTCCTTTTGTCGTGTCATAAATTTTGTATATGTCTTTTAGTCCAATGAGCGAGTTTTGGTGTCGATTACTTTTGGGATCGAAAAATTTATTAGATAAATATTCGAATGAAGAAGAAAAATACTAATTTGGACATAAAAAAAAAAGAAAAAGAACAAAAATAGTTTTGGCTGTGGTTATTTTGGCCACTAATCTTTAACAAACCATATTGAAAATATATTTGTTGACGGTAATCTATTAGTGTGGAAGGTATGTTTTATTTCGGGGAGAGAACTTTAGTGCATAGGAAAGCAGAACAACGTGCGATTCCGGCAGATCTTGAATTAGAGAGAGACACTCGAGAAGCTTGAGAAAGCGAAAAGGCGAGGAAAACTTCGGTATGAGCGGATGAAAGCGAAGACGGAATGAAGAACGAAAGGCAATGACGGAGGCCTCCAATCAACGATACAATGGAGGACTTTTGGAACTGTGTCGGGATAGATACTGCGCAATCGAATGACTACAATTGATGCAAATAACTTTAGTGAAGCCCAGTGTTGATTAATGGTTAAATGACAACAATTCTTTGGTCATCACAGAAGACCCAAATGAGCACACAGGGAAGGACACCGAGGATGGCAAACACGGTGAGATTCTGAATCAGAGGTGAGACCAGGAGAATTCAATTGCATTTAATTCACCATTTCTCTAAAGATGCAGCAGCCATGGTATGAATCTTTACCGTATAGTTACGATGAGATCTTGGGAGGAGCTTGTAGAAAACTGTTGGGTAGATTCTTCCCATCACTCGCCTCGGAAAGAAGGAGGAGATAATTGTGTTCAATGGGGGAAGATGAGAGCTTTGTAGCATGGGAGAGATTCAAAGGTTCTTTGAAAAGATGCAGATGCATGGAATAGACTTGAAGACCCGGATGGACATCGTGTATCATGCCTTGAATGATACATCTAAGGAGCATTATTGATGCTTCATGTTGTGGAGCATTCAAGCGTAAAGTCTTGAAGGGCGAAGTCTGATTGAGGATTTGGCGAAATGCAATATAGAAAGCTCCATCGAGTTTTCAAGAGTAATTTCTTGAGGAGGAAGAGGAGTCGTAAGGTTGAAGCGAGAGTAGCGGTAAGCGGAAGCGAAGTTGGATCACGTATGCGTAGAATGGGTGGCTTGAGAGGAAAGTGCACCTTTGCTCATGAAATAGGAGCGATCGAGAGGAACTATTGAGGAGGGAAGTGTTGATGTACCCGAAGAGCATTTTATGATCTTCGAGGGTTAAGTACTTAGGGACGAGGCCTATCATTCAGACGAATCTAACACTGCGGCCTGCTATCATCCGGTAATTTGAGGAACCGTGAAAATTTTCATATGGTGGAGGGGCGCCTGAGGCTGAGGCATGGACAGAATCCTCAACGGGGATATCGGCCAACCACCCGAGGTTCCTACGGCGGCCGAGCGAGGGAGGTGTGAAGCAGTGCAGGAGTCGGAGGAGGGCTGAAACCGTTTGAAGATCGAAATCTTTGCGATTCATGGGGGAACCCAACGAAGTTTATTAAATCTCCATGAGCAAAGTTTGCGAAATTAGGAAGCCTCAAGTACCAATTCATATTTTTTGAAGACAGCTAATGCCTCTCTCAAGAAGAACTTAGAACCTGGAAATAGAACCGGCTTAAACCTGAAAACCGGATGAAAGATGTCTTTCCAGGTGGCGAAGAAGAATCAAGAGGCTTGCATGGGCACATGCTGGCTCGGAAGTGGGGAAAGACTTGAGGTGGAAAGGCAGCCAAGATGAAAGCATGAGGAGATGAAGGCGGAACAATCTTTGAAACCTTTGGAGGAAGGAAAGAAAGAAGGAATAAACATCGGGAGAAGAAGGAAGCAAAGAAGAAAACCAGGAACAATGCACTGCGGTCCATTTCCTCGGAGAATTGCATAATCGAATAGAGGAGAATGGTTGCAAGTTTTGAAAACCTTTCAAAAGGCCCGGAGATCGGAGTATGCCTTTCACGGAAGTGGTGACTCGGATGCACTTTATGCAAAAATTTTGAAGACATCTTGACAAGGGAAGATTGTGAAGAAGGAATTGTGAACTTAGTGCATTGCGATCTTTGTGATCGAGAGAGACTTACGAAGATGGGATCTAGGGCTTACGCATTCCTGCACCATTAGAGTTTGAAGTTTAGCTCTGAGCTCAGGTCATCGATGCTCCAGTTTAATGCCTTGTCTTGTTGCCAAGAAGTTAAGTTTGGGGGGCCTCCGCATTTCTTTGTTACCCTCGAGTAGCGAATGAGACCACTAATTTGAAACTGAAGGAATCATAAAGATGTCTTTGGTAAAGGTGGGAAAGTTTATTTTTCGAGTTGACTTCATCATCACCCGAGATATGGAAGAAAGATTCACAGTCCCTCTAGCTGGCGGGAAGGCCATTCCTTGCAAGCTGGAGCGACTCTGTCGATATCTACGAGGAAAGATTCTCACTCTCGAGTTGGAGAAGAGCGGTGATTTCAATTTAATCGGAAGTTTGAGGAATTTAGACATAGAAAGGGAAGATATCAAGTCAATAGAAGATGTATATATCAACAATTACGATTGTTACTATGATTGTAATTCTGACTTTGATCAATGAAGAAGAGATGAATTTCAGTATCTTGAAGGAGTTTTGATTCGATTATTTGCCTGACAGTTTACATTATTGAAAAGTGGTGAGTCTTGAGCAAAATGGGTTGAAAAAGAGGCAAAATGAAGAAAAGGAATTTCATCAAGAAACCCGGTGAAGAAGAATTTAGTTTTAAAGGAGTTGCCAAGCCATTTTAAAGTATGCTTACAGAGGCGCAGGTAGCCGGTAATAATTGCTGAATTTCGGTGATCTTTGAAGAAACGGAGTTCTTGGGAAATTTTAGGAATCATCGAATTCATAAGCAGTACATTGAAAGAGTTAAAGGTACTCAGTCCATCAATATGCATGCCTGAAAATCACTGGCTGGAAGAAAATGCAAAAACCAAGCGGTGAACATCGAAAATTTGAATCCGGTAATGAAAGAAGTAGTCGGAAGGAAGTGCTGAAATGGATTGTAAATCTTTGGTTTTATACATGCGATTTGAGACAGATCCTTAGGTTAGCCAGTCCATTAATGATTCGAAGGTGGATTCTTGTGATCGCGATGAAAAGTAATTAATTCAGCGAACGTGACGGGATGGAGAGTATGTGATTCTTGGAACTGAGTACATATGAACCGGGAAAGATCATTTCCCTTTGCCGCTTCATTAGTCGGATGTTGGGCCAGTTAAGCGGGACACCCCTCATTTTGTTTCTTGGGCTGGTGTCGGGGCTACAACCAGATTGCAATTACCCGAGGACGAAAAGACCACATTCACATGCCTATGGTGCCGCGCCCGAGGAAGGGGATGCCATTTGGGATGTGCAATGCTCCTATTTACTTTCGGCTTGATGTATGATGTCGATGTTCTCGGATTTGGTTGAGGAAGTCCATGGTACATGGATGACTTCACGATTGTATGGATCTAGTTTTGAACAATGTACGAACAGCACAGGAGGCTTGACACTTCAAGGTCTGAGGACAAACGACTAGCAACTAAATTGGGGAAAATGCCATTTCATGAGTAGCATAGGTATTGTTCTTGAGTCGCCAAAATTTTTGCTGGGGGCTGAAGTGGACAGCGATCGAAAATTTCCATTGCTCAAGAAACCCTTGCGCGCCACGGCCATTAAAGGGGATAAGGAGTTTCTTGGGGCATCTTTGGATTTATAGGAGATTCATCGAGACTTCGAGATAGCGGACCACTATGCAGTTACTAGAGAAGGACCTGAGGATTGTTTTGGTGTTCTGCAAGGCGCCTTTGAAGGAAATCAAGATCGGATTAGTTAAAGCTTTATTATGGCTAGGAATGGGATCGGGGATTCGAAATAATGTGTGATGCGATGATTTGTTTCTCAATGGGGGTTGTATTGGAAGCGAAAGAAAGAGAAAATGTTCCAGACCATATACTATGCTAGCGAGAACCTTGATAAAGCCTGCAAGAAAACTATTCCACCAGTAGAAAGGAGATGCTGCCGCCAGTAGTGTTTGCTTGTGAAATTCAGGCCATACATTTTGGGATCCCGTATTTATAGTTCACACAGAGACCGTCACGGCCGTGAATATACGATGTGAGGAAGCTAAGCGAGAGGCGATAAGATGGGTCGCTACGCAAGAGTTTGATGCGGAAATTAAAGAAGATAAAGGGATGTGACAATGTGATGGCTGATCCTTGTCGAGGAGTAGAAAGGAATGAAGCGAGAAAAAGAGGAGGCGGAATTGCGAGAGAACTTCCCGGATGGCAGTTGTTTGGTGTCATTCCCGACTTAAGTTGTTTATCGCGATGTGTGAATTACGGCTTGTGGAGTAGCTCCTTAGGAATTTAACTACTGCGAAAAAGAAAGCTCGGGATTGATATGAATTTATGTCTGGGATGACCCCTTTGCTATTTAAAGAGGTGTTGACATGATTATGTCTAGAAGATATGTATAGAGAGTGAGCAATGTAAAATCTTGAATGAATGCCATTGCATGCATACAGGGCATTTTTACGGAGAAAGAGCATTTCACGAATACTCGATCTGGTTTTATTGGCCCACTATCTTTAAAGATTGTGTTGAATGGGTCAAATTGTGTGATAGATACCCAAAGTTGATATCGACATAAATGAAATGCCCTAAGTATAATGGTTGTGCAAATTTTGATGTATGGGAATAGATTTTATGGACCATTCCACCATCATTCCCAGAGCATATGTATTGATTCTGGAGTGGTTATGTTTCCAAATGGGTGGGCGATGGCTTGTCAAGGAATGATGCTAATACGAGTTGTGAGTTTCTTACAAAGAATATTTTGAGCAGTTTGGAACACACGAGAACTATCATTAGTGATGGGGAAGCCATTTTGCAAACAAAATACTTGCAAAACTAATGAAGCGGTATGGGATCAAGCATATAAGGAGTCTAGCTTGTCATCCCGGACCAATGGACAGAGCGAAGATTTCCAACGGGAGATTAAGAATCACGGAAAAGGCTGTAAGTTCAGCGAAGGATTAGTCTTCGAGCTTGATGATGCACTTTGGGCTTCTGAGTGCATTAAACTCCGTTGGAATGTCATCTGAGGTTGTCTTTGGCAAACCATGTCATTTACCTCTTGAACTGGAATACAAAGCTATGTGGGCCATCAAGAAGGCGAACTTTGATTTTAAAAGCTATGAGGAAGAGGCTGCTCGATTGAATGAGCTGGAAGCGAAATGAAACTTCGGCCAAATCTTTAAGAATATCTGAGGACAAAACAAAGAAATGGCATGATCGGAGGATTCGGAGAAAGAGTTCAGACGGAGAAACGGGTTAACTCTTTTTAACTCGGATTGAAGTTATTTCAGGAAGTTAAAATCGAATGGAGTGGACCATCTGCTTGATGAGTGTCGAAACCTTGCATTTGGAGGCGATGTCTTTGTGAAGGCGATGCGGGAAGAATTTAAAGTCAATGAATGAGGCGAAGCATTATCAAAGCGGGGAGGAAAGAAAGGGAAAAGGAAACCCAGCTGGTTCATTAGAGAGAATCGAACAAGCGAAAGTCATTTAAGGGACTCAAAAGCGAAGCGGTGATGGGAGCGACCCGCTAGAGATTTCGGTTCGATTTTATACTTAGATTTTTAGAATTGATGAATTTGTTTTTTTTTTAAATGATTAGTTAGTACTTGAGAAGTTAATTTTTGTTTAATTAAATACTTTCTGGAAATTTTGCAGAAGTGCTTATGCAGAAATGGCTGACGAGAGACCAAACTCCGAGTACAACTCAGTGATTCACGGGAAGGAGCGACTTGAGACAAAGGGGGTATGTTCTTCCCTAAATAAGTCACATTAAAATTTAATAGAATACATGTTTGAATTCTTTGTATCACGAATGATTTAATTGAATGCTGAGAATTTGCACATCGATAAATGGTGAAAAGGCATGCATTGTTAAATTGAGGCAATTCACGGACTAGGTCGCGACAAAACTTATGTCGCGATAGAAAAGAATGTCGCGACATAAGTTGATGCCATTGACTGGTCGGTGCGAAGGAAGAGAGAAAGAATGAGGTCAGCGACGAAGGTATGTCGCGACGAAATAAAATCGCGACGACATAATAATGTCATGAGATGCTGATGTCGCGGTTTAAGATGACTTGTCCTCCACACATAATTCATGTCGACGTCAAGGAAAAGTTTGCCCGGTGAAAGCGGCACTAATTGCCGCAATTTAATGTGACCTGATATGACAAAGGTGAAGTCGCGACAAAAGTATGAATAAAATGAAATGTGACAGCTAATCATGAATTGGATTATAAGCTGTTGAGAAGCTCGTTCAAATATCATTTTCCTTGAAGCAAATTCAACTCACTTCACCTTCGCGTATTTCTTGATTTTGAATTTCACGAGCCACAGTCTGAACTTCTTCCGCAGGCCTTTTCGAGATTTCTAATGGCAGAGACCTCTGATGTCATTAAAATCGAGTGAGAAATCATGGAGGGTATGCTTCGGCCGAAGAGGTTCATCTGGAACCTGATGGAGAGCAGTGTCGGAAACGGCACGAGTTCCAACCGGTTGAAGCGACGGAGGAGGAAGGAAAGGAGAAGGCAACGAAGGAGGGACGATGACCGTTTCGAGAAAAGCACTCGTATGGAAAGAAACACTACGGAAAGTTGTATAGGAGAAAGGAGTTCGAGTCATCTCATCTCCCAGTTGAAGAGTTGATAGAGCAAGGGAGTGGGAAAAATTCTTCAAACATCCAAACGGGTTATACCGACGAGTTGTGAGGAATTTTACTCAGGCTTGTTGGCGAAAGGAGAACTCTTGTTTTAAGTCGGAGGGTTTGGGTTCCATATGGAATTGAGGCTATAAATGCAATGTACGGATGGAGAATTAGCATGGATCAAAGTACGAGAAGATAGCGAAAGCCCTAGCATTGAAAGATACCGGGAGGCGACGGATAAGCGAGGTGAAATAGGGAAAGGTGAAGGAGAAAAGACTATAAGCAGGGAGATCGTGAAGAAGCAAAGGTATGGTTTTATTTTAAAGCCTGATTCTGAATCTCCCCCTTAGCTTATGTTGCACTATAAGAGCAGAGCTATCATTCTACATGCATACTAAAGAATTTATAAGATTAATCTTTGGGGCTATTATTGAAAATTCGATAATGAAGGATATCATGAGGGAAATAAAGGGCATGATCCACATGGCAACCATCGAGGCGAGATAACGAGGGACGAAGATTGGCTGAAGAAAAGGGGTCATAGTGGAGCGGACAACTTGGAAATGAAGGAGAACCTGAAAAGAAAAGGAAACTCTCTTCGGGTTGAACCCGAGAAGAACAAATCTAGAAACACGACGGAAGGGAACACCTGCATTTTACGAGGAGGGACATGGGCGGATAGAGAAGAGTCACATGGGTTCACCACCCCGCGACGGCTCTCCCCCCCGATGAGACGGGGGGTCGAGGACCGGGAGAGAGAAGCTACAGAGGAGCCCCGAGAAGATAGCGAATAATGGAGTGCTTGTTCTATGGGAAGGTATGGAAGAAAGAGAAATGGGGCATTCAACGAAATTCGAGAAGATGTGTATGAAGCTGAATTGAAAGAAGGGATCAACGATGGGAAGAGGAGCGAGACGAGAAGAGGGAAATGTATGAGACGAGAATTGAAAGAGAAAAGCGAAAATGGGAAGAGGAGTTGAAGCGAGAAAGGAGGAGCGGCTTAAAAGATCTAGAGCATGAAGAAAATTTGAAAATGGAAAGGAAAGAGACCAAGCTCTGCGAAAAACATGGCAGCCTAGCCATGAATCATTCTACAATAATCGCGATGAACGACTCTCAACTCCCGAAACTTATCAAAGAAAGGGATGCGCACAAGAAGCCAAGACAAAGGAGCATATCAAGGTTCAAATTCTTTATATGTCATTGTTAAAGGATTTTGAGAAGAAGATGATAGATGTGAGATAAAGTGCTTGACGACAATGATGCCTATAGAAGAAAAATCGGGCTAGAAACTCGATTTGATTAACAACAATTTATCCAAATTTTTAGAGGTAATGACTGAAATGGAGAATACAATGAACAAACTTGGTCAAAGGTAAGATGATTTGAATGAAAAGTAGATCTCACCAATGAACTGGTTCTTGAAGAACAAATGGAGAAAGCAAGTGCCAAACTGAAGAAGAGGACAGAAATGAAATTCCCCAAGTTGGACCCAAACCTGGCAACCCTTGATCTGGATCCTCCAAACATCTACGGCCACTCAAAAAGAAACCTAATTGACTCAGCCACTTTCCTCATTCCCAAATTCGCTGATTCTCAACTTTTACACAATCTAATGAATAAAATCAGAAATTTGTTTGATGTTGTGTTGTTTGAAGTCAAATTGTGTGTTTACTTTTTGTTTTAATTGTTAGAAGAATAACAAAGAGAATTAGCTCAAAAGAATGAAAATGATGACACAAGCATTAGCTAATTGATTAGAATATAGACTGGAACACAACTAATTGAAAAATAAGGGCTAATTGGCACAAAAATTGAATTGAAACACAAATTGCATAATTGATTTGAATTTAGTTGATAAGTCCAAATTTAAGGAAAGTTATACAAATGAAGGAGCTAAACATATTTTTGGGTTTGAATTATAAACAGTTACCCAAAGAACTTGGTGAACCTGGGATCAAATAAATCCTCATCAACTAAAGTGAGCCAAGGACATCCTTGTGTGGTTATTCACGCTAACCAAAAGAGTTCTAGAACTTGTTAGATTATTGATCAAGTGCCAAATCCTAGGTAATACAACTAACAAGAAATGATGCAGTGCTATCTCGCGCTTTGAGCCTTTCTACCACCATTATTTATATGCTTTGCATACACCCTAGCTCTACCAGAGCCAAAACAATTCCTATCTTCAAACAAGCAATTGGAATCCTGCCATCCTTTATAAACTTAATCATCCAAGAAAGAAACTCGACATCTAAAAAACTCAAGGAGGGAAGAAGAAATAAAGCCTGGGGGAGAGCAGAAACTAAGGGAGAAATACAAAAAATGGTGAAGAAAAACATATCTAAAGCAGGAGGAAACAACAGAAAAGAAAGCTTAAGGGAAGAAGTTTTGTCTTATGGCCTAACTCTCTTGAACAATTAAGTTCTTAGGGGTGTTTCAACACCTAGTACCCTAATGCTAATCGGTGTGGTTACTAACCCAAAGTTCACTAAGAGTGTTAGAAAGCCTAAGAAAACAGAACATTAGACTTTTCCTGAAAAGTGGCAGAAAAAGAGTTCCAACAATGAGAAATACAAATTAGAAATTGGAACAGACAGTTTTAAATAAAAGAATTCAAAGGAAATACCCCAAAGATGAAGTTTGGGGGAAATCAACTAAAGAAGTTACAAGGAAAAGGAAGGCAACAGTTAAGTAAGAAAGAAGAAAGAGTTTGGGTAGTCTTAACCTAAAAATTCCATCTATCCTACCCATTACCCAAGCCTAACATTACAAGCCTGAAAGACCTGACTGATCTTGAAGGTTGGAATTTACCTACATTAGTGGAGATCAATATGAACAAATGTTTATGGAATTTGGAAACTATTCAAAGGATCAAACCGTGAAGAGCCTCTGAGGGTTAACTGACTCACTAAGAATTGAGGAAGAAGACTAACCTACTCTTCAGCAGGATCAATTGACTATACTGTTTATAAAACAAATTCAACAATTTAGTTATGTACATCTGATTGAGTAGAAACTAACCTTTATCTGGACTTGAAGCTAAATATACAATAAACGAATGCAATTTTAGTTTTTCAATTAAATTGGCTGGTAACCGCATAACAAAAATGTAAAATGTCCTTTTGTTTGAGACAAACAATCTTTTCTTTTCTTTGCTTGGAGGACAAGCAAAATTTTAAGTTCGGGGGAGTTTGATGAGCTAAAAGTCATCTATTTTCGGGCCACCAAAATCGGCTACAGCAGGAATTCAAAAGAGCGTGAATCGCAAGAAAAGGAGCAGCATCGTGGCCGAGCAAGATCGATGTAACCGCTGGAAGAAAATTACACAGGAGAAAGCAAAAGGATTAAAGGATTTGATGTCAAAACCTTACAAAGAATCGAAATACATATTAAGGTTGACACTACAAAGCTCCAGTCGTAAATGAAGCGAAATTGAAGATAAAACTAGCTGGGCGTGAAAGAAACTCAAAGTCAAGCAACCAGGAATTGATGAAGAAGAAGATAATTGCTCGACATCATTCGTAGGTCGGGCGATGCACTAAACCCAAGACAAAGGGACAATGAGGTCGCGACACTAAAAAGAAGTTGCTACATAAGATAAACAATTGGATCGAACATTTAAGTCAGCGAAGATCCGATGCACATGATATCAACATCGAATCGGCAGCCGCGACATCAGCTTGCAAGGAACAGAGGTCGCGACATCATAAAGAGGTCGCGACATCCGCTGCACGACATCATCATCTAAAGAAAGAAGGTCGCGACATCATTCAAATGGTCGCGACATCAGTTGCACTAAAAAGGAGGTCGCGACAAGATCAAGCTGTCGCGACATCAACTACACAGAAAGGCGGTCGCGACAACAGTTGTAAGAAAAGGTCGCGACAACACCTGGTTGTCGCGACATCAATTTCAACATTTGAGGTCGCACATATTAAACAGTCATGATAAATGTAAAGCAGGAATGTGAGGTCGTGACATCATAAGGAGGTCGCGAATATCCACGAAAGACCGTATGTCGCGACAACATTGTGATGTCGCGACATCAAATACAAAGAGGCGAGGTCGCGACGTCAGTAAGCTGTCGCGACATCAGATCCAAAGAAAAGAGGTCGCGACAAGAGTAAGTCGTCGACACGCCACCAAAGACATACCGTGACCAAACAAGGACTTCGCGACAAAGACCGGTGACAAATGGTCGCTGACAATGAACTGGAGCGTCGCGACATCAACAACCAATCGCCGCTTAATCCAAAGTTCGTAAAAAAGAGGTACATCGAATTAGGGGCCCAACTCGTAACCCTATAGAACATGTAGCTGCTAATGGGCCAACGAGCCTCGCGACTGGTAAAGTGAGAGATCTGGCGCTTTAAGGCCTCAGATTTTAATTTTCTTATTTCTTTTTGTTTTTTTTAGATTAGTTCGTATTTTTGTTTTAAATTGATCCGAACGTTAGTCAAGTAAAGTTTTAGCCGAATAATGCGTATTTATATTTCTTCAAATTACCGTCTGCTATTTGAATTCCACAAATTTCGATTAACTACCGCTTCCTAATTACTGGTTTTTGATCGCCAGTCAATGATGGTGTAATCAAAGAGTTTAGAAAACCCAAAGCTCCATCAAATGACTCTATCGTCAGAAATTATCTTTCCTGCAGAATTTTATTCATCAATGATGAACTTCGCTTGTAAATCTACTTGCCGGGTTTTGTTTATTTTGTGGAATCGATCCCAATATCGTGTTTCGCTACCCATAAACGTAAAAGATCACCTAAAGCTCCGATTCCTGGAGGCCCTCCAGTGACACAGGAAGGTATCCCGAGAGTAACGAGCAATTCGTGAACTGCATGCGAACCTCGTTATTGGTGATTTAATGTGCTCAGGTGATTAAATTGATAAATCATCTTTTCACTTTGAGACGAATGAGTTGGAACGATGATCAATTTAAACATGCAAGAGAGTTTGCCTCGACCAATGGTGAATTCAATCCCGTGTTAGCAAGGATCTAATCAAGGAAAGAATGAGTTGTTCTAATTTAAACATGCAGCTGCACTTTCATATTCCTTGGACTAGTTTTAAATCTGTGGTTCATGAAGCAAAATTACAGTGCAATCTTAATGAATTGATGTTTCACAATAGTTTTATTTAGGCTTTCAGATAATCGTTCAATCTAAATTTGTTATTTTATTATTTCAAAAGATTCAATTCATTTGTTATTAATTCAATTTTAATTTTCATTATTATAAGGCTTTCAAAGCTTATTCAAATTGTCTATCATAGGTCCAAATAGTATGTGAGCTTGAGTAGTAAGGGTAGTTGATTGAAAATTCGAGATCTCTCAGGATCGACATCCTGACTAAAATCCACTTTATTACTGCTCGACCTGCACTCAGTAATCATGGATCAAAACCAGGAAGAAATTTATCCAGTCTTAAGGAAACCATTTTTAATCAATATAATTGTAAAGAAATATAGCGAACAAAGTTTCATGGCATTATTGCTGGGGATTAGACAATAGTCCTTCGTAATCGCGTGCCATAAATTTCAGATATGTCTGTCCAGTCGAACAATCGCGACTTTGTTTCTATCAGAATCCGCTTTCTTGCAATCGCTTTCTTGAACAATGGTCACGACATTATTTGTAGTCACGAATTCTATTTGCTCAATAAGCCCAAAGGTTGATGTCGCGACCGCCCATGTCGCGACATCGCTTGTCTTTCTTCTTCAAGCTTCCGAGTCACGATACAGCTTTGAAGTTATGCACCACCTTCTCGCTTGTACGATGATTTCATGTTGTGACTTTGATTTCGGGTCGGATTGTTGGTGGTCTTCTCGCTTCTTCATGTGTTTCAATTTTACGTCACGACTATGCAGGATGTCGCGACCATGGTGATGTCGCGACCTTTGGCCGCCCATTTCTTTCTTCTCCGGTCGAGAACCTCGCCCTTGTTGCAACCACTTCTTTCCCACCTTTTAATCTCGGGACGCGACCTAAACGAGTGGTCGCGACATAGTTTCGATCCTTGATTTGTAAATGGTCGCAACTTCGCTCGCAAGGACTTCGTTCAAGCCAGTTGCGACTCCTCTTCAACCTCTATTTTCGGTTGCAACTTAAATCTTCCTTGTTGATAGCGACATCGTGAGTGGTGTCGCGACATGAAATGGAGTCGTTCATTTAAAAACTAGTTGCAACCTTGTTCTCTTGTAAAGACCTCTCTTGTGGCTTCATTGACGGATCCTTGTCGCAACCTCAGAGTGGTGTCGCGACCTCAATCATATTCTATTGGCGTCGCGACATCAAAGTGATGTCGCGACATGAAGATCCTTCTTTTGCTTATTTCGAAGGTCTCGACCACATTTCCTCATTACAACCTCTTTCATTTGTTGCCTTGGTCATCCGGTCGCAACCTCTTCTCAAGTCACGATCAACTTGTTAAGGTCTTCCATTTCTTCCCTCAAAGTTGATTTCAAAGGGATGCCGCGACTTGAAATGACTAACAACTAAGCCTCCTATCGCGACTGATTTTCGCCATGACTTCACCTCGGGCCAGAGGTCGGTCACTATCGGTTTCTCGCTTGAATTTCGCATCCGTCAGATTTTCCCGCAAAATTAAATTTGAGTAAAATATCCACATTTCCTCGCATACAAATTCAATGCCATCTCAGAATGCCTTAAAATGATTAAAAATCTAATGAGTTTTTGACTCATCACCCGCCACTCGACACTTCTACAGTGGAAGGATAAGACTGCACTCCTCCGGACTCGTCGACAACCCCGCTGGGCAATCGACGGAGGAGAAGATGCTCCCAAACTCTTCAGATCTTACCTCAAATCGTGAGGCTGCTTCTGGGAGCCTCGAGCCACGCTTTAACACTTCTCTTTTCTTTGCCAACAACTCAACTCAGCCAAGAAGCTCTTCCCGAGTGTCTCACTGCTAAGGCCCCCACGAGAAAACTTCATAACAGAAGACGGAGGGAGGGTCCCTTGGCGGTAGGGGCCAGAGGGTTCACACTAAAGGCCCGAACATCCGATCTAATCCAAATTTCGTAGTACACCCGCGAGAGACACTTAATAATCGTCGTCACCTCCTTATCCCTGAATCGAGGTTCGGACTCCGATACCTAAAGGCAACACAACCAAAGCAAAGTTAAGAACGCCTCATAACCTATAAAAGCTAACCCCGACTAGCACGGATGGAAACTCAAGCAGATTCTCTAGGGCAGTCCATGCAGTCGGAATGCCAAGCGTATCCTCTCACGCCATTAAGGTTGTACCCTGGGCTGCAACCCCGACATAAAAATAACGCTGCTCCAATTTCGTGGGAAGATGGAAGATCAATGATCACCCGCAATCGGTCCGTTTAGGAATATATAAAACTTTCACGCCTCCTTCTGGCGACTAAAGAAGTCCAACAACAGGGGAAGCAAGGCCGAACCCCGAGGCCCTTGTCCCTAAAAAAGACCAGAAGGAAGACCAAAAACACCCTAGAAATTGGGAGAAAGTTGGGACGGGCAAACGTTGAAGTGCTGTAAGACATTCTTGATAAAGGGGTGCAAAGGAAAGCGGAGACCGTTCTCGAAGGCCGCTTCAAAGAAGCAGACTGGCTCTGGAACCCAGATGATGGTGGGAGGTGAGAAGACTGGTGGCACTGCACTCAATGCAAAGAGGGCGTCTATAAGAAAAACTAAGGTTTTCATAAAGGGGCTCAACCCGACTAGGAACCCACTACAACCGCATACTTCACTAAGAACCTTCAAATATTCAGAACCGCTAGGGTACCTAACTCACTAATCTTTCCTCGCTTCGCTGCACGGGATGGATGACTCAATCGGCGCTCCATCGACCACGGGCGCAAGACTATCGATCCAATCGTCGGCCCACCTTAACTCGCACTCTCAAATGAGCCTTCCCCATAATGCACCAAGAACGACACCCGCAGGAAGCACGTCAGATGATCAAGGAAGTATACGAGGTCGAATGAATGATAAAGAGGCAGAAACCCAGCCAAACACGACCTAATAATCCAAGTCGTGAATAATAACTCTACGCTTAAAATGTGTCTCAGAGACTGTACCAAAAGTGAGGAAGAGGAAACAAACAATAACCACTAGGGACCCACGGAATCCAGAACAAGAAAAAGTAAAAAGGGGAAGAAGAAGAAAGACGTACCAAACTAGGGAAGAGAGCAAAAGAGATGACCCCAAGCGAGACAGAACGATAGAAACCACCAAGAGAAGTCTTGAGCGATGATCAGAGAAGTTTCGAGAAAGAGAAATCTGAGACCATAGAGAAAGGGCTCAAGAACAGGAATACTGGCTCAACTGGTACCGGGTGCTTCTAAAAACACCGAATAGTCACCGAAATGGGCACGAAATCGAGAAAATCCATAATTATCGCAGAACGTTTAACGACAACAAAGCCCTGATCAGCCGTCCTCGATTAGCCACGTGGAATCCACACCTGATCCAAGAAACGATTCAGCCCTTGCCAAAGCTCACTTCGGCCAAGAGCTGGGGGGCAACTGATGATGCCTAAAAAACATGCGTATGGGTCCAGAACGCATACCCAAGAGACAAACCATCAACAAGGCTTAAGGTGGGTTTAGGGGCGTGCTGAAGCAGCTCCGGGGCCATGGAGAGCTCAAACCCATGACGACATCCCGATACTTAAGGCGAGCCCAAGAACTACCCACCTGGCCGACAATAGGTAACATGGACGAATTCACCATCCACCAAACAAAACGTATAAAAGGGAAATACCCAGTCTTCATGATCTGCTCTCCACTCATTGAGAGAGGAAGAATTTCTCATGATCACAGTCCCTAATAATTCTTTAATATTCAATTGACGATAAGGAAAGAGGGATTCCCTACCCAATAGGGAAAATGACGTATCACCGTCTAACAAAGAAAGTCATCGTGATCACCCACGATAAATACCGAGCAACTCCATCGAACAAATGTACGCAATCAGAAAATCATCCACAATTGATCTCTTTCCCTTTTGTGAGAAAGAAACTGACTTAGGCATCAGAGGGGCGGTCGACACTCCCCTTCGAATTCACCCTTCGTAAGTGTGCTGTGAGCATCGATCCGTACTCGACTGACCGTCCAGTTGACTCGAAGAATCTCAAAATTTCAAGCATCGAGAAAGCACTATCATAAAATATTGTGATATTTTCTAGAGCTGTGAATAGAGGTGGGCAAAAAAACTTAAGAAATCGAAACGACTGAGAAACCAAACCGAAATCGAACTAAAAAATAGGTTAACCAAATCGATTGGTTCGGTTTTAGTTTTAGTTTTATATAATTCTTGGTTTCGGTTTAGATTTAGGTTTACAAAGTATAAAAACCGTGGTTACGATTAACCAACTGAAAAATACAAAAACAATCTCTAGCTTCCTTGAGATTGTTTTATTTTTTTTGTTGATTGATCTTTGTCTTGGGTTGGGTTTTGATGTGCATTTGGAAAAACGAGACCCCAGTCTCTTTGTTCGCATGTTGGTGCCTGAAATTTAGGATTTCATTTCTAAGATGAGGTTGCTGTGATTTTCAAAAATTAACGTCGTTTGTGTATGGTATATTTTTTATTTAAAGAAGATAAAATTAAGGAAATTATATATTTTATTTTATTTTTAAAATTTTGGCTGTTAGGGTCTCAGTTTGTCAATTTAATTGTTGAAGGATATGCAGATGATTCTTTCCAGAAATGAAAATGCTAAACTTTTCTCAAAAAATATATATATATATATATATATATATATATATATATATATATATATATATATATATATATATATATATATATATATATATATGATGGGTAAAAGAGATGAATACAGTGGAGAAGAGAAAACATTGATGATTTACTTATATAATAAAGTCTTAAAATTATAAAAGAACTCATTAACTCTTGAAAAAAATTAAGAAGAAGAATCCAAGAAGGAGATGGAAATAGCCTTGGGATTGTCTTTTACTTGTAAGATTTCAAAATAAAAAAAGTCATTCTTATACAATACTCTTAGGGTTGAAATGTGATTACAAAAAAAGAAAATTTTTTGTCTCTCTTTAACTTTAAAATTATAACATCCTAAACATAAATATGCTTAATTTACATATTAAACATATATTTAAACTCAAATGTTACAAACTTATGATCTTCATCTGTTTTATCAGTTTTGTAACAATCCAATACTTTATTCATATGTTTAATGCTTATATTAAACATGATTTACTCTCAAATGTTACAAACTTATAGTCTTCCTCAATCTATAAGTTTTGTAATATTTCATAGGTTTAATTCACCCATTAAATATGATTTATTCTCAAATGTTACATCTTAATTTACAATTGAATGTGTGTCCTTTACATGTTAGATGCTTAAAATATAACTCTTTTACACTTATAATATTATAAAACTATAATTCTTTTATACTTATTTTTAACCAACAATATATGAAAATATATAACTATATAACTATATATAGTATATATATATATATATATATATATATATATATATATATATATATATATATATTATTTTATAGTCCTACAAAATATGAAATAAGTGAAAATTTTATTAAATTTTGAAAATGAAAATATATAAAAAAATTTCCTTTAAGATTTTCATGCAACTTTTTTTACTTTTCATTTCCTTTCAATTTCTTTCACTATAATTTTTATAACCTAAAGAAAATGATTTTATTATATTTAATTTTCTAATAAATTTTTTAAGAAATCAAATATAAATAAAACTACTTAAAATTATACATATTTTTAAATTATTCTATCTTATATTATTAAGTTTTTTTTATTATACTTTAATTTTAAAGTAATAAATTGTCCTTATTGGGATTTAGACTGTGGCAAGCACGACGCGAAATGAAATTGAAATTAACCAGTTCGAGTCGAAATAAGCACATTTCGGTGCCGAACAGCCAATGAGCTTATCGAGCCGAGCCTCGACTCGACTTATTAACATTTCGGGAAATGAGCTCGGTACTGAAATGGAGCCTTACTCAGCCGAGTTTCGACGAAATGAGTCCGAAGAGCTCGCGAGTCAGTTCTGCTTTCATTAAGACCCTAATTATTGGGATATCCAACTTTAGAAGAATCGGTGTATGGAATATATATATATATATATTTATCATGTTTATAATACTAACTTATTAATATAATTTATAGAATAATATCCTATTCTCTTCCATCTTTTCTTTAAAGAAAATTAATTATTTTTAAAATAAATATATTTATAACTAAATAAATAATAAAAATGTATGATTGTTTAAGAATAAAAATAGAGATATATTATTTATGTCATCCCCTAAAGTAGAGATATAAAATTAAAAAAAAACTTTTAAAATTTTATATACAAAATGACCGAGTTTCTCGCGAGAGCTTTTTGAGTCGAGTTACGAGTTCTTTCGAGAATCGAGGATTACGAGTTCTTTCCAGCTCGTAGTTCTTGTTCAGTCGAGAACACACGGAAAGTTACAATGATGGGCTTTATATTATTGAGTAGAAATAAATAAAATTTATTTGGACCAACAATATATATATATATATATATATATATATATATATATATATATATATATATATATATATATACTCTTTATATATATATCTAATTTAATTCTATTTTTATATTTATTTATTTTCTTTCCATAACATTTTGCCTCAATTTTGGAAATCAAATATAAACTTTTTTGGACATCATTTATTTTATAATACATCGTAGAAATGTTCGATTTCACAATTTTGTCGGTCGAGAATCAAATATAAGCTTATCCATTCAGCCCAAATTGATTTTGTTTGTAATTGTTTTTGGTTAGATCGTGAGATATTGAATGAGTTTATCACTACGTAAAAGTGTTTTTCTTTCAATTTCATTCAATTAATTACCAATTCGAATCGGAAATAAATTATCATCTGATAAAAACACATTATAAAATATGATAAATTTCTAGGACTTAAATTCCAAGAACTTCCAATTAAACTAGGAAACACATCAACCATTTCACGTAAATGTTGATGGTTTCCTTATTTGTAATATGGCTTTCCTTGTATGTAATAGGGAAATTTTTTTTTTTTTTTTTCTTTTTTCAAAGATAGAGGGGCAATTTTGTACTTCAACCTTATCTGGTAGCAATTTATAATCTCTAACTTATAAGTAGAGAGAGAGCGAGAGAGGCGAGAAGAAAATGGAGGCGGCAGCAGTGTTGGGAGGGAGACCATATGTTTCATCATCTCATTCTCATATCAATTCACAAACTCAGAGGCATTGCAGCTTATCTGTCGTCTCCCGGAAGCCTACCCTGCGCTCCAATCATCATGGCCACCTTGCAGCTTTCCACTCACCTTCCAACCTTTTCTCACATTCCCCATTTCGTCCTCATGTTCGCAGCACCAAACCCCGAATCTTCCTTCCCCACTTGGTTGCTTCCATGGTTATTCTTCTCTTACTTGCTCCAATGCTCCAATTTTCTGCAAATCTTGGGAAACCCCATTTGAAACATCGTGAAAACCCGTTTGAATTCACCCCTCGTTTACTTTAACTAGTTTTTGTTATTTCTCCATTTCTTCTCAATTTTCTGAAACAATTCTGAAAACCCATCTGGGAATTCGTGAAAACCCAATTGAATTCGCCTCTCATTTTTCTTCTTCTTTTTACAGGAGCAGGTTGAACAAACTTACATCATGGTTAAACCCGACGGCGTTCAACGGGGCCTCGTGAGTAGCTTCTAGAACTTCTACATTCGGTTGGTTGGTTACCGAGAAAATTTTGATCTTAGATTATTCATTATTAACATCAGGCTCCCGGTCAATTGAAACTACAACTTCAGCTTAATTGAGCTGTCTCTTTCAGAACCCCATGTTTGCTTAATTGAGCTTAATTGAAACACAACAAGATTCAAAATTTAATTTTTCTCTTTTCCTGAGCTTCTATTGGCAATTAAACGGTGGTTTACTTGTTTGCTTTTTAGGTTGGAGAGATTATTTCTAGGTTTGAGAAGAAGGGTTTCAAGTTAAGTGGGTTGAAGCTATTCCAATGCCCCAAAGAATTGGCTGAGGTTTGTACTGATATATGCTTAATTATTCACTCTTTTTCTTTTGTGGGGGAAAAATTAAAGAATCAGAATTTTGATATCTTGCTATGTTTGAATTGAAATAAAGAAAATTTCTATGATGTTCATGGTGTGCAGAGGACCCTACTTTCTTTTGTTTGATATCAGAGAAATAATAGGAAAATGAAAATAAAAATAAAATTTAGGATTTTGCAGCATTCAATCGAACTTTTTATAAGATTGTTTCTGACAATCCACAAGGAACAAATGCATTTAACTTATTCATACCTCCTGCTGGGGAGTTATTTTAGTTTGATTTGTGTTAATACTGTCATCAAATCATAACTTTTCTATATCCTCTTTCACAGACTTCAAATAATACTTGGGATATATTGTTTTACCGATGTAGGAGCATTATAAGGATCTCAAGGAAAAGACATTCTACCCAAAACTGATTGAATACATTACTTCTGGTCCAGTTGTTTGCATGGTATGCTTTTCGGGTTTTTATCCTTTCTACCCAATCTCTTAAGAGTTGCTGAATCTATAACGATTGCAACGTCCCCAAGTTTTTCTCAAGATACAAATTGTGATTTTATCTTTGCAAGGCTTGGGAAGGTGTTGGTGTTGTTGCTTCAGCACGTAAGCTAATAGGTTCAACAAATCCCCTTCAAGCAGAACCAGGCACAATTAGAGGAGATCTTGCAGTTCAAACTGGAAGGTTGGACTCCAACTTCATTGCTAACCATCATCAATGTCGTAATTTATGTCATTTGGTCCCTTTTGTTTCAAGCAGCTGAGAGGCAATGGGCTTATGGTGAATGTTTTTATTGCAGGAATGTGATTCACGGGAGTGACAGCCCTGAGAATGGAAAACGTGAAACATGTAAGGCCTCCTTTTGTTCTCTGATTTCGATTATTGTTAGCTATATGTTGCTGCACTTGCTTCTTGTTTTGAGGTCACATTTCAAATTTTGATGGTGTTTTGGTTTGGAATATGTTTGAGTCATTCCTAAGTGATTGATTACATTATATGGAGCTTACAAAGTAATCTTTTTCTCCTGCCAGATCCCACTGATAATTTGTTTTCTCTACAGCTCTCTGGTTTAAAGAAGATGAGTTATGTGAATGGATACCTGTACAAGCACCATGGCTGAGGGAGTGACTTTTCAACTGGAACAGTTATCTCGAGCCTGCCTTCCAGTTTTGAACGACTTCTTTCTTCCAATCACTTCTATTTTATCAGTTCACAATTCTTCATTTGGGTGGCCCCCAAAGTTCAATGAACTGTATGTGATACTGCCATTTTTCCATCTAAAATGTTGTATGAGAAATGTTTGGAAATTTTCAACTTTTAAGGCTTTCATGTTCTTGATTTCTTACTCTTACACCAATTCACATGATTATCTGTCCCTGAGGTAGGGATGGCAATTTCTTCTGAACCTGATGAAGAATTTGATACCCGATCTGAACGGAGGTGGTTATGGAGAATCATTTTAACCTCAATTAAATATATGGGTAATTGGTTTAAGAGATTATCAAATTCAAAGATGGGATGGGTCTAAGTACATCTTACACGTCCCAAATACCCAATTAAATATAATATATATTTATATTGAAAAGCCCTAAAAGTAAAAAAAAAAAAAACCATGTGTGAATTTTAATCCTTTCTTCTTACGCTTCTTTTTTTTTTTTTTCACTTTATCCCTTTTTTTTATTGTGTTTGTATTTTTATTGGTTTCATGAAATCATATCACAATAATTCTTATTAATATTATAGGATAAATTATTTTTAATATTTATGATTTTTTAAAATAATTCATTTTACAAATTGGAATTTGGTATTTTGGTAGAGTATAGATGTCCGATCCTCATATGGATGTGAGGTTGGGGATAAAAAATTTAAATCCGATGGGAATGGGGATATAAACAATAAATGGAGATAGGGATGGGGAATTTAAAATCCGACCCATTGTCATCCCTAGATTCCCTACCCTCAGGATAGGGTAGATGTAACAAAGTTTCACACGGTAACCTTTAACACTTTTTTGGTGAGTTCGAGTTGAACATAAATTGGTTTAAGTCAAATTTGTGTGGAACTGCATGACTTGTTTAATAGGTGAGTAATTTTTTAGTTGAACTCATTTTAAATTTTATTAAAAAAAAAAAAAACTCATTACAAATTTGTTTTTAAATAAACATATTAATTGATTTTTTTTTTAGGAAGATCAATTGATTTATAAACATGCTCGAGTGAGACCTTAATCACATAAACATATATAAGGCCTTATTCAACTTGAGTTAGACAATTCATTACCAATTAAATGGCTAAATGGTGTTTGAGTTTTATGTTTTCAATATTATTATTATTAATATTGGATTTGAAATTAAGGTATATAATAGAATATCTAAGCTTTGAGACATGAGGAATGCAACCTACCAACAATAATTACCCACTCTATCTCACGGCTCAATTAATAAGGAACCTTAAGGGCCTAATGTCTAGAGCCCCGAAGTTATTATGGAAAGGAAAAAAATAGTAAGAAAAAATATTTTCTTATATTTGGTTTTATTACAGATAATATAAAAAAAATCAAATATAATTATATTTTTAAAATTTTGCTCCTTATATAATATAACGAATCAAATGAAATTAGCTTGAATAAACATATATAATTAATTTATTAAGTATAAACATACTTTTTATTTTCTTCTAAATTTTTTTTCCTTCAATATTTTTTCTATTTTTCTTTCCTTAGTATTTTCCAGATTCCAAACATAGCCCAAACCTCAATATATAAGAAAAAAAAAAGAAATTATATGAAAAATGAGATTCATTCAATACCATTTTCTGAAAATCAGAGTATTCTTCTCTCATAGTGCTTTGAAAGCTAAAACCTATATTTTAAGGAAACCCTTAAAATGAAACATGAATCCTCTAGCCAAACAAGCTTAGGCCCTTTTTGTTTCCTATTTCAAAATCAAGTCATATCAAAAAACAAACAAAATGCTAAAAATGTATAAACATTGCTTTGCTATCGTTTTCTTTCGTTTCAAAAACATGATAACACGCATAATAATAAGCGTATAATCACCAAAACGGTGTTAAGGTCTTTTCAAAATTGATCTCAAAACTATTCTCAAAATACTAAAAACAAATAACCAAACAAAGTTCTTAGTTTTTCTTTGGGCATGATCTTAAATGTGAAGAAGGCATGAAGATAAAACCAGAAATCAAAGAAAAAGAAAAATGGAAAAGAAAAGAATTTACTTCTTTTCATGGGACAAACGTCACAAACCAAATGGCTTATTTATTTGTTTTATGAAGTTGAAATCAGAATACAAACACCACCTACCTGTATAGTAAAATCTACAACAAACAAAGGAAAGGTATCCCACTTCTCATACAGTGTTGTTGTGGTCAGTGGGCAGTGCCCTGTTATTATGACCTTAACATAACAGACACAAATTCTAAACTTATATTGCAAAAGCAGGTAAAGAATTAGTAAAACTTCAAGAACACAGACACAAATTCTAATCTTACATGGCAAAAGCAAGTAAAGAATCGATAACATACCCTTCTGCTCCAGTTGCCCATAGATGGGAGCATCACTAGACGAACCATTACCTTACATTGTCTCCTCACTTGCTGAGCTTTGAGCATGTTGAGAACTCTTATACTTGGAAAACATGTCTGCAATTGACAAATTCTTGATTCCTTGCTGCTTCGCTGTTAATTGACTGACAATCGCTACTACCTGGTGAAACGCCAGTGGCATCTAATGCCATTTCCTCCTCCTCATAGGTTGAAGTGCTTAGGGAGAGTTTATTCCCCTTGGAGAAACTAACAGAAGAACAGTTTGTTTGCTTGCTCGTTTCCATTTCAACTGCCTCCATAGAAGATGAGCTCAATTCATTCTGGGAATGTTCAGAAACACTTGTGCAAGCAGTAAAGATCAGTTCCTAAGGTTGGCTGGCTCTCTTCGATTGAGCTTATGTCACGCTGAGAAGCTAGTTTAAGTTTCATTATTGTGGCCTCTACAACAAAGAAAAGGAACTTCACAAACATTACTTGATTCTTCGGCCTTCCCAAACAATAGGATTGTCATAGAGTTATAGCAATTATCATAGTTGTTAAAAACTAATAGCATTTCTTTTTCTTTTTCTTTTTTAATGAAAGACAATACATGTAACAGTTGGTACCATATCATTATTATATCTCAAAGATGCATAGGTTATATATGATCTAATACAAGATACAACAACACAAATGAGCACACAACTTTTTCTTTTAAAAAACTAATTATTAGATTGGTTGGTTGAATACATAATAGAAGTTGGAAATTTATCATAACAGGAAAAGGTAAGTAAAATAATTTTAATACATTCTTATCATCAAAGACCATTTTTTTTTTATAGGCTTCTTATCATCAAAGACCATGTTGAGCTATATTTTCAGTTCATCAGAAACTCATGATATGTGATTCTTGATGATACATGATTAAAAACAAACAGAAAAATGACACGATATACTTTATGAGTCAGCAATAGCAATTATGGAAATGATACTAACCCCAACCTTCGAGATTCTCCATAGTGGTGAAACAGAATATCAAAAACACACTACCAAATAAAAGAGGGCTGTGCAACCTCCCAAAAAAATCCATTTTGTGATCAAGCTGAGGATAGAACATTCAGAAATCAAGTTTCAGACCCAATTATAATTGAAGAGACCCCATGTAAAAAACTGATGTAGAAGCCAGGTAATAGGCTATGAATGAAGAAGCAACCCTTAAAGAATCAAAAACATCTTCGTGGCATGAATTCAACAATTTTTTTATAAGCCACATACACCATTTGAACAGGAGATTGATCACCATTTTTTTTATAAAAAATTTTTTTATAAATTTTTTTTTCTTATTCTTTTCAACTGTCTAAGGGCCGGTTCCTAACTTGTGTACTGATCCAGTTAAGTTTTTCCTCATAACTTCTCAACTAATATCACGGGGCCCTCAACTTAACAACAGAATAAATCCTTCAGTAGCCCAAAGAGGACTCGAACTAGTAACAATTGGGAAGCAAACCTAATGCTCGATCAACTGAGCGTTGTTGTAACAATTACTGCCATTAATACACTCATTATTCCTCCTCCTCTTGGCCTTGTAATTCAAATGAAAATCATCAGAAATTAAACAATTGCACCTGATTAAGGCATTCTCTCTCTCAACAAAAATTGTGGCGAATCTATACATTTTTTTTTAGGCAAATTATCAAACATATGGTGAATGAAAATAGTAGGACTCATCAAGTCAAAGTGAGAAGGCATGGGTTGGGACAATCAAAGTTTTCAAAACAAATCCAAAACCAAGAATACAGACTCAGAGGAATTTCGAGATTTGTTTAATTTCAGAATTACACTCACAATTCATGAATATTACTATTAAATATTATAATGATTCCATCTCCCCGCTGTTTTCCCAATCTCTGCTTCTATGTCCCAATCTCTACACTCTAGATGAATATCAGTATTGCAGTCAGATCTTCAACTAGATCAACTCTCTATTTCCCATAATTTTGAATTTATTAATAACATAAGGGAATCATAACAAATCCACGACCATTTTCAAATTTCCTCACTAACTCCCGACTGAGCCTTTGCTCAGATCTAGAGTTTCAGCATGAAAAAAGTAAAAGCCCCAGTTCAAGGAGAAAGCGAAGAAGCAAACAAGCAAGGTAGGAGGAAAAATTAAAGTCAATAATGCTATAAGATACAAGAAAAAGAAGAAGAATACCGTAAATAGAGAGATAATCATGCTTGACTATCTTCGGAGATGGCCTCTCCAAGCTTTCCAAGGACGACGATGAAGAAGATAAGGGCCTCACCCTCCCCAGCATCTCCCTCCTACCTCCACAGACTGCAGCAGAGATCGATAGATTTTTAGGCGTGTACAAAGTGAACGATTGGAAAAAGGGCGGGAACGGGGGACACATTTGGTAATTCGTCGTGCCTGGCATATTCGCTTTTGAAACAAGATGCTTAAGCGACGTCGTTTAAGTCATGAGTTCGCATTTCTCTACCGATGCTTCTGTAAGAAGGGAATATGAAAGTTTATTTTATAATATGTTATGATATATAAAAATATTTCTTATATCATAAAAAATTACCAAAAGGAGCATCTAATTTAATTAAAAATAAGATATCATAATAAATAAAAGATTATTACAAATATATATAATACATATTAACAAAACTTAAAATAACTATATTCATGACTATAAAATATTTATTGCAAATTCTTTTTTATTTAAAAAATTAGTAAAGATTTAATTAATAATTAATATTACACAATATTTGTATTAATAAAAATCTAAAATAATAATTTGTATAATTAGAAAAATGTATACCAAAAGATTTGAAATTATGAATAAAAAATATGGAAACGTTTGTATTAAGAAAACTTAAAATAATTATTTTCTTAAAAAATTTAAATTGTTTGAATTTTCAAAAAGTATATCATATTATTCATATTTTTGTAAATAAAATGAATAGATATTTTAAGTAAAAATAAATAGATTGTTTACATTAAAATGAAGTTTTGGTCCCAAATGATATTTGAATAATTATTCAATCCAAAGGGTAGTGGAATATGCCAAATTTATATATAAAGCCCAATTCGGTCCAAGAAAGCTCAAGTCCATGATTTATGCCCATGAAAGGGTCTAAAGATATTTCTATAATTTTTAAACATCATGAAGAGACTTTTCTCTTCAACCTAAGTCATGACATACGTAACTTGTTAGCCATCGTTAAAATAATGAATAAACGACTTTGGTAATGCGACTGAAGACACAGCAAAAGATAAATAATGTAGTTATTAGATAATGTGGGATGGAATAGTTATTCAGAATGCTTATAAAAGGAAGACTCAACTTCAGATCAAAGGATATGCAAATCAATCATCAACCAATACTCAATAGAGCATTTCAACATTTTCTTATAGTTTCTACAAGTTCACCAACAATATTTCCATATTTCTAGCTTATTTTCAAAGTATTTGTTTTCAAAGCTTTCATATTTCAGCAATTCCATTTTCAGCCAGATTCTACAATGAAATTTACTACTTTTTTAACTTGTTCATACAGTTTTTTCTCTCTACTTTCAATATATTCAAATTTTCAAAGCATTTTCCACTTAACTCTAGTGGAACCATCATAACTGGTGAATCTATTTTACTGTATAGGTTAGATTCCTGCAATTATTTAGTCTCAAATAATATGACTTCACGCTGCAGCATTCACCAATTCATGTGCTTTTGTATGTTTTAGACCAAAATCCAACCGAAACATATTTTTAGCATGCCCGGTGGGACACATCTTTGTGAAACATCGATACATATTCTTATTTTGTATGTTCAGTTATGCATATTTCACAGTGGGACACGCAATTTGCTGAAGAATGCCACGAAAATTTAGGAGTAAGACAATTATAGAGTCTTGGTCGGGGATCTGTCTTTGCGGAAGCGGCGGATGAAGGAAGAGTTAGCTTAGCAAGGTGATGGGGATAGAGAACCTAATGAATTCTCTAGTGTGACAGGGAATCCATCAACAACTGATTGAACAAAATTGGAGAGGAAAGGCACGAGGTAATGTGGACGTGTCTATTCTTTTCTTAATAATTCTAATGAATTTGAGGGCTTTCATGCGAAATAAATAGTCCACTTAGAGTGGTCGTATTTACCATTATGGAAGAAATGAAGTACTTTAGAGAGAGAGCAAGCGAAATGAAGTTGTTTCTGAAAGTCAAAGACAATTTTCTAATGAACTCGAGGGGTAGTATTATTAGCCTGAGGGCGGGTGAATTTCACGGCTACTATGCGGGGAAGAGGTTAGATACCTTCCACGCCACGAAGTCACATAGAGAGCGTGCGAGGAAATACTCATCTTGACCCCGGAGACACGGCCCCTCGGAGGATTTTTGCTGGACTAGTCGATTACGACTGGGTATATGAAGGAGGCTTTTCTTTCAGTAAGGAGGGCCTAGGGGCATCATGCGACCACAAAGAGTAAATGACAATTAGGAGGGACAAATCTGAAGTTCCTCGGGTTCCTTAGTAAAGTTTAACAAGTTCCTCGTGACCTTTCATGCGACCGGTGCGATACAGTTAAGAGCGATCGGAGGCGGTGCAAGAATTATATGGGCGGGCCTTAGCCAGGTGAGCGCCAGTGGTCTACAAATCTTATCATATATGATAGATAGGGAAAGCTGCCTAAGAGTCTGGGATCCACTGATTTCTCCTTTTCTATGGATAATATGTAAATCTACTTACGGAACATCTTCTTCAGATTCAACTGTCTGATGGGGAGTTGGCTAACTATGAGAATTTCTATCATTTCTTGCTTAGATTGATTCCTAACTCTTTGATAGGGGTGCCATTCACTTGGTATATAACATTACTAAGGAACTCCATACAAAGTTGGTAGGAAATGGAAAGGTAGTTCCATATTCAGTTATTCAGGGCTAAGCCTGAAGTGTGCATCGTAGAACTGTCGAGTGGGCTGAAATGGGAGGCCGTGGTTGTTTATCTCAGTTGAGGTGAAAGCAGGATGCAAAGATGTTTGGACATTGAGTTGAGAAAGAAATTCCAAGGTATGGAATTTAGAGATTTTTATGAACTTGAAGCTAAGGTGATAGAATATGAAGGCGCTCGAGGAAGAAAGGTGGGAAAGTCCATAGGAACCTATTTTCAAGAGGTAAACCAGGAGGTGGCAGTAGCATATTTATTTGTTACAAGGCCATTCACTTGTCCCCCTTTGGTAGAAAAGACACTGTGTGTGAAGAGACACAAAATTAATTTGATACATAGGTCCGATATACTTTTGAGGTAGAAGAGTGAGAAATATTTGATTTCTTGGAGAAAAAATTTCATTACCTTCCACACAAAGACCATCGGATCCCAGCGAGGATGAACTAAGGGAAAGGCTTCTTGTATTACCCGCAATTCATGGAACCATAATACTAATGCATGTTGGGGTTTCAAAATGTCATAGATAGAGATCAACGAGAAGGGATACTCAGTTCACGTGGTATGGCGATAATGTGATCCGCCTCCCACTTAGTGGCTAGTCCGACTCTTAGCTTTGATCTAGAGCATTGATGAAATCGAGGAGGAAAACTCCCAAGAAAGGTATGGGTCCTTAAATATTGTCTGGTTCATGTTGATGGATTGAAAAAGGAATGGGTTGTAGTTTGTACAAATCCTCCATCAGGGAGAAATTCAGTGAATGGCGACCCCGAGACTGACCTTGGGCCGGTTGGCGAATCTGACCGAAACTTCAGAGATTTTTGGGTGGAAGCCATAATCGAATCATTATATACTTTCATATAAGCGTTTTTTCGTTCTCCAAATCTTTGCGGAGGCGATTTTAATTTGAGCAGAATCATTAACATTTTCAAATTCAATACGATTACTTTACAAAAATATGTTCAACAAAATGGCATTTTATCTTGGTTACAACTATAATATCAAAATCTATTCAAATATGGGTATAAAAAAAATAAATTTAGGAGTTGAACTCCTTTTGTTTCAAACGTGTCATGTGCTTTCGAAAATGGTGAGGATGCTGTGATGGAGCATACTCAGTAGAACACCCGAATGACTCACAGGCTCCCCTGACCTTGGGTCGCACCAATCAAATCTATGCTTGGTACCTGTGCATTGGTAGGCAATCACATACTAAGCATTTTCATGCTTAGTGGTTTCACTATCTGATTCTACATTGAATTTGATTTAATCTGGAAATCATGCATTTAGTAGAAATAATGCCTTTATACAAATAATACGTGTAATGCCAAAATACTATACAAATACACTTTTTAATATCATTTTTTGCTTTCGGTTCGCGATTTAGCGTATATTATCGGTGACATTCGGCTTGATTGATTTAGTGATCATGTCACATTTATCATTCGATAGCGATGTAATTCATTCAATACAATCTCACATGACTATAGAAATTAGACATTCCACGGCCAGTTCGGTTGGGCAGATGCTGTCTTGTTGTCGACCGATATGATGTGATTTCGCGTCAAATATTCTGATCTGCATTTGGGTATGAAGTTAACGTTAGCGGCCAGTTCGGTTGGTAGATCCGAGTCACATTTGTCATTGATGGTAATATGATTTCCGCGTTGAGCAAGTCACGATTACCTTCATGGCCAATTAAGTTGGTGAATCTTGTCATGTTGGTGTTCAATATTACATTTCCAAATCAATTTACTCTACATTGGCTGTTTTCATATATGGATTGAATACATGTGCACCACCTTGAGATATTTGACAAACATTTAGAATATTAATAATTCAAATCAATATATATATATATATATATATATATATATATTTCAATAGAACTTGAAATGGGGAATTGAGTCACGAAAGAAGCAGAGCAGAACCCGATTTATCGATCCCTTGTCTCTTCGATGCAGGTCTGCTGGTGAGTTAGAGTCTGACACGTTTTTCATTTAGTTTTATCATATTTGAACCCTCATTAATCATTTTATTAGGGTCTTAAACTATCGGTGTACAAATACGAGGTGTTCAGAAACAAAAATCAAAAAATTTGTTCCGCATGAACGATATCTACAGCCGTGGCGTGAGCCTTGTAGGTAAATTACAGGGTGCCATTTTGGCCTCAGCCTCCGTGACAAGGCGTCCCATGACTCTTGGCGTGAGTGCACGCTGCGGCATGGGTTCTTTACTGTTAACGGCGTAGGGCAGATTTCTTGAATTACTCACTTTTCACTTTATTTTTCTCCAAAATCCTCAAAAACCAAAAGCAAATCATGAGAATCATATAATATCATTCTAAAGTCATCCTAAACCAACCATGAGCAAAACCCATGGATGGATTAGGGTTTTCTTGGCTTATGAATCTGACTTTCTAGGGTTTGGTTCTTACCTTAAATCCCTTTGAATCTTCTTCACCTAAGATCAGTATCCTTAGAAGCAAGGAATGGGGATGATATCACAAATCACTTCTTCTTGCAAACCCTAGCTTTCTCCTCTCACTCTCTTCTCAAAGCGTTTTGGGCCACGTGCTTTCCAGACAGTGTGGTCTTAGAATGTGCTCTTAAGGCCATATTTGGCTCAAATCCCCATTTTAGATTTTTTTCTCACTTAAAGCACTAGTGTCTCCTTATTTTGCACATTCACTTATCACTTATTTCACATTGTACTTAAACATCATTTGACCCTTAGGTCCTCATTTACAAATTTCCAAATTTGCCCTTTTCACTTGAGTTTATTAGATTCAGTGATTTCTCATTTTAGCATATAATATTTAATACGTATGCTCACATATTCATTTCACTTTTCACAATTTAACAATTTATTAGTTTTCCTAGAAAAAGCCAGTTTGGATCAATTATGCGAAATATAAATAAATTATTATAAAATTCTAGGAATTATTTTGGTGTTATAGTGAAGGGGATACAGTGAGAACAAAGCTGACATGTGATTCTCCCGAAAAATGAAACTTTCACCAAAAGGTAAGACGAATTCTTCGGAAGAATTCATTCCTCCTAGAGAAAAGGTTGTAAGGAATGCTCCTGCTTGAGGTAGGTTTCATTCCCCAGAGAGAATGATAAGGCGGGTTTGAGGGAATGTTCCTTAGAAAGAGGCTTTTGAGGGTAAGTTGTCTCCTAAATGGTAAGGTGCGGGAAAGTCGATTCTCGATGAAAGGCAATGGAAATACATGTTTATCCACTTAAGCTATGTTTCCAAAGGGTGGACCCATTTCTCAGTGCGAATGAGATTCACTAGGAACGACTTCACTTCTCGAGAGGTAGATTCTTTTCCTCGAAGGTGCGGACAACTTAACTTCTCCAAGGAATCTCGCAGGGGAAAGACATGTTTCTCCACCATACCTGTTTTTCTAAAAGGTAAACCCAGTTCTCCAAGGGAGGAGGTTGTAGAGAGGCCAAAACCATCACCAGGGATATCGACCTCTGTGGTTTCTCTGGTCGAAAGGTGGCATGGTGCAGCCTGAAAAACTGAGAAATTTCCATGACCCGTAAGAGAGGTTGTGGAAGCGAAAGAGCATTGAAATAAGTGACTCATTGATGTACATTGAATTCAAAGGAAGATGCCATGAAATTAGAGAAAGTGAAGGAAGAATGGTTCCTAGCTTGGAAAAAACAAAGTTTGGGAGGAAAGCTACAGAGGATATGGAGTCAATGAGCAATGTAGATGAAGTGATGGACTGCGGGGTCTTAATGATAGGCGAAATCCTGTTTCTTTAAATTGTTCTCTTGTTTCTCTAACGTTGCCAACTATTTTAATTAAAAATACGGGGAGGAGATACGAGTAGGGTAAGGGAAATGCAGACCCGCAAGAAGAAGATGTGGGCCACGATTGGGTTACCATAGAATCCTCTTAGAATCTGGACCTCGGAAGGTGATACTTGAAACCCTGTAGAAATGTGGGGCATATAAAACCTTTGTGCGTGGAGGCCCGTCTCGATAAGCGGAATAGGGTATGCAAGGTCTTGGTAGATAATGGATCGGCGTGATGAAATGTAATGCCATTGAGAATATTTGGGAGCTACGGAAGGAACGTGTGATATGATAGAAATAGAGGTGGTTGTAATGCACCTTTCTTGGAGCGATGTGAGACCACGGGGATACTACACATAGATATCACCATAGCGATAGCGCCTTTATACGCTGTGTTGATAAGCTATCTTGCGCAAATTACAACATTTTGTTAAATAGGATTTGGATTAAGTACCAGGCGGGTGTGTGTCGTCCTCTTCGTCAAATCTTTATGTTTTAGAGAATTGAAGTCTAATTGGTGCGGTGGCTTGATGCGATAGGAGCTGTATGATGTCTGAAAATGTCAAAATTCGGTAGCCTCTCTGTTGCTTTTGTAGTGAGTTTTCCACCAATTTTGAATTCCATGAATGGATGACCTGATCATAGGAGTGAACTTTTAGAGCATTAGGGCACTTATTTAACATTAAAACACAAGAAAAACTAACTAAAGCATAGGGATAAAATGAGTATTTAAGATACTCATCATGCGGGTAGATAAACAACCCTTCATGGCGGCTACATGCTCTATGGAAGCCAGGTATTATGATTAAGAATTCGGTCCTAACAAGTTCACTAGTAGAAGGAAAGATGGGATCCCAAGAAAATCATACATGGACTCAAAGGGTTCTGTGGAAATCTAAAGGAAGCGACGAACTCTAAAGGTAACTCTGATAATTGCCTTATAGAGCTGATGAGTGGCAATCATTGAGGAGATCGATTATGACGATTACTCGAAGAAAAGCGATAGGCTGCGATTACCATATTCAAGGAAATAGAAAGTGAAACGGATTGTGGAAAGGATTGAAGAAGAGCACCTGGGAATACAATGAAATTTGAGATAATTTTTAATGGGGATGCATATGAAGAAAATGAAGAATACGGATGGAGGATTTGGAAGTAGGCCCCTCCCCAAGGTTCGAACACGCTGACCTCGAGTTCACTGCTATGGAAGTGAGCCTCGTCTGTGGAAAGATGGATTCCTATGACAGTTCCTTGTTGTCTTGAGCGTCAAAGAGGGGTGTGCAACCGCTAAAGATTAAAAGGCTGCATTTTGCTTGGGTGTAGCGAGATGCTAGGATTGGACAAACATCTTGGTGGAACACCGCTTGCCTATCAAATTAGGAATTTCACCTTGCACAAAAATGACTCTAGAAAGAGATATGCAATTAGAGTTAAGGTGTTGAAGTTTTGAAGGATAAAATTGTCATTCTAAGTATGTGAATTAGTTAGCAAATATTATCTGTGATGAAAAAGAATGGTAAATTTAGAGTTGTAAGACTTCAAGGATTTAAATATTTGTCACTCCTAAAGCTGTAATACCTATCATTGACATGTTAATTGATTCTCACGCAAATAATTAGTGTGTCCTTCATGGGCCCAGTTTTCTCTAGTATACCAAATCTAATAAATATTTGATGATATACTCTAGGCCCAGCGTTGGATCTTGGTTCATAGGAACGCGTTTGAATGGCGAGTCATTCCTTTAGTTTGAAGAATGCTGGTGCGACTTACCATTAATTTATGAATGCGTCTTTCATGATATGTTAGGCCACCACTTAGAGATTTATATCGATGATATTGTGGTTAAATCTAAGGCCACAGAACATGTGAATCATTTAAGGAAAAGTTTTGAAATGATGAGACTTCATCAATTGAAACTCAATCCACTCTAATGTGATTTTTGGAGTTAAAAGTGGGAAATTTTCTAGATTTTTAAGTTCTGAAGAGGAATGGAAGTCAATCAAAAAATAAAGCCAGGCTCTACCAAATAAGAAGAACTTCAGAAGTTCTTGGGTCAAGTGAACTATTTAAGGAGGTTCATCTCTAATCTAGCAGGGAAGACTAATGTATTCTCTAACCTAATCAAGCTGAAAGAAGTGGAAGAGTTTAAATGGGAGAAATAGCACCAAATAGCTTTTGATGGAATCAAAGGTTACCTTTCTAAACCCCCTGTTTTAATGCCACCGTTAAAGGGTTGGCAACTCGAAATCTATCATCATGACAAAGGTCATGGGATGCCTTGATGCAAAATAATGTTGAGGTTCATGACGGGCTATTTACTATTTGAGTGGAGTCCTTTAAATTCATGAGAGACAACGTATACACCCATTGAGAAGTTGTGTTTGGCCTTGCTCCCTTTTGCATGTACAAGGTGAGACATTGCTTAATCAAGTCTCGAGTGTATGTGGTCTCTCAAACTGACTTGATGAAATACATGCTAAGTCAACCATTAATCAGTGGACGAATCGGAAAATGGTCCCTTGCTTTGTCAGTTCACCTTAATTATTTTCCATGTCGATCGACGAGCTTTAGCTAACTGCGGATTATCATCCTTCATTAGAGAATCAACCATGTAAAAGGATGTGGAATTGGGGATATACTAGTAGAAAGCGACCATGGATTCTTAAGTTTGATGGCTCTATACTTGAAGATAGTTAGAGCTAGGATTATGGATTTCACCAAAAGGGATAAAGACTACCATCTTTCAACTTGGCTAGAGTGCACCAACAATCAAGTGAATATGAGGCTTTCGTGATTGGCTTGCGGATCTTGATGGAACTTGGAGCACAGGGTACACATTCTTGGGGACTCTCGATTAGTATACGTGACTAACGAGGGAATATAAATCTGACAACTTATTGCGCTCCTTATTATGCGCTTTCTACTAGCGGTGTTAAGATTCTTTTCCAATGCAGTAGTTTTTGAATATGTGCTGGGAATCCCCTGAGGTGGGAGGGGCGGATGGTAGCCTGAAGTAAGCCTCGAGTGTGAATGATCGAAGAATTGACTTATAGGCTCATTGTGATAGGAAGAAGAATCACCCCTTGGTTCCCTGAAGGGGAACCATATTAGAAGTCGTCCAAATCTGGGGATCACGAATGTTCTTGAGGCCCCGGAGAATTAAGATCATAAAGTATTTAGAAGATCTAACGGGCGAGGTTCCTATAGGGTGGCATTTCCCGATCGCGAGAACTTCATCCCCAATGGAAAGGGAATGTACGAGAAGGGGCTTAATGGGTTACTACTTAGATGCCTATCCTTCCTAGACAGTATGGAAGTGATGAAGTAAATTCATGAGAGAGAGTGCATGGAGCGTAGTCGGGATAAAATGTGATGGCGATTAGGAGACATAGCCATTTTGTGACCATCCTAAGTGATTGCATCAATTACTCGAGGTTATATGGTGTCAAAAATATGGTAGCATCGAAGAGGCCACGTTGTGGAACTTCACTCGATTGTGAAACCATGGCCTTTCGGAGGATGGGCCATGGACTTAGTGGAAAATTTACCCGACTTTATCAAAGGGACCTGACTTCATCTTAGTTTAGTGCATACTAGTTCACCAAATGGGTGAAGATTACCCTTAAAAGCGAGCATAAAGATGTGATCGATTCATCAAGAACATATCATTCATAGGTTTTTTTTTTTTTTTGGAATTCCCTCGATCAGGTCCCTGATGAGACCAGAGCACCATGTGTAGGATGAGATGACTTATTTTTCAAGGATTTATGGTATTCAACTCGTCGGATCTACTCTTTGTGCTCGAGCAAATGGGCGGTGAAGCTTAATAAGGTGTTGATAAACATCATGGAGAAGATGTTAGAGGACAATCCCAGAGATTGGCAAAAGATTTTATCTGAGACCTTATGGGGTTATAGAACTTCTAAAAGAGATTCTATAGGAGTAAGTCCTTACTCTCTAACATATGGATAGGATGCAGTGCTTCCAATGGAGGTGGTAGTTCCTTTTCTAAGAGTATCCAGACATAATGGCCTTAATCCTCAAGAATCTGATAAGGCCGTGATGATGACTTCGAAGGCATTGGATGGGAAAATATTACAAGCGCTTGACCACATCATGATCACAGAAAAGAGGTGGGCAGAGCACATAACTAGCGGTGACAAAAATTTTTGAAGAAGGAGGCTTTGGAAGGTGGTCGCGCCCGTCGAGTGTTAAAGGCAGGAGAATTAGGGAAATGTTCTACTGGCGGGAGGACCATTCATAGTTCTGATCTGCTGAATGCCTGCGATTATCAAGCCTTGAAGGAGAGCCACACAAAAGGTTCATCAATGGGAAGCACCTCTAGAAACACTTTCCCACAATGTGGGAAATGATGGATACTACCAAGAAAAACTAAGATGGGGAATGAAGGAATAACAAGCAAAAATAAGTCCCATTGGCCATTTTGTATTGGGGAAACTATTCTTAGTAGTTACTTTTGGTGATAAGTAGACTATTTTGGCCTCACTACTCCAGACTTTTGTATTCCTTATTAATCATACTTGTTATACCCTCAATTGTTTATGGAATAAATAAAGTAGGTCCATTGACCACTTTAAACACGAGGAAGTAGATACACGTATCTTTGATTAGAAGGTTAAAGTAGGTTTTATGAACTTTCTATTGATACTAAATAAAGGTTTTCCCAGATGGGCTTGTTGTATTATCAATTCTCCAGTGGTTCCTTGACCACTTTAAAAGCTGGAAATATGGGATGACTTGGTGATAAAGTAGAAGCTATTGGTCATTGCATTCATGGCACATTAGGGATTTTCTCAGGTGTTCTTATTCCCTCACATGGATAGGTCCCAGATTATTAAGGTCATTGGATAAATAGATATGAATTGCGGTTCAAGATAGGATTTGAAATTAAAGTTTGGCCTTTGGCCATACGCCTCAAACAAACTTCTTCGAGTCCTAATGATTTCCCGAGAAGACTTCTTGGTGCATCGAGATTAGGAAATGGGAGCAAAATATGAGTGAAAAAGGTAGGTCTCTAGCCTTTGGATACATACTTCCTAAGCAAGCACCTGGAACAAGTTTAGGAGGGAGTATCATAATAATCGTATAAAAATAAGCCATTATGATCAAATTGGAGTAAAGGAAGGTAGGCATTACAGCATTACAACCACTATACAAGATTTCTTTAAAGAATTGGACTTGTTGCATCATTACACCAAGTGACAAGTTATTCCTCGGGTGTGAATGGAGAAAATCAAACTAAGTTGAAAGATAAATCTCGGGTTCGCCATGGCGAAGATGTTGTTCGCCGCGGCAAAGACATTCATCACAGCGAAGTTGCTATTCACCGCGAAGAAGAGGAAGCTGATTGAAAGATCATTCACGGGTTCACCACGACAAAGATACTGTTTTTCGCGGCGAAGATGTTCGCCAGGTGAAAGAAGGATTATTTAAATGCAGTCTCGGGTTCGCCATGTGAAGATCTTTTGTTCCTGCATGAACTGTAGACGGAGAATATATGTTTTCTATCCTAGTTTTGAGTCAAGCGGACTTCTTACACTTCTCAAGCATGCAAGTTCTTCCCAAGCCTACAAATAGTTAATATATATATTCATAAATAAATAGTAGGCTTTTAGCCATTGTTCATCAATTTCTCACAGAGTAGTACTTGATATACGGTATGTCATCATACACCTGTAAACACACTTCAGAAGGTAAAGCACAAGGCCTTGGTCCACTAATGCAATGTCATGGCTGTAATTGCACATGTGCTAGTATTCAATGAATCCATAAGCAATACACAAAAGTTCATCACATCGAGGTGGGCTGAAACCACCTTGGTCTCACTAATGCGAATATTGTGCTTATGAGTGCGCACGTGCGATGTCAGTGAATTTCCAGAGGCTAACAAGCTAAGCCTGAATCAAAATATCTGAAGCGAGTCCTCGGCGTGTGTTTGGCATAGCCATTGAAAAATAGATAAAGCTAGGAGTCGGGTCATGTCAAATCATTAGCAGGTATGCGAAATAGTGGGAGGTCAAATAAACTCCAAGCATTCTTGGCGAGAAGAGTCAATCTACCACAATTGGGAGGTCAAATCAGTAGCCTTTCCCCTTATAAAGGATAGAAAATCACCCAAGGAAATGGTCTTTTGCTGGTGCTTTAGTCATTAGGCATGAAGAACCTCGCCCTGTCGTATCAGAGAAGACAACTTGTCTTTTTCTATCTCCATTTCTTCAGCCAATAGTCTGATTCACTCTTCCTGAGCATGATACTCAGTGTTTACTTCCTCCAATCTCTGGATGCACCGGTCGGTAGATAACTTGGATTGCTCATACTCAGATTTATTCTCCCTTAATTTCTCCAACTCATATATCACTTGAGCATTCTCCTTTACTACATGCTCAATGGAAGAAAATACTTCAAGAGCATAGTGTGTAACTCTAGAAAGGAAAATCTCAGCCTCGAGATCAAGAGAAGCAAATTGTAATACTGCCATAGTGGCATGAAAGGCGTCTTTTCATATACCTGAGGAAGAAGAATAGGAGTTGATAAGATCATCAAATCTAAGGAACGACCAGGTGGAGAAAGATTCTACATCTGATAGCATAATGGTTTTAAGGCCATAGGTAGGAGTTTGATAGGATTAGGCCAATTGTTCTACTAATGCTACAGTAGGTGGTCCTGAGGGTAAGGTGAGGAATGAAGGGATAAACTAAGTAAATCTGAATTGGAGAGCCTATAAGCAGGGAAAGTAGGGTAAGAAAATTGTAGAATAAGAACACAACTGAGGGGAATAAGCATAAATGACCCCGGAGATCGAGGCCACAAAAGCGTGTGAGGAATGTTGATGAATATTTAAAATCCGGCAAGTAAGGGGTGGAAAGAATTCAGATATCTTTGAGTTGGGCTAGAAATAGTGCCGAGCTTTAGTGCAATTAGGACAAAAGGAAACTGGTCTGCCAAGCTAAGGAAAAAGGAAGAAAGGGAGTGCAGATATAATCTATTGAGTTGGTACTAGGCCAGGCGTGGAGGGAAAAGTCGACACCTTATAGCTCGAGTAAAATAGCAAATCAAATTTGCACAAACTAAAGAAATCCTCCTACCCTACGGTAAGGTGGCTAACTCATATTTGCCATTGGATTAGTGCAGGGATGCGAAGAATGGTACTTGAAGCATAAATTACTTGATGGAAGGGCCCTAGCAGGAGGAAAATCCACTTCCATGAGAAACACGACCAAGGAAAAGACAAAACGTGAGAACCCGGGGAACTCTATGTTTCTATTGTAGAACGATGAAGTTCGCCACTTTCATGTGGAAAATGAGTACAAGTTTGGGAAGTGGAAGAAACTTTAAGATGAGGGAGCGATGGGTCATGGACATCTGGGAGACATCTGATCTGAGACCCTCGACAAGCGATCAAGTAAAGATAAATGTCCCTGGTAATGGATCACGGTAGAAAGGAAGATAAATGGTGAATCATAGACCTGAAAACCTCAGTACTCATCGAATCAAATCTGGGTTACACTCACCTTAGTAAAGCAATGAATTGAGCGATACACAGAATTCCAGTGTTCTTATAAATGGGGAGATAGTACGTCTGCAGGGTTGTCGATCCTCGAATGCATGAGCAATGGCTTGTTGTAGTGAATACATAGTTTTGGGTTCTTTTCGAAGTATACGATGGCGACATCATAGAGGAAAAAGAAAAAGCGAGAGCAAATAGCCCGTTCCAATAGCATGGCTTGATCCTGAAATTCTAACAGATGGGAAGGGTGGCGATTACCACTTTAAACTCTGAAAAATAGTATCAGTAAACGAGGGTAAAGAGAAGAATGAAGATAGTTAGAGAAATTATAAAAATGCTCTTTGTGAAGAAGATTTCCAATCCATGTTAGAAAATGAAGTAAAACACACACGGAAAACGAGAAGAAATCGGGGATGGAATGTGGAAGAGAGATTACTTGGATGGGCTTTTTTATAAAGTGCAAAAAATTTTCAAATAGCAACTCACGCCATGGTAGCACGGAAGTCTTGCATAGTCATATATTGGGAACACATGAAAAAATCTCTTAATATCTACTAGGTATGCATATTGACCTATATTCTCCAAAGTGTATCTTGAATCCATCAAATAAAGGTCGAAGTTACCTTTGCGATGCTTAAGATTTGGGAAATGAGGCAAGAAAGATCGAGTATAGCGGGAGAGACCAAGATCTACATACCAAGAAGGAAAGCTCCGGTAAAGCTTTGGTAAGAAGTAGCCTCATTTTTTTAAAGACTTTTTCATTGAAGAACAAGGGTTTTAGAGTTCTAAAAAAATGAAAAATGGTCTCTCTTGATTTTTTCGTTGGAGAACAAGGGTTTTAGAGTTCTAAAAACGAAAAATAGTATTTCCTAGTTTCTTAAAAGACTTTTTCGTTGGAGAACAAAGGATTTGAAGTTCCAAAAAATCGAAAAAGACTTCCTAGTTTTTGAAAATTTGGGAAAACTTTCTTGTATTATGGGATTAGAGATCATATGGAACATTCATCGCAAATCACTTGACAAAAGACGAATCTACTCACGATCTGAGGTAAGTTAATTTGTGGAAGATGGTCGAAAAAATCAGAACTTGCAGCAAAAGGAGGATCGATGAAAGCCACAACGTCGTCTATAACGTCGTTCCAAATGTCATCGTCCTCGACTTTGGTTTGAGGAGCGACGATGTCGGTTTGAGATATAGTGGCAGCGTTGGTTCGAGTAGCAGCAACGCCTTCACCAACAGCGTAGGAATTTTCGACCAAAAATAGGTTAGAGGAAGAAAAGAAAGAAGAAGAAGGTGGAGAAGATAATATGGAAGGTTTTATATGTAAATCAAAGGGATTTCTTCCTATGAACTTGCCAAATCCCAAATGAGAGTCTTTTGATACAAAAGGAATTAAAGGAGGAAGATCAAAAGTCGCAGGTTTGAAAGAAAATTTGGTGGGAGGTTTTTCTCGAGGTATTACTTTGGGCTTTTTCAACTCATCTAATCGGGCTCGGGTTTGGCTCATTCTTCTCGTTAGGTAATCCACATCAAAAGGGGTCAGTTGCACTTTGGGCCTCATGGTAAAATGATAAGATAAGAGATAGGAGAGTCTTTGACATATAAAAGCTTTTTCATACAAACATGGCCCATGGGCCATATTATCTGAAACTGATTATTCTGGCTAAAAATGAATTTTGGGCCCAAAATGGTATTTGAATAATTATTTTGCCCAAATGGTAGTGGAATGGCCAGATTACGATATATCAAACCTGACCCAGAACTGACCCGATCGAGCCCGAGTCACGTGATTGATGCCCATGAAAGGATCGAGAACATTTATGGAATTTTTCAATTTGTCAAAGTGGCCAATTCAAAATTGTGAGACTTTGTCTCAAAAGCAAGTGGAGGGACTTTTACCACGTAGAGTCATGACATGGCGAGCAGCGAGCGAGTTATTGTTAGTGGATAAATGACTTGGAGGGGAACAAGGCTTCCCAGTGGATATGTGAGTAGTTGTTGGAGAAGGTGGGATGAAATAGTTATTCGAATGCTATAAAGGAAGACTCGACTTGAAGCAAAGAGATATAATCAAATCAATCGTCGACGACCTCGATAGAACTTGTTCAACATTTTTCTTATAGTTTCTACAATTCATGACAATATTTTTAGATTTCTAGCTTATTTTATTTCCAAATATTTGTTTCAAGCTTTCATGCTTCAACAATTTCATTTCGATCAAATTCTCTGATAGAAATTTCTTACTTTTCAACTTGTTCATACAGTTTTTCTCTCGGCACAATACATTTCAATTTTCAAGCATTTTACTTAGACTCACGAAATTTGTCGAGAACTAGAATCCATTTCGTTTGGGCGAGTTAGGTCGGCATCGTTTCAGTTCGAAAATACTATAATTTCCTAGCACGCCCGTGCATTCACCAATTCTCGTGTTTTTGTATGTTCTTGACCAAAATCCAGTCGAAACATAGATATTTTTTTTATTACACTTTAATTTCAATGAAGTAAACTAGACCTACTGGGATTCAAATTGGGAACCCCTCCTTATGCCTGTTTGAAAATCAATAGATTATTTTACTCCAAAAACTTGATCTAGGCATGATAAGCAAAAATAAATAGATATTTAAGGATAAATAAATAGGTATTGTAGGTATATCCAAGAACTTTTTAAGGGTTTTAAGAAACACATCGAAATTAACTTCTCGAAAAACAAGTTTTTTTTTTTAAGTTTCAAAAAAAAAATTCAAAATATTACCAAATGCCTTTTTTTGTGCAAAGGCAGCTTAAAGTGTTTTATGCACAGAAACACTTTTAAAAAGCATTTTCAAACCAGCCCTTACTTTCCTATTGCTTGTTTTTTTACTCTCATACTTTTTTTACTCTCATACTTTTTTTACATCTATTCACTTTGTATTATATCATTGTAGTATTCTACTTCAATGTTTAAAAATCGAATAGGACAATTAGGCAGGAAAAGGATTCTTAGGTTCTGCAGTTCATTAGTTGAGCTAGAAATTGATGACGTAATAAATGTATACATTTTTTATTTAAATTAAAAATAAATTTTAACTATATAATTAGTAATATTTAAGATATTATTTGTATTTTATATAAATAAATTAGTATTCCCCAAGTCCAGAAGCTTCTTAAGCTCGGTTAATTGGAAGCGATTGAAAGTTTAAGAAGGCAAGACATCTAGGAAATGGAAGTCTGGGGTTGAATCTTGGTAGAGGCGGTTTGCTACGTTGTAGCAAATCTTAATTGTCAAAAAATTACTATTTTAAAATTTATTTGTTAAAAAAATGTGTATAATAGTAAATATGAAAACATATTAAATATATATATATATATATATATATATATATATATATACATATTATAAAATAGTTAGAGTTGGTAAACGGGGCCATCGACCCATTTAGATCAGTGATTGAGGATCCTGTGAAATGATTTGGGCTAATCGACCCGTTTCTGGTAAATTTAGTTTTCAACCTGGTATTGGCTCATGAGGATTATGGGTCAAAACCTAAAAAAATGCTAAAAAAATTAATTTTACAAATTCATCATTATTTAAATAAAAATAAATAATATCACAAATATATAATATAATTTAATATAATAAAATGATTGGATTTTAAAAAAATATAGCAATAGTAACAAACTTAAATAAATAAATAATGTCATAATATTGTTATAGCAAAGTACCAAACTAACTAGCTAAATAATACCAAAGCAATAAAATGCTCCAACAATAACGTATTTAGAAAAACAGCTAAAGTATGAATAGAAATCTCGTATGTCTCTGTCTTATCATGTCTAAATTTATATCCAGTAATAACACGTGATTATATTAGAAAGATGTACATATAAGTGGTGGTTGAATTGTAAGTAAATACATTAATTAATTTAGAATGTGCTGTATGCAAATTTAAATTCACGTTTGGAATAAAAAAAAATATTTTTTCAAAAAATGCATCCACAACGATATAAAGTAAATATCTTATTTATTTGAAAATTCATCTTGGTAGAAGATATAATCATATTATGAAGAAACTACTAGTGTATATTTTTTGTTAATTATTTTAAAAATAACATTATTTTGTTATTAACTCTAGTTTAAGTAATAAAATTTTTAAAATATACTGATATTTTAGTTATTAGATTTAATTTAATTTACAAACTAGTACAACTTCATTTTTTTCAAAAAAAGAAAAAAGAAAAAAACATATATGAATTGAATAAAATTTAAAGGATAAATAAAAAAATGGAAATTATGAAATATTTAAAATAGGATTAATGAGATAAATAAATATATTCAATATTAAGCGTAATTTATTTAATTGAATCATTAATAAATTTTCATACAAGATTTTAAATATTAAATTATCATATAAATTATATTTAAAAGATACATTTTAAAAATTTAGAAAATAAAATGGATTAAAACAACAAAGTTTAATATATTAATTATATATTATAATTATTATTATTCTTAAAACCCCTATGTTATAAAAGAGATAGACAAAATATCAAATTATATAGATGAATCTTTGAAAATACTCGATTATTAAAATTTGATTCTTAAAAATTAAATAAAATTCGGCCGTCAAATTGTAGTCAACCGCATCAGTACCATTAAGCGATCGGGTCAGTGGTAGATTTATTAAACATCAAATTTCTGATGACTGTCAAAGAATTTGACGAAGTGGAATTTGGCCGTCATTTTCAATTCATAATGTCATTTCTTACAAATAGTGCTCTATATATTAACTAATACCATATATAATGTTTTTGTTAAAGTTCGCATAATGAAATAGTGGTTCATTGATAGATGCCTAATTTGTAGACTCAATGAAAGTCATGGGTTCAGAGATAGTGGTTGCAACCTTTAATTTAGTTTTCTTCTTTCATTAATGATAAGACAAGTACCCACATCCGAAGTTGATTTGAAATTAAATGCATTTATAAGCAATTACATGAACCTTATGCTTTCAGCAAGAGACATGCCTACATGAGTGCACGTTTGGTTGCCTTGTTGGCGCATTGGGTCGTGTTTTGCTCCCTAATGCATGGAATAAATGATTAATGTTGCCATAAATTTAAAGCACAAGTGAACCGTTCGTTTCTTAACAAACTGCCTGGTCCAAGCGATTCGATCAACGGTTCGAACGGCTTAGATCTAGATTGATAAAAAGCGGTTCTAAGGCATGAATCAGACTTGATTGATGACCGATAGACGACAGCTTGAACGACTTAGATTCGATTTAATAAAAAATGGTTCCAAAGCATGGATTATGTGACGCCTGTCACGAGGTCGCATTGTGTCAGTTGCGCGGCAATATGGATGTCGGGTGCTCCCGATATCAGGCTATAGTTTACGTATATCGACTCGTTTACATAAAATTTTATTCTGATTGGTGATTCGCATATTGTAGAGTTTGATGTCTGTTTCTTTTATCTTTATATGTCAAAATATATTAAGCTAGATTATTCTAATATATTTTACAAAAATCTTCTGTTATGACTGGCCTTAACCCGTACTCAGCGGCGCAGAAAGGGCGTCGTGTACCGTTAATACACCAAAATGGAATCCGGCGGGTGAGCAAAGCCCGGTGGTGATATTACCATACGAGATTACTCGGCAAATGCTACGTCGGTGATCAAACACACACACATTGAGTAGAAATATCGCGTTCTGCTCAAATGTCTATGGATAAGAATATGACGTACTATCGTGTCGAATCACCATGAAACGCCGCATGATACGCAAGCACATGTGTGACAAGCGATCGTTCCATGACATCAATTATCATAACTTTGACTCATTACATTTATATATTCGCTATTTTCATTCTGACCTATGCCTTATAGGTAATGGATTTTTGGTGTCACACCACGGGCTCATAAACCCAAACGCTTTTCTGACCTTTAGTAAGCTAGGAATATGTCGACCGTAATCGATGGGTCTTTCGCTACAGGGGGATCATCATGACTTACTTAATACCTAGCGCAAATTGTCTTTGCATTTTCATATTAGTCTGACTCATTTGGATGTTGTCAAATTAAAGCGTACAGTCTGACACAAGCCTTGATGTTGATTAATAGCCATGTACTACGACACTGTGTTAGCACCCGACACAATGTCGATCTCTACCTGTGCCTCGCTTGAATTAAATACGATGTTAGTGCGTATACGATGCCGATTATGCCACTATAATTCTCATGTTACATCTATGATGCACATTACATGAACCATTCACATACCATGGATAATTATAATTGATACATATAATTCTCCTTCATGCACAACCACATTATTAATACATAAATGACATGCGGTCGCGTATAAATGTCCCTTTGCTACTTTGTATCGTTAAATCTGTGATGTAACCTACATCCAGAGATGGTGTACGGTATAATATGTAAGTATGTATGTAGAAGAACTATGAGTAATTTAATTATCATTAATAGAATTTTGGAAGTTGTTTTAAGGGTGAAATTTTCAAAGTTTTAATTGTGGCACTTTTTCGATTAAGGAAAGTGGAGGGGGTGAAGTATAATTAATAGAAGTTTAAATAGTAAACGATAATAATAAATTCTTAGAAATAGTGCGGGGAAGTCGAAAGTGTAGATCTCGGATAATGGCAATTTGTCTTAGATTAAGTTCGTCTCATGAAATCTAATAACCCGGGAAAGTTTCGTTAAATTCGAGAGACGGTCGGAATATTTCACAATTTACAGCGCGAGTTTAGAGTGAAACACAGCGAGTTTTAGAAAAATACTCGAAAAATGTAAATATTTAAGAATATTGATTAGGATAAAATAAAATTTTTGAGACAAAAAATGGATCTGAATGAGAGTAATAAAATTATTTATCTAAATATCAATAATAATAATAATTAAAAGAAAAAGAAAAAAAAGGAAAAACGAAAATAAAAAAGAATAAAATATCAAATGGGAAAGTGATGGACAGGAGGAGGCAGAGGCGTGAGGCGATTTTTATTTTATTTTCTTTCTTTGGTCTTTTTAGTTCTAATCGGATCGTAGGTTTTTCGTCAGAGCGAGAGAAGAGCAAGGTGAGATTTTCGTGAAGAGAAATTTCATAAGTACACCAATATACCTTGTCTAGCTTACAAAGGTAGAAAATTTGCTAATTGTGTTATTTAAGCACAAAAGGTTATGTAATGGCGAAATTTTCTTAAGGCAGTAAAGTCGTAAACTTGATCACAAATTTTAAGGCGAGTTTAGAAATTTTAGGAATATTTTGGAATTTGTGTTGTTGGACGGTCGAAATTTGAATTTTAGGAATTGTTTTCGAATGAGTTCGGTTGAAATTCGGGAGTTTAGTCGGATAGTCAGGCGAGTTTTGAGAATGTTTGGATTTTTAGTATATGGAAAGTCCGCCCAGTCAGTTGATAAAGCGGATAATTTTATGGGGCGTTTAATGTGCTACTGGGCGTTTTGTCGATTCAACGTCATGTATTATCGATCGTGTCGAATGGGGTAGTAGCGTAAAGAGTTTTGTTAGAATCGAAGTTGGATTGGGTATAGTTCTTTTAAGCTACGTATGTTTTATGGTTAAAACGTTAAGCCCAGAGGAGCATTTAAGTAATTTGAATGAATTGTGTAGGTTGGCGTCAAGCGAGAATCACAGAGTCAGCATGAGATTTGAAAGGAATTAGTGAGAGAGAAAAGGTGATCTTCCAATCGTTTTACAAAATGAAAGTGTTTAAAATTCTGAGTTTAATAAATTCTTTGAAAATATAGATTTATAAAAACATTTTTTTATTACCTCCCAATTGGCCCATACTCGGTAGAAAAGTTTGATTTGATATTTAAGAAGCAGTTTGCTTTGATTTAGCAAAACACTGAATGTACGAAGCTGAGTTTCAGTCGGATGTATTTGGATTGTGCCCAGCGTGGCTATGAGATATTATGACTAAGCGCATATTGCACGGTCGGCGATTGGGGGTTAGATATAGTATATGTTATATAGTGGTCGTCACTCTGCATTCGAGGTATATAGTTAAGCCTTGACTTAGTACATAACGATGAGGTGTTGGTTGGGGTTAAATCACTTAGAGCATTTGATTCAGGGTTCGTTATCTTTATATAGATCCGCCGTGTTGCGGGCCAATGTCGGGTAGTGTTAGGGTTCCTCACAGTGCCGGGTCCAGGCGAGGATTCAGAGGCATCACTTCTAGGGTATTTAGAAATGGGCCACGAGTGGTTGGTACTTGATTCTGTTATAGCACTTTCGGATATTAACAGCCGCTGAAAGCAGTTTTAATGACGAAATAGTTTTGAGCAGTTTATTGTGAGGTGGATTTGAACATTTTTCGTGAGAAAGCAGGTTTATTGAAATAGTTTTGGAAATGGTTTTACATGCGCGTAAACTCAGTTTTCTCATACGCAGTTTTACAACATTACATCTGATTTTCATATATTGGAGAAATCTGAAGCATTGAGGCAATGACATTTAGAAATTATAGTACTCATGGCTTGTTTGGCTCATAGTTTTTACCAATTTTAAAATAATTTTTTTCGGTGCGAGTGTTGAAGCTAGAAAGACGCTTTCAGGATCCTCTGTGTGAGCGATGTGTTGTGATTATATATAAGATAGGTGTAAATTAAAACTAGTAAAAAAAGTAAAATGTGGCATTTTGTATATGTAAATATCTTTTGTAAAATATGGCATGATTTTGAGAAAAAGCAGGGTTGCGATAAACATATTTGATTGATTCTTTATCTTTATATTTTGATGAGGACCGGAGGTCCGCACTATTATAGTTGGACATTTGGAAAACATTGGGAGTGTATTTTGTTTTTATACGGGTGGTTTTGTATTTTGGGCTTGACCACTTAGGTGCGTCGTTATCTTGCCGGTTACCGCTAAATCTAAAGGTGTGATTTTGATAGAAAAGTGAAAAATTTTATAACCACGTTTTCCAAATACAGTTTCAGCAGTTTTAACGGCTTAACCGTAGTAACTTGTCGGTCGGCGAGCTTGGGTACGGGAGGTTCTTGTGGAGTCTTCGCGATTTCTGTCACTAGGAAGGGAGGTTTATCGACTTGGTATCATAGCGATTTAGCGATAGTTGCTGTTTCCATACATTTTCCACGATGTTTCTATGATTGTTTTTATAATAATGATTTTCTGGCCAGCCTATATTGTTTTAATCCTTGCATGCATCAAATATTGAAAAGTGTCAACTGAATCTTTTAACTTGAAATTCAGAAGCGTATATGCGGGCCAAGTCGTGAGGTCGATCTAAGGACTTAGCATCGGAGGCACCACGGAGAATATGTCGAAGAGCACACCCCATAGATCGAGGTAGCCCGATGAATCAGCCCGATAGAACCATCGAGGGTGGGACCCGAGGGCGGTACCTTGGCTTGATGGATCGAGGTTATATAGTTATTACGATGCTTCTCATCGGGACCGCGGGAGTCTCAGAAAGAAGCGGGGAGGGGCATGATAGAGCGATGCTCTAAATTGAGAATTTAAAACCATGATGTCACCGTGGCGAGGAGGCAAGGTACTTATGGTTAGATAGGGTTAGTGTTCTAGCTATATATGGTGATGTAGACATGAGGTCTTTGCAATAGTGGAAAGGTGAGCGTGAATGAGAGGTTTTTCCATCGGCACAGTGAGACACGGGTTTCCTAGTGTTTGCTGGGACACGTAGTAAGCAGATAGTTTATAAGAAAAGTTTTAGAACTTTTAAAGTAAATGACAGCAATTTTATGAAAAGTTTGGGGCTGCCTTAAAGGTAGAAAGGATAGTTTTAGTTCTAGCTGGAACGTGAGGCGTGGAAATTTTCTAGCACCTAGTCGGCCAGGCACGGTCGATCCCCAGTAGAAAGAAAGGAAAGAAGTGGACCAGCGATAGAGGCTCAGGACGAGGAGTAGCATTCTTGCCAAGGATCCGTTCAATCACCAGCAGCCACAGGAGGTGGTAGATCATCAGGATCATCTTTTCCATTGTGCCCTACATGTCAGAGGAGGCATCTCGGGAGAGTGCGGGATGAGATATGACAAGTGTTTCCATTCTTGTGGGGAAGGTCACTTTATCAAGGGGCCCATTCCATGATTAGTAGTACACGAGACCTACGAGGTAGTCTGTTAGCATCACCCGAACTGTGGTCTAGTCGAGTTGGTAGGGGTGGTTTAGGCGGAGTGGCAGTCGGCCCCGGTAAGTCGCGGTAGGGGTCGCGAGGAGCGGAGCGATTACCAGGTGGCGGATGAGTGAATTTTCGTGCTCGGGCTCAGGTATTTACGGTCCTGGGAGGCAGATGCATCACGGGGCGTGATTACTGGTATGATTTGATTTACGATCATGATGCATATGCATTGGTGACGAGACCACTCGTTCATTTATTTGATTACCATTCAGCAGAGGCACGGATGAAGATCTAGCATACAGATGGTACGTATGGTGGTTCCGTACTGATGGGGATACTATGACATCAGAAAGGATGAGTTCGAATTAGTAGATTGGTGATCAGGAATGAGATTTTCCAACGAGACTTGATAGTGTTAAGGTATCCGTGATTTGTCTCTAATCTTGGGTATGGGCCAGTTATCGGCATAGAGCCACCTTAGATTGCCTAATAAAGAAGTAGGATTGGTTTCGACGGAAGGAACGCGTGATATTGTGAGGAATCAGAAGAAGATGGCCCTAGTCTCATTAATGCCATGACAGCGAAAATGCTTCGGAAGGTTGCGGGGTTATTTGGCATTTGTAGTGGATAGGAGACAAGAGGGGACAATTTGGAAAGACATCTATAGTCAAGAGACCTAGATGTCTTTCCGGATGATATTTGGTGTGCCGGATAGAAGTGGGTTCGTTATTGAGGCGGTTCGGGGACCGACGAGATATCATTCCTCGTCTGAGAATGCGTATTACGAGTTGAAAGAATTGAAAGCCTGATTGGAGGGGAATTCTTGTAAAGCTTCATCAGGCCCTAGTACCTCCACGGTGGGAGCTCCGGTTCTCTTCGTAAAGAGAAAGAAAATTGAGCTTGGTTGTGTATAGACTATAGGCAATTTGAATCAGTGACCAATCTGCTGGCTTGATTATCACTTCCTCGTATAGATGAGCTATTTGACCAATTTCATGGATCGGGTATATATTGGTGACCTAGATTGGTACCATCGGTTCGGTCGAGAGAATGATGTTTCTGGGCGCGCCCGGGACGAGATCACAGTCCTCTGAGTTCCTAGTGATGCCATTGGATTGACTAATGCGAAGCTGCGTTCATGGATTTGATGAACGGGGTGTTCGGTCAGAGTATTTAGATAAGTTTGTGATGTTCATTGATGACATTCTAATTGTGCCAGAGTTCGGAGGAACATCGAGGCATCTTTGGGGATGATGTGCGGATTCTTAGGGCGTCGGTTATACGCTTAGTTTAGTAAGTGCGATTTTGGTTGGACAAGTAGCTTTTCTTAGGTCATGTCATTTCGGCGAAGGTATTAGTGTGGATCACCGGAGATTGAAGGTATAGTGGGCTGGGAAGCCACCCATGATGTTACGAGTTCGTAGTTTCCTTGGATTAGCGGGTTCAATGCAGGAAATTTGTTGATGGATTTTGAAGATAGCAACTCCGTTGTTGATCTATTGAAAAGGATCGAGAAGTGGTGGTCGGATACTTGCCGACGTAGTTTTGAGGGTTGAGACGGAGATTGACCAGCCGGCTCAGTGTGGCACTACCATCGGAAGGACGGTTATGTGGTATATAAGTAATGCCTCGGACAAGAGGTTAGGGGTGTGTTTGATGCGGGATGGTAGAGTATTGGCTTATGCTTCAGTCGAGTTAAAGAAACCTGGCTGGAAGCTGCAGGCCGTGATTTAGAACTAGCCGGCGGTGGTTTTCGGCTCTAAAGATCTTTGGGACATTATCTATCTGATGTTCCTTTTCGGATGTTCACCCAGATCATAAGAGCACGCGAATATATCTTTACTCGGGGAAAGAGCTTGGCAAGGCAGCGTAGATGGTTGGAGTTGATTAAGGATTATGATTGCGATGGGGTACCATCGGGGAAGGCGATGTAGTGGCGGAGTGCCTTAAGTCGGAGGCTGGAGGGTTCCTGTGCTTATCTGTGAACCAGTGTATCTCCCATTGTTGATAGAGTTGAGGCTTTGGGAGTTCGGTTGCGGGAGTAGGCGTCTGGGGACAACTGTTGGCATCATTTTATGTTCGTCCTCTTCTAGTGGATCAGATCAAGGAAGGTCGAAGCCCGGGTTTGAGGAGATGAGTTAAAGTTGGGGCGGGGGTGGGGTGGTAGAGCAGGAGTTCGGATTAGAGGCAGTCGTAATAGTTGAAGTCAGATGTGTGTACGAAATAGGTGAGTAAAGGGAAATCATGGAAGAGGCTCACTCTTCAGCATGTACCATGCATCCTGGTAGCACGAGATGTATCATACTGCGAGGAGCATTATTGGTGGAAGGGCATGAAAAAGGAAATTCTGATTTCGTATCCGGATACTAACACATCGGCGGTAAAGCGAGCTTTTGAAGCCGCGGGAAAGAATCTGACCTTAGATTCACATGTGGAAGTGGGATAAGATTACTATGGATTTGTTACCGAACCCCAGGAACTTCGGAGAACGACACGATGTCATATGGGTGATAGTGGATAGACTAACGAAATCGTAGCATTTTCTCGATTAGCAATGATGACGATTGGACAAGTTGAAGCGATTATATGTGGAGGAGATAGTTAGATTACATGGTGTTCCTATATGGTAGTCTCGAATGAGACCCAGTTCACATCAGATTTTGAGTCGTTTACGAGGATGCCATGGGGACTCGATTGCGCCCCAGACTTTGCATCTATCGGGCGATGGTCGGTCGGAGAACTATTCGGATCTGTAGAGGATATGCTTAGGCATGCGTAATGGGGTTTAAGGGGAAATTTGGGATGTGCATTTATCTGCGATGGAGTTCGCTACAGATGCAGGTTATCAATCCAGCATAGGCATGACTCCATTTGAAGCATTGTATGGTCGGAAGTGTCGTACTCCCGTATGCTGGGATGAAGTAGGAGAGAGGCGTAGGCAGGAGTTAGTACGGTTACCTTAGATAAGATCAGTTGTCAAGGGGCAGTTTCAGATAGCCGAGGAGCAGACGAGAGAAAGTTATGCGGACAAGCCCAGTGAGGATCTACGGAGGTTCAAGAAAGTGGACGATAAGTCTTCACTCAAAGTTTCCTGTGAAAAATTATCACTGCTTTATATTAGTTTTGTTCGTTTTCGAGGACCGAAATGTGTAGGGAGGGAGGGTTTGTAACACCGAATCCAGGATGGTGTACGTATGTGCTTGAGTATGTGTGCAAAGGCTTGTAATTAATTTAGTGTCATAATAGAATTTTTGAAAGTTGTTTAAGGGTGAAGGTACTAAAGTTTTCAAAGAATTGTGGCACTTTCGCAATTAAGGAAAGTGGAGGGGGTGAAAGTATAATTAATGGAAGTTTAAATTGTAAAACAATAATAATAAATTGCCAAAATAGTACAGGGAAGTCTCGAAAATTCTCTAGATCTCGGATGTGAAAGCAATTTGTCTTGGGTGATTCGATCTGAAAATCTAATAACTTGGGAAAGTTTAGATTAGTCAGAGAACAAATTAGGAATATTTCTACGAATTTTCTAGCGACGAGTTAGAGTGAAACACAGCGGGATTTTAGAAAATCTCGAAAAATGTGATATTTAAAGAATATTCAATTAGGATAAATAAATTTTTCGAGACAAAAATGGATCTGAATGAGGTAATAGAAATTATTTATCTAAATAATAATAATAATAATTAAAGAAAAAAAAAAAAAAAAAAAGGAAAAACGAAAATAAAAAAAGAATAAAATATCAAATGGGAAAGTGATGGACGGGAGAGGCAGAGAGAGGGCGTGAGAGGCGATTTTTATTTTATTTTCTTTCTTTGATTCTTTTTCAGATTTATGAAAATCGGATCGTAGGTTTTCGTCGAAGCCAGAAGAGCAAATTGGACTGCGAAGAGGCTACGCATAGGTACCAATATCTTGCTTTTTGTCGAACTTTAAAAGGTAGAAAATTTGCTAATTGTGTTATTTAAGCTAATTGTGTTATTTCAAGCCTAAAGGTTATGTAATGGCTTGAATTTTCAGTCGAAAAGGTAGTGAAACTTCGGCCCCAAAATTTTGGGGATCGAGTTTAGAAATTTTTAGAATATTTGGGACTCATCTATACTGTGGCTGAATTTTGGGACTGCTCGACGTCGTTGAAATTTCAGGAGTATAGTCTAGACAAGCTTCCAATGTAATTTTCTTAAATGTTTCTGCATTTTAGACTATATGGAAAGTCCCTTAAGTCAAAAGTTGATTAAAACAGATAATTTTATGGGGCATTTAATGCGCATGGACATTTTTGCTTGAATTTCACATCATACATTGTCCCATATCGAATAGGACTAAATTTAAAGTTTCATAGAATCAAGCTCGTCATATGCTTACTTTGAAAGCCTGCGGTATGTTTTATGGTTAAAACGTTAAACCAGGGCATTTTCGTAATTTGAATGAATTGTGTAGGCATTTGAGAATCTCACGAGAATCTAGAGTGCTTGACAAGATTTGAAAGAAATTAGTCGAGAAAAAGAAGATCAAAATCAAAATGAAAGTGTTTAAATTACAAATTTGTAAAGTGCTTTGAAATATATAGATTTATAAAGCATTTTTATTACCTCCCAATTGTTATACTCATTAGAAAAGTTTGATTTAATTATTTAAGAAGCAGTTTGGCTGATTGCAAAACCCCTAGATAAAGCGCATTTCAGTTTCGGTCAGATGTATTTCGGATTGTGCATGGCAATGTTATGAGATATTATGACTAACTATATTGCCTGGTCGGCAATTGGGGGTTAGATATAGTATATATTTATATAGTGAGTCGCCCTCTGCACATTCGAGGTATATAGTTAGCGCGCGACTTAGTATAGCGATGAGGTGTTGGTTCAGGTTCCATCACGAGGCATTTGGTTCCGAGGTTCCATTATGCTATATAGATCCGCCGTGTTCTTAGGACCATCTTAAGCCGGGTAGTGTTCCGAGGTTCACCTACAGTGCTAGATTCAGGATTCCAGGGCATCACTTCTAGGGTATTTGGAAATGAATTTTGATGGTTGGTACTTGATTCTGATCCTCTTCTTTGGATAGCCACCACTTTGAAGCCAGTTTATTGTGAGAAATAGTTTCGAAGCAGTTTGTGTGAGGGGTGGATTTAGAACATTTTTCGTGGCGAAAGCAGTTTCAACGGCGAGAAATAGTTTTGGGCAGGTTTTCGGAAATGGTTTCATAGCATAAACTCCAGTTTTCTCATAAGCGGTTTACAACCATTTACCATCTGATTTCATATTGGGTCTGGCAATGAGGCAATGGCATTTAGAAATTATAGTCTCCAGGCGGGTTTGGCTCATAGTTTTCTGTTTTTTAAAATAATTTTTCGGTGCGGTGTTGAAGTAGAAAGACCTTTCCGGGATCCTACATCTTGAAGCGATGTGTTGTATGATTATATATAAGATAAGGTGTAAATTAAAACTAGTAAAAGTAAAATGGCATTTTGTATATGTAAATATCTTTTGTAAAATATGCATGCATGATTTTCCAGAGAAAAACGGGTTCGCGATAAACATATTTGATTGATTCTTATCTTATATTTTGATGAGGACCAGAGGTCCTTTATTGTTATAGTTGGACATTTGGAAAACATTGGGAGTGTATTTTTGTTTTATACATGTGATTTTGTATTTTGGGCTTGACCACCGTGCAGTCGTTATGCTGCCGGATTTTCGCTAAATCTAAAGGTGTGATTTTGATAGAAAGTGAAAGGATTTTATAACCGCGTTTTCCAAATCACAGTTTCAGCGGTTTGCGGCTTAGCTTCATGGTAACTTGTGTCGGTCGGCGAGCTTGGTACGGGAGGGGTTGTTCTTGTGGAGTTCTTACCGGCGATTTCTGTCACTAGGAAGGGGGTCTGTCAAGCAATAACACACTACCAAGTCACAATCTTAGACCCATCCAACAGCGTACCTCACGGCCCGCTTCTGAGCATGAACAATTTGGTTTCAATCATCCCATACAACATCAAAGCGACCAAAAACCTAGAAACTTTTAGTTTCAGTTCAAACCAACCCACCACAATCTTGGGTGTGTGAAACGGTTATAGAAATCCCTCACATCCTTTAATCCCGAAGTTTTGGAACTAAACCATATGGCCTCTCACTGGCCTCCCATGAACAGCCATACCATACCCAATCCTGATAACTTTCTGACATAATAAATACGATGGTCATGTCATATCCCGACTATTCACCTCGACATAACCATGAAACCTGCACACTTTGTGCAACACAGAGATTTTCAGAAGGGTTATGATCACCTACTGCCCTCCACAGGTACATGGATGGAATCTTGACTCAATGGTCTGTCCATAGAGTCCAAGAACACCCGAAACGGAGTTCGGACGAAGAAGTTATGACCTTCCTAAGTTGAAGGTCACACATGAGTAGGCAGCCCTACCCGGCCTCCCCTTTCCGGACAGCTCCAGTACCCATTGCCCTCCACAGGCATATGGATGGAATCTTGACTCAATGGGATTTCCATAGAGTCCAAGAACACTCGAATCGGAGTTCGGATGAAAAAGTTATGACCTTCCGAAGTTTGAAGTCACACATGAGTAGAGCGGCTACCCAGGCCGACCACTATCAGCCGAAGCCTACCCGGCCTCCCTTTCCGACCAAGCTCAGTACCCACTGCCACTCCATACGGAATATGGCTGGAATCTTGACTCAATAGGTTTTCCATAGAGTCCAAGAACACCCGAATTGGAGTTCGGACGAAGAAGTTATGACCTTACGAAGTTGGAGGTCACACATGAGTAGGCAGCCCTACCCGGCTAGCCCTATCCGGCCAACCCTACCCGGCCTCCCCTTTCCGGCCAGCTCCAGTACCCACTTCCCTCCACAGGCATATTACTGGAATCTTGACTCAATGGTCTTTCCATAGAGTCCAAGAACACTTGAATCGGAGTTCGGACGAAGAAGTTATGACCTTCCAAAGTTGGAGGTCACACATGAGTAGGCAGCCCTACCCAGCCTCCCCTTTCTGACCAGCTCCAGTACCCACTACCCTTCACAGGCATATGGTTGGAATCTTGACTCAATGGTCTTTCCATATAGTTCAAGAACACCCGAATCAGAGTTCGGACGAAAAAGTTATGACCTTCTAGTTAGGTCACACATGGGTAGACAGCCCCTGCAGGCTGACCACTGTCAGAGGCCCGACCCTGCCCGGCCTCCCTTTCGGCCAACTCCATTTATCCACTACCTCTACAGGAATATGGCTGGAATATTGACTCAATGCGACTTTCCTTAGGTTCAAGAACACCCAGATCGGAGTCCGGACGAGAAGGAAGTTATATGACCTTAGAAGTTGGAGGTCATACACTTGTCTTTCGATCCTAATAGGCTAGAACTACTTGGCCCAGAACTAACCGGCTATAACTAACCGGCCCAATTTCCCAATGTCCTCCACAGGAACATGGCTGCAATCTTGACTCAATGGGATTGCCATAGAGTCAGAACACCCGAAGCGAGGTTGACGAAGAAATTTGGCCTTCCGAGTTGGAGGTCATGCATGACCCTAGCCAGGACGGACCCATCAGGACCCGGTCGGGTGACCCGGTAGGGCAGACCCGGTGGCCGGCCCAAGCCAGGACAAACCCATCTGGGCAGACTAACCCCATCCGGGCCGGCTGACCCCATCCAAGCGGAACCATTCGGGCGGGACCATCCAGGCAGCCCTTCCACTTGACTGTTCAGGGTAAACGGACCATAACTTAGACTACATAGGTCCGATTTGAGAAATTCAAAAATCTAACATCAAGTTCACTGATGTGGCTACAATTTACCTGAAGGACTCACTACCAAATTCCCTTTATTTCCTACCTAAAAAAACCAGTCCTAAAGTTCGACTAATGTAAGATCCAAAATAGAATTAACTTCCACCGGATTTGAAAATGCAACCGAAACACCTCCCTTAGGGCGAACTTACCACCACCTGACCCTTAGGGTAAAAATAACTGAAAGTAGGAAAGACCTACCTCTTGGAGTTTCGAAACTCCCAATTAGATCTCTGCTTGTAGCTCTTGTCAGAAAGACTTTCCTCTTGTGAAACCAGTGGTCCGATTTGGAAAATCAGAGAGAAAGTAGAAAGTCTCTCTCCCCAACTCTTCATCTCAATTTGGTTTGCCTTTCTCTCCCTCCTTTTCCTCTCTCCCAGGGTTGGGAGAAGATAGAGAATCAAGTGGTGTCTCCTTGCCGCTTGTCTGATTCTAAGTGGCTCCTTAGTTACCCTTATCACCTTATCCATCTACATAGATTTCCCTCGATCATGTGTTGCCACCGTCTCATGGGTCCCACTTGAAATTTGTTGTTTGACTAACTCTCCACTTGACACGTGTCTAATCTTGAGCCACTCAATGTGCCAAGTGTCCCGCACTATTCTCGGTGCCTCGAAAAACGTGAAATTCCAATTGTCTCGCAATTCGATAAAATTCAACGTGGTAGCTAGATTCCGCGAGATGATTCCAACGGTGAAGTCCATTTCATCATTCGAGATCTAGAAAAGGTGCAGTTTTTGGCCAGAGTACCATTTATCCTTTCTCAAAGTGAATTTTCGGAGTTACATATTGGACCAGATTAATAGCAGGTCGATGGTTTGATCGGTCGATCCGATCCAGTTTTCAAAACATTGCTCTACTCTTATAAGGACTCGAACCAGGTATTTAAGATACCAGTAATACAATTTTTTGGTCTTTTTATGACCAATTAAGTGGAGATTCGATACATGCAATGACTAATCTTTATGGAGGCATTAAAATTTTTATTACCAAGTGTATTTAAGAATGGAAATCAACATCATTGGAGATAGAATGGGACCACAGAAGAACGAAGTAAAGTCTGGATTACACCTTGGACGATTCCACACACGTAACCTTGTTGATTAGGCATGTTGATGTCCATTTAGACAAATAACTAAGAGAAACAAGTAACTCAGATGGATTGCAATTTGAAATTTTAGGCGCAAATTTTTGATGAGATATATGGATGCACAATACCAAAGGTCATGATTATTGTAAAATATCGCACATGACTAAATGGGACATCTTGATTAGGACATCAATCATCTTAATTACTTGAAGGGTCTTTCTTTTGATTTTTCTCCTTTGTTTCTTCTGTTTCTTCTTGCTAGGTACTTTGTGTTATATTTTGTCTTATATGCAAATCCCACTTCAATTAAAAAGTGGGTTTGCTAGGGTTTTTCTCTCTTTGTAATATTTACACCTCTTCCCCATTTTGTTTAGGCTATGTTATTGATTGGTTCTCTTCCTGATGAGTTAGATCATCTTTGTATTACCCTTATTCATGGGAAGGAAAAACTATCTTTTGAAGAATTTTGTTATGCATTGTTGAATTATGAAATTCGGAAGAAAGATCAAAGAGAACATCGGGATAAGTCATTAGAAGCATTAACAGTGAGGGGTCGTAGTCAAAATAAGAAATGGGAAAAAAAGAGGAAAGGTGACATCAAAGAACAGACTAGGAAAATATGTGTACTTTTTGTCATGAGAAGGGACATTGGAAGAAAGATTGTCCTAAGTTGAAAAAGAAAGATAAGGGCGCGTCTATGTCTGATGCGTGTGTCATTGAGCATGGGGGTGACTCTAGTGATTATGAGTTTTGTTTAGTTGGTCATCAAACAATTGCTGGTTTTAAAGAATAGATTTTGGATTCGGGTTGTACCTATCATATGTGTCCATATAAGGAGTGGTTCTTCAAGTTTGATTTAGTTGATGGTGGAGTTGTTGAAGACTGTAAAACTCATCTATTTTTAATCTATTTTTCTAGCATGTTTTTAACAATTTTAGACCTATTTGTATGCCCAATTATGGAATATTCACCAACTTTTTGTTTTGTAGGAGTTAATTGAAAACAGAGAGAAAACAAGCAGAAAAGAAGTAAAGAGATGGAAAAAGCAGCATTCTGTGTTGCGACACAATTTTTATATGTCATGACACAAAATTCAAGTAGGCTAAAGGAAATATGTCGCAGCCAACAACTAAATGTCGCAACAAAGCTCAGACATAACTCAATGGCTGAAGGAGAAAGTTTGTCGCGACAATCCTTTACTCTATCACGACAAAGGTTTAAACAGAGAGCAAAGAAGCTGTGTCGCGACAATATAATTTATGTCGCAACATGAAAAGTTGAAAGCTAACAGATGAACTTTGTCCCAACGACAATTACATCCTGACGAGCTGCTTTCGGTCACAACCGCGAGTCAGCTAAGAAAGTGTTTTTATGTTGCAACAAAGTTTCCAACATCAAGCCCGACTCAAGAAAGAAGCGTTATATGAAAAGAAAGAAAATCATATGCAACACTCGCGATCGAATTCACAACCAACAGCAACACAATTTCTATCGCGACAAAGATTATTTAAATTGCGACAAACCAAAACATGAAGCGAGGTAGATTCCGCATTTGCGACAAGATGCTGAAGAGCAACACAAGAAGAATGGCGACAAAGAAATTCTTGTTGCGACATAATCAAGAGTTGAAGGCAAAACATGTGTCGCGATAAAAAAGTTTTCTGTCGCGACAACAAAAGCTAAGGAATGATAAAATTCTGTCGCGACAGAGAAAAGTAGGTCGCGACAGAAATTGAAGAAGACTTGAATGGTCGAGCAATTGTGTGCAACATATAATTCTATGTAAAATGGCTTATTTCAATAATATTCTGAGAACCGAGAAGAAAGAAAAAAATTTATCCACGACGAAGATTCCTAAGGACTTAAAGAAATCCTGTCGCGACAGAGTTGCCAGGCTGAAAAACAATTGTTTGTCGCGACAAGGAAAATTATGTCGCTACAAACTCTAGCAGAACAAGGACATGAGAAGCTGGGTGCAAATAGGTTTAGTGTCGCGACACAAAGAATTCCTATCGCGACATGAACAAGACTGTTGAATACAAATTATGTCGCGACATTATCAAAGTATGTCCCTACACAATCCAAGAGCAAGCCTAGAGAACAAGTCGCGACATAATATAAGAAGCTACGACAGAGGCAGCGACAAAGAGTTTGAAAGCTTTTGTCACGACGAGGCAATTAGGCGAAAGTGCAGGAATCCATGTCTGATTAATGAAGTGAGGCCCAACAGTGGAAAACCTATAAATACACGCTTTTAGGGCAATGTGCATAGCTTTCGGCGGCTCCAGGATTTCTGGGTGGTTGAAGACTCTTGTACATTTTTATTTTTTTTATTTCATTTTCCATTTTAGTAGATTTAGCTCAGTATAGTTTTATTTTGTTAGTTTTCCTGCAATTTTCTAGTTTTGGGTATCGTATTGAAGTGCAGCTTCGAGCTGGTATTTCTTTATAATCTTCTTTTCATTTACTATTTGATTTAAATGGATGCTAGAAGGTTTTCGAAGTTCATTCATTTCAGTTTGTTTATAATTTCAATGAATTTTCCTGATTAGTTAGTCACTGATATGAGTAAACCAGTGTTGAAAAGTTGAGCTCACTGGAAATGGGTCATTGATGATAGTCATTTTTCTACATAAAGTGGAAAAAAGCTTTAATTAGAATTCTCGAATTTATTTTATTGGTATTGTTTATAAATTTACTTGTTCTCAATACTTGTACCGTATACCCAATGCAAGGTACTGTATCTCACTCTGATTTCTAAGAGGCCCTCTGAGTGACACAAAGATGGAAAATCCTGAGAGTGTAGAGCAGTTACTTGTGGGTATGATAAACTAATACTATGGAACTATTAGACTTTGAAAGTTCCTCGGATAGATCACCAACTACTTATAAGTTGAGATAGGTTGAATGAGTATACATTTAATCACTCGAGGAGGTCTCTCGTGCTACGATGAATTGATTACGATCCCGTGTTAAATTTGAGATCTAAGATGGAAATTTACATCGAAGTAGGATGAGGTGTCCATCAAAATCGAGAAGGCTTGCACATTCGTCTATGGGGCAAGAATTCTTTAGTCCTAAGATTTGAGTATGAAGTACTAAAAAGGAAAAATACTTAAAATCTTAGAAAGAGGATTATATATTACAAGTAATTGATTAGAATCATGTCTCAGAAAAGAATATGAACCTTTAATCAGTAAAAAGTATGGTTAAGGGAGAAATCCAAACTGTACTACTTTGCATCTTTGACAAATTCAGTTTTCCAATTGATGGTTGAGCTATGAATCGAAATGATGCAGAAATTGATCATTATTATTATTTAATCGATGTCCAATTATGCCTCACTTAGTGAATCCTCAACCCCAATTTTATTAAACTTTATGCTTGTATATTTAAGATTTCAGTCTATGACTACATTAAGTCCTCTTGTCATCATATCAGTGGAGTTCAAATAGTCATTATCTTGAGTAGTTGGGGTAATTAGTCTTTTGATTTATCATTTGTCCTCGTGGAAACGATATCTGGACTTTAAATATCCACTTTTATTATTTGTACGACCTATGCACTTGCAATGATCTAAACCACAAACAAAAATTTTAAATGAGTCATTATCAAAAGAAAGAATAATTTCATCTTTTCATACACATGAGAAGTGGTCTTATCAAGTTTTTGGCACTATTGCCAGGGATTAGGTAATAGTCCTTGGGTAGTAGTGTCATAGATTTATATATATCATTTGGTCTTATCAATTGTTTATATGGGTAGTGGTGATGTTAGCTTCTAGAGAAGAGACTAATTGTAGGGAAAATGGAATTTCCACAATGACTCCCGATCCCTCTAATATCATTTGACAATAAAAATTCTTAGTGTCCAAAAAATGGATTTTGATTAGAATCAGAAAAAATCAAATGATTACGTTGATACATTCGCGTAATTAAACATTTCAAAATTAGTAAACTGGATTTACTGTCATAACCCAAATTTTCCAACAAAATCGATCTGTTTAAACCATGATCATGAGAAAGTGCATAAATCTACTCCTAAAAGATAAATGGATATAGAAGTCATCTTGACAAGATCTATCTAGTTCTCTAAATATCTCAACCCTTCCATTCGAGATCACTTGAATAAAAGATAAGGTGTATTGGCTATCACTATGATGGGTTCAATCTAGTTGAGGAATCATGATGGATCAATTAGAGTTTTGACAGATATTTGATATGTACTGAAGTTGAAAAAGAATCTCATCTCTTTGGGGGTCATAGAGTCTAAAGGCCTTATCGTGATTATTCGAGATGGAGTTCTAAATGTTATTTCAAACACTCTTTTGGTTATGAAAGGTACAAGAAGAAATAACTTGTATTACTATAACGGTAGTACAGTGATTGGAGTAGTGGCCACGGTTTCTAGTAGTGGTGAAGATTCAGAGATTACTAGTTTGTGACATAGATGTTTGAGACCTGCAATTGAAGTCGTGAGCAAGTATAGGCATGATCCTAGTAAAGGACATTGGCAGACAATGAAATGGGTTCTACGATACTTATTGAAAACCGTAGATATTGGCTTAGTCTTTGAGTGAGACATACATGGGATCAAGATGTTATCGTTTTATTGATTCGCACGCCTCGATGACTTGGATAAACGACAGTCAACAACCGGTTATGTGTTTACTCTTTCAGGAGCACCAGTAAGTTGGAAGTCCGCTGGCGATATTAATTACTATCGCTTGAAAAGATTAGTGAAAGACAAATCTACTTCAATGATTGAGACCGCCAGAATCCTACGATTTGTCGACTAAGGTGGTGACATCCATCACTTCAATCATTGCTTGACTTGACTGATTGCAAAAGTTTGATCGAGCTCATTTGAGGCATTGCAATCTTGTCATAAAAGTTTCAGGATGGGATTGGTATATATTCACAAGGTGGAGATTTGTTATATTTGGTCTTATATGCAAATCTCACATTAGTTAAAAAGTGGGTTTGCTTTTACCTCCTAGCCTATAAAAAGGTTTTTCCCTCTTTGTAATATTTGCACCTCTTCCCCATCTTCTTTAGGGTATTTGAAGTATTACCTAATTGCTTTGGTATTTACTTTTTGGCTCGATTTCTTAGGAAATTGATTTGTGACCCTATCTTTATAATTTTCTTTGATCAGTGGAAGTTGTTCATTGGGCCCGATGATGTAAGTATTTATACCGAACCAAATTCTTTGTGTTCTCTTTCTTTTCTACCTTAATTATTCTACTTGTTGTATTATTTGATGCATTTGCACAACACTTTGAACTCTCTTACCTTTCTACACTTCTTTGAAATAAGAGAGGGGCACTATTCACATTGGGGTCATTGAAGAGGAGATGAGAGAGAAAAATCAATGACTATAGCATTAAACTCATGAGTTGTGGGAGTGGGAGAATAAGGTTGAGGAGGGGCAATAAAAAAGAAGGAATGAAATCTTGAGGAGTACATAAAGGCTAATTTGATGAGCTTTTGTGGAAAGATTAGTTGGTAGTTGATGTGGTGAAATATCTCTAAACCGATAGTACTTCAATTGTTCGCTTGATATTCTTGAAAACCATTCATCAAGATTAGAGAAAGTTTTAATTGAAAGATTATGAGAAAACAAGGAATATGCATTTTTAAAAAGGAAAACATGCCTTATATACTATGTGTTGAGAAATGTAAAACTGATTTGATATCATGACATTCATATCCTAGCAAGGACTTATATCCTAAGAACTATAGTTTTTTTTTCTTTTATGCATGTTAGGACTTTTCAATACGACAACTAGAGTAATATGGATGTTAACTGAATAATTTTAAATATGGACCAACCGCTCTTATCAATAGAAGATAGAAGTGATCTATTAATAAGGTAATGTTTAATTAAGAATGCATCTACCCAAAATTCTAAAGAATATTATCATTACAAAGAGAGAGAGAGAGAGAGAGAGTTCAATCTATTTCAATGAGTCAATTATTTCTTTTCAGCTAATCTATTTTGTTCAGGGGACGAGGATAGAATCTTGTTGTTTTATCTCATATTGATGCAAATGATTTGTATAACTATTTGAAGTAAACTCACCTCCTTTGCATTAAAAAGTATTTATTTTTCTATCAAATGTTTTTCAACAAATACTTGAAATTATAGAAAATAGGTGTAGTTTATGCCTCAAAGGATAGGACTGTGTGTCAAGTGAAATCATCAATAAAAAAATACATAGCATTGAAACTTTTGTGTAGAAACATAAGAGGTATCAAAACCTATAGATCATTACAAATTTTTTAAGAGGAACACTTCTAGTTGTTTTTTTATTTATTGAAGAAAAGTTTTACCATATTTTCCAAGTTGACAATTAGTGCAAGTAGTGTCCTTAGTTAGCCATTGGGAACATTTATAACTTTCTTATTTTTTAAATTCTTTAAAAAGGTATAATTAGAATGCTTAAAGAAGCTGATGCAATAAAGGTGTTCTTGTGATTTGCTGTAATGTAAGCTTTAACTTTTTCTAATAATAAAACTTCCTCTGTTTATGACCTTACACATTTGCTTTGATCCTGGGATGACGAAACCAAAAGAGTAAAAGTCAAATGAACAAACATTATCATTGTTGTCTAATATAACAAATTCCTTTATTTTAGGAACAACTTAAGGATTTTATTTAAAGCTAATTTACCATATAGAGTATTAGTAGAGAGATTACTAATTTGTGTAATTGGTAGGCTTATTCGTTTCCAACCATAATGTAATCATTATCAAAATAAGGTCTTCTAGTTTATAATCCCGGATGTAGTTTCTATCGATGTATTGATGATTTGAATCAATAGAATTATTTTTCTTTAAAAAAATAAGCTTTGATTGAGTGAAAAGCACTTAATTGAGGAAAAATTAAAAGTTAGGCACTTAATTTAACAAAAAACAAAAAAAAAAAAAGCAGAGACTCTAAAATATAAAATTTTGAAAAGTTGAGACATTTTTTATATAATTAACCCTAAAATAATTTTCAAACCCAAAATAAAAAAAAATAAAAAGCCCCATAGAATCAAAATAACTATATCTCACTATTTACCTAAATTGAATCGGTACAATTAGAATAGGCATATAACTTCATGTAGTCAATATATATTCTGTTTCTTGTGGTTACGCCTAAGTGGTTTTCTGGGACTAATTATAACTTGCCATTGAAATAAATAATTTGCTTATGCTCATCATCACTATCAATTATTCATGGAGCTCTACATTTGCTTCTTGTGAAAAATATTCTCAATGACTTTGGCGTGATGGTGTAGTATTCATATTTCAATATATAAGTTATTCCTCTAACTTTAAGGACCGAAACATCATTGGTATATTTAAAAAAAAATTAGTTAAAATTTTGAGAAATTTAGACTATGATAATATAAATGGGGTTTTATCTAAAAACAGAGGAACCGGATGGACTCCATGGAAAGCTGCCAGGAGAGAACCCATGCACACTCGAGGAGGAGGAAGACTTGCTCATCAGAAGAAACAAGAAGGTTCGAGCAGGAGATAGTTTGATCGAGGAACCCAATACCGACGCCGACAAGGAACCCCAAGAGCATTTGTTACGGAGATTTCGCTCAAGGAAAAGTTAATGGGAAGAAGAGATGAGGAGTTGGATGACTGAGTTAGAAGATTGGATATCAGAGGATGATAAAGAAGAAGAAGAGACGGAAGATGGAGCAGAGGATGATTGTTCCACCAGTAGCCTCACGAAGGAGGAGAAAGCAAGACTCCGACGACCCTGGAAGCAGACCCTGATTATTAAGCTCTTGGCCGAAGGACCATTGGCTACAACCTGCTGTTCTGTAAAATAAAAGAACTGTGGAGACCAAAATCTGCATGTGATGGAGCTAGTTGCCGTAGAGAACTGTGGAGTCAACCCTGAAGTTGTGGAGCCATTTGGGCTGTGGAAGCTGGCAAAAAGGAATCAACCAAGCGGGTAAATCCGTGTCTAAGGGCTAAGGGAGATAATCCGTGTCTCAGCTTGATGGTGGTCATTCTTTTCTAGACCGCTCACACTCTGATACGCCCCTTTTCTTTGGACTTTGTAGGTAAGCGCAGGCCTAGCCAACTAGTTAGCTGAGTCGAGAAGGCCAGTCTGGAGCGTATCAAACGGCTACTCGAGATTACGGAGGTGGAGCGCAATCACAAGCTCCTCTTGTCGGTGAAGAACTTACGAGAGTTAGGCGTTAGCCCCTTTCATTACATCGTCCCCATCATTCCCCACTCGCTACCATAAGAGCTCGTCAAGGGGGAACATTTTGTCCTTACCGACTTCAAAGTCAACTTGTACTGATGTTGAGGCCTCAAGCAGCTCAAGCTAAGGATCGCTTCAAGCAAACTTTGGCTACCATGTTCGATCAAATTAATGTCCTTTGACAAACAAGATTCTTTATACTCTAATACGTGCCAGAAAGAAGAAGAAGAAGAAGAAGGGCAAGATCATAGTTGTCGGTGTAAGGTTAGAGGGCTTTGTGGATTGGGTGGACCCGAACGCACCATCCGACTAAGGAAAGGAGACGATATGTTCAGCTCCGGTTGTCAGGGTTTACCACGCGATGCACAAGCCGGCGCCAAGTGCTTATGGAAAACCCACCCGCCCAAAGGCATTCAGCGTAAAGCATGTGCCGCGAGGCTCGATGAAGAGGCCCGTAAGAGTCCGCAAAGAATTACCGCGGACTCCCCAAAATCAAGCCCCGATGCACCGCCGCTTTGACTGTCTCCCGCCGATGCCTTGAGAGGCCAGCATCGCTAGAGGATGGGTCCCATCCGAGGGTCTCCAACGCCATCGAGCCGACAGCCTCTCTATCGATATAAGCCATCGGGCCGTTGTTCTAGGCTAGCTTCATAAATGCTTGGCCCTCGTAGGCGAAGGCCACCACCAATTAATGCTAGGCTTCCATGTCCTTCCGCAGAGTGGACCATCCTTCATGAATAATATGGCTCCTTGGTCCCAGGTCGTCTAAAAGGCGCTGAAAAAGTTCCAAATCCCAGCCCACCTCAGAGCTCCTTAATAAGAGGAAGTCTTTAGTTGCACACATGCGCGACCAACCCCCACTCTTTTCGTGGCTGTGCATAGCCGTATATGAGTACTCTATCCCTTTCCCCAGATATTTGGATAGGGAGTCCTTCCAACGAGTGGCCGAAGACGGGATGCTCATCCGTAACCACGACTTTAAAGGGTCGGGTAAGCTCGAATGTTGACTTTTAGTACCTGAATGTGAGTTTGGTGTTGTGACTTTCTTCTAACATTTCCTTTTTTATAGGTTGTCACCGCTATTTGGAACATGGCTCGCCAGCATAAGGAATTCCATGCCCGATTAGACGATGCCAAGAAGCTACGGCTTTATGCTCAATCAATCGTTACCAAGCAACAAGCCTTGACGCTCCCTGTCAATGCCAACCCAGGTCTGGGCACCGGGAGCGGGAGGCTGGGCAAGAAAAGAGAAGATAGCAGGGGTGGAGAAGGAGAGGGACGAGGCTAAAGAGGAAGCCCATGTTGCCCGCCTGGCTGCCGTTGCAACGAGTGACGCCAAGGCAAGGGCAGAGGATGACCTGGCTAGGGTCCAAGAGGCTCATGCTGCGGAGAAGGTCAAAGCAAGGCGTAGGGCAGAGATCACCGAGGTTGAGCTGACAGCCACCCTATTAGAGCCTGAGCGACTGGCGATGCTGGCCCCCTCCACTCTCAAGCGGCAACTGATAAGGATCTACTGGAGAAGATCACTGTGCTTCCTAGAATGATTTCTCGCTTATAGTTTACGTATGTTGTGTGTTCAAACACAAAGATCAGGAGACCAACCAAAATTCCAGACAGGCGCCCAACCCGACCCGTCTCTCTAAAGTTCTCAGAACCCCAGCCCCCCACTTCTGGTTACCAAGGTCATCAATGTTACAAAGGTAGATCAGAGCGAGGCACACAGAGGAGCTCGAGAAGAGCAAGCCCGCCAGTAAACCGTAGCTAATTTTTGCCTCTTTCTTTTTCCTCCCTCCCTCTTGCACCCGGCACTGTCACTACCCAACTGCTTATAACTATCAATGCCACTGGGGTATTTATGAAATACGATTTTATTTCACTTAATTGATTCCTTTTATTTCACAACTCTTTTCCATGAATCTTGACTATGATAGTTGCTTAAGGATATCAATGTTAAATCTTCCTTTTATTTCACAACTCTTTCCATGAACTTACCAGGATAGTTGCGTTTTATGACAACAACGTTAAATCTTTAGAGTTAGAAGTCGGGTAGGATCGCACATGGGTCAACAGGCAAGTCATTATCCCTGGGTTTTGACTCTAGCATAGTTGGTCTTTTGAAAGTGCCAACAGGCTAGGAGCCACAAGACTGGTCTTTTGAAAGTATCAGCAGGCTTAAAGCCACACAAGTCTGGTCTTTTGAAAGCGCCAACGGAGCCATAAGTCTGATCTTTTGAAAGTGTCAGCAGGCTTAGAGCCACAAGTTTGGCCTTTTGAAAGTTCCAACAAAGCCAGCCACAAGTCCGGCCTTTGAAAGTGTCGGGCCGGGCTTAGAGCTAGCAAGTCTGCCTTGAAAAAGATCATTAAGAAAATACTTTAAAGGAAATTTAATTGATACACCTTTAAAGATAAATTTTTATCATAATATTCCAAAATTCTTAAAGAAAATGTTGTAAAGGAAACCTTATGCCTTTAAAGAAAACTTCTATTGATAACACATCTTCAGAGGCATAGCATTCCACATCCTGGGCACTAGCGTTCCGTCCGGTTTATTCAATGTGTACGATCCGGCTAGCCCCACTCTAACTATCGTGTAAGGCCCTTCCCAATTTGGTTAGAACTTGCCAGCTGCTGGGTCTGCCGTGTTTTTAAAGACCCTCCTCCATACTAGGTCCTCATTAACAAAATAGCTCTACCCGCTCTTTGCATAAGTTTGTTGTTCTATATTATGATGCCATACGTACCTATTGCTTCTCTACTCTGGAAGTCTATTCCATATCTAAATCTTTGCAAAGGCTTTAGTATTAGTCTCTTTAGAAATCTATGTTCAAAGTGGTATTCCAATTTTTATAGGATTATTCTCCATCCTATATAGGTGAATACACACTTAATTGGTCATGTGTTGTTCTATAAGCCCGTAGAACCCTTGGTGTTCTTCTACCCATTTTCCCTAGCCGAATGTGATGCTTTTTAATGTCGCTGGGTGAGTTACGGACATTCCACCCTACATACATGCGTATCAAGTATTGAGTACAAGTTTTTTATTTTCAAATTGCAAAAATTCTCATGTATACTTGACTATCAAATCAAGGCCCATCATTTCACATTAATCGACTAGGGTATTCCAACCAAAGAAACGTATACTTCTCCATACCGATCGGATGACATCCTTGTCTTTGATGGAGGAGAAGGTTTGCACTGTCCACTTACCAAATAATAAGGGCAACCAACAATACCTCTTCCGAGTCAAAGAGGCAATGTCAAACCATATCAACCCCTACTAAGTAAAGGCCGTGGGCTCATGATAGTGGTCTGATTCTCAGACAGTTAACCCTTTGAGACGGGGCTTGTCGTCAGCAAAGAACGCACTTGACCAGAAGTGCTGCCTCCGCTCTCATGGTAGGCCAATAATAACCCTGTGTATGGGCTCTATGAGATAAAGTACCGCCTTGATGATTTCCACATATCCCCTCATGAAGTTCGACCAATACATATTGTCCCTGCTGAGTGGTAAGACATTTAAGATATGGCTCGTCCAAAGATCTCTTATATAGTTGCCCGTTCACAAGGAAGAACCTAGTCACCGGACCGACCATGAGCTTCAATCTGTTATCCGCAAACCCTCTCGAGTTCAGTAATGCAATATGTGCCATAAGAAAAGGATTCTTCGCTTATTCACTAAATTTTAGCCTGATCATTTTTATCACCAGCCGGTAGTACAGAAGGAACATCAAGTTTTATCGGATGGATGCGACCACTGGCTGCCGTGTTGTCACTTTTCATTTGAGTCCCTGATATGCTCGAGTTTCCAAGTCAGAAACTTCCTAGTCAATGCTGGATCAGATTGCATACTGATCATGAGCTTCTGTCCTGCGGTTTCGCACTCCGTCAATTTGTCCTACCACTAGTTGAGAGTCACGCGCATGATGAGTTTTCTCGAGGATACGACCATGAGGTCAACCCCAAATCTAAGACAAGCTTCATATTCCGCCTCATTATTGATGGGGAAGCCTCAACTCGTATTGCTTTAATGATCCTTTCCCCACGGCTTGTTGCGTCGACTCGCTTCTATTTAAAGTGCAGGAAGGCCGCCCATATTGAGGATCCAATTAACTAGTTACCCCGGTCCGCATCTGGATGGGGTAGTTCACTAAAGTCCGCTAACATATGCCCTTAATGCCAAGCACTGATAATTCGACCACCAAATCTCACTTGTCCAATTGCCCACTAGGCTATCCTCCTTCCCGACAAGCCCGCTTATATGGCAATGGATTCTTGGCCGCACGACATTGGGTGTGCTTAGGCTAGGGGCAAAGCTTCTTAACTACCACACCTGAGGGCCAGCGCCGTGTTCGAGACGCATACTCGTGTTTTACTTTAGATAGAGATTTGCTCACACAAAGAATATCGGCCTTATTTTCTGTTTCGCCTTTAAACAAAGTCAGGCTTACTAAGGCCTCTAAAGACTACCAAGTAGCGGAGTGTATCGCATGCTCAGGCAATCAGAATCAGCTGTCAAGAAGATATTATTGATCGCCGTGAAGGCTTAGCCACATTCCTCGTTCCAAATCGACCCTTTAGCTCCCCAGTGATGAAAAATGGCTTTAATCCAATCATGAACAGATATGAACCGGCCAAGAGCCGCCAGCCAGCTAGTTAATTGTTGCATTCCTTTCCTAGTGGTAGGAGCCTAAGAGTCCATTATAGCTTTAAGTTGAATGGGATTGGCCTCTATCCCTCTCTGTCACCAATAGCCTAAAACTGCCCGAATCGACCAACGCATTTCAAAGTGGTCAGCTTCATGTCATACCTCCACAAATGCCTCAGCGCCTCTTGTAAATGCTGTGTGGTCGGGCGTTCTCCCCTGGATTTCACGAGCATGTCATCGATATAGGCATCCATTGTGTTACCCAACAACGGTCGGAATATCTTAGTCACCAATCTTTTATAAGTTGCCCCATCATTCTTTAAGTCGAAATGCATCACATCATAGCAAGACACCAGGCGATGTAATGAAGAATACTCTTCCGGTTTCAAGCTGGTATGGGAATTTGATGATACCTAGAGAAAGCATCCGTGAAATCATATCATCTGTTCGCTATATATTAACAATTGGTCTATACGTGGCAGTGGTGCCATCTTTGAGCACAGCTCATGATAGTCACCTACTTATACCACCACTTACCCCCTTTCTTTGGAACCACCACCACATTGGCTAGCCATTCGGGGTACTTTACTTCCCTGATGAAACCTACCCTTAGCAAGTTGTCACCGTCCGAATGATCGAATGGTGACGAGTGGGAAACGCCATTTTTTCATTTCCATCGTCTAATACTGGGACTAATATTTAGCTTGTGAGTGGCCACCGTTGGGTTAATCCCGATCATATTAGAGTGACTCCAAGCGAATGCATCTATATTGTTCAGCAGCATGAGTCATAACTACTCTCTTTCTTCATTGGGCAAGAGATAGCTGATGTAAGTGAACTTTTCTTGCCCGTCCAACGTTACTTTTCCTAAGGATCCAAAGTGTCACGATCCTCTCTTCCGCCCCGACTGGTAGCGAATCGTGATTAAGTACGCTGGAGGTTTTCTTCAAGGATTTTGAGTGTTCCTTTCTCCTATTTGTTCTTGCATGGATAGTTGATAACACTACCGTGCAGCCAACTGACTGCTTAAAAGGTCAACCTACCCAATGTTAGTCAAATAGTTGAGCGTTTTGTGGTAGGTTGAGGAGATAGCTTTCATCGAGTGCAACCAGGCTCACCCCGTTATGGCGTTGTAAGGCCCCAAGTCTTCGACGATTGAAACAGAACTTGCTAAGTCACTAGCCCAGCTTTTACAAGGAGCGTGATATCTCATAGAGTTATGGTAGTTGCACCATCAAAACCAGAGAGGACTCGCCCGGGTAAGTTCACCGCACCTAAGGAAAGCTTCATCCGCTTCACATGTAGTCGTAATTCAAGTCTCACGCACCGGCCAGATCTATCGCACCCCGTGCACATCAAAACCGCAAATACGCAGGGTGAGCACTGGGCAGAACAGAGCAAAATAAATTAACCCATTTAGTTGACAGAGGAAAGGGATATGGGGCCCTTATCGTTCGTTTCTCTCCACATGCTCCCTCCACGTGGAGGCATTTATCCGGCCTTAACGGTGGCTCAGAGACCCTCAATTTTGTCCCTCAACACTTCAGACATTTATCCTTTTGGTGTCACACTCACCCATCATTCTCATATATAACACTATTAGGCCCCTTTAGCTAATACTTCCAAGCCTGTGGGTTGGTATGTGGTCCTTTGAGTGCGTATGGGGCCTACTTTAGAGTAACATCGTGGCTTTTTTTTTTAGTTATTTGAATCGTACATAGGAAGCAAGTGCCTCTCGACAAGTTCTTGCGATAGGCCTAATCAAAAGTATGTCAAATTCAAGCATTCGAGCTTGTTTAGACGTATCTCCTCGTCCGAACTCATAATCATTCAATGCTTGTTTTGTTGGATTCCTTATTCGCCAAGGAGTGTTTTTGTTAAAATTCATAATTTTTGTCAACCATTCACCAACTCCGCTTGACTCGTTCAATGTATGTGATGCGAAGCACAACACCTGCCTTTTTCTGGTGATTGGGTGAGCATTCCTCCTGTTTCGATCATATCTCCCATCCGACTTAGAATGGTGCATCGCTTTTTTTTTTTTTATAGTTCCGATTCTTCGTGAACATTCTATCAAAATTTATAATTTTTCTCAATCCACCGATCGTTGGCATCCGTTCAATCCAAGAATGGCCAATGTGTGACACTGTTTTAGATTTCGGGGACTTCAAATCCTATACTTGTCAGCCCATAAAGCCTCCAAATGACCGCAGATTTGGGTCCATTTTGGGCCTCGCTTGTTACATGCAAACACCACAATCTATGCATGTGGATACTAAGCAAGTCAAAACTTAAGATATCTCAATGGTATGGAAAATGAGGGAGGAGTTAATAAAGTTTATTCCAGATCGATTGCTCTTTCCAAAGCTTGAAGGTGGAAAACACCGTGCAGCTCAAAGGCCGAGGTGGGAATCAAGATAAAAGGAGAAAAGATTCAGCGGAAGGACTTTGGAGGCACGGCTCTGACGTGACATTTGCCGATTTCATTTCGATGCTTAGCTTGGTTTCTTTCCGCTGCTGCTGAAGAGGTAAGAAATACACTCGCTCCACTCTATTCTTAAGGACATTCTGACCAAATTGAGGTTTTTCTCAACTATTTGAACCTGCCACGTTCATACGTGAGAGCTTCTGCCTAACAAATTTCAAGGCAATCCTCGCTTTAGAGAATTAACGTTTGTTTTCGTTGCTCACCATCCTACGAGAATCAATCACCGCTTTGTTTTGTTAGATTCCCGACTCTTGAGGAAGGTTCGATTAAATTTTGAGAACCTTCAACCGGCTGAATTGGCTAGGAAACCGCATCACCCGCTCACCGACCGGTTGTCAAATAGCGCTAGGTCTCGCGCCGTTTGTGTTTCGCTTCGCCATTTGGAGTTAGTTTTCTACTTGGTTTACTTTATGGGATTCGACTCTTCGAGGAAGGTTCGAAAATTTTGAGAGTTTTCGCCAACCGGCTGAACTGGCCGGGAAACCGCATCAGCCTGTCACCTAATTCTATCAGAAACACAGCTTAGTCTTTGGCACCGCTTCAGGTTGGTTCTCGCCGTCCGGCTGGTTTTCACTGGTTTGTTTTGTTCGATTCCCGACTTTTCGATAGCTAAAGGTTCTAGAAAAATCTTTGAGAGTTCTTCTCTCAATCGCCAACTGGTTAGAAAACCAGATCAGCCGTTCACTCGAATTCAGTTTTAGAGTGGAAGTTCGGGGTTCTTGTTTTGCTCAGGTTTCCGCTTCTTAGTCATTCTGTTGGAATTGTACAATCGCTTGTTTTTTTTTTTTTTGGTTTCCTTTACTCTATAAGGAGAATGCTCAAAAAATTTTAGAATTGTTCTCAACCGGATCACGATTTGGGGGAACCGGATCAAATCCGGGGCTTATTCTAGTTTTGTAAGGGTCGTCCGATTTCAGTTTAATTAAAGGCCGTGACCTTTGCGAGTCCGGCCCATTCGCCTCCGCACAATGTAGGCTGCGTTTAAATCAAATGGGGTTTAGTTCAAAGTTTACTTAAGCCTAATTTTGGATTCTTACGAATCCTATACCTATAAGTAGTCCAAGGGTGATTAGTTACACCAATAATCTAGTGTTTTGTTGAGCCCGTTCGATGAATAGATATGGTTACACAAAGAGCTGCAGATTAATGAGCGGTCGAGATGCCACGTATGGTTTCTCTTGCTTCCTTTTGCTTTTGATATCTAATTTCGAGAAATTATTGTACGCTTCAAATGCGCGACTAACTTTCCTCGCAGCCGCTGGCTAAAGACCACGTGCATGCGCTCACTGGCCCTTTATCGAGTGTTTTTAAGCATGCTAGATACCAATTAGGTTGGTATGATCCAAGTTGTATGTTTAGCCTAGGAGACTATCTGATCTGTGACCCATATGTTCCCACATACCCAATTCACTAGTAGAGACCGAGTTCCAGGCCTAGAGGGGTGATACCTCATATGAGGTACCTTCCCGACAGGCAATTTGATCCCTGACCTGCAAATCTAGCTTTTCGCATCGCTTCCATACTGGAGTCATTGGGGTTTTTTTGTTCTTACTTGGTTTTCCCCTTTATAAAATAACAACAAAAAGTAAGTGGCGACTCCAAAGAAAAATTGTTCCTCCTCGGGGACGGATTTTCTAAAATTCGAAAATCAACCCACATTTTCTTTTCATTTTAAAAGCGAGTCGCGTCGGCCCGTGGATCGGGTAGGGGTCCATAGCTCTCAAGAGCCTCTTCTGTTGGCGCTTCGACTAATATTGGTCGTCAGACGATCCGCCTAGTATATAGTTAATGGTCGGTCTAGATTCTAGTGAGGTTGTCACAACAATTGTAACTCTGTCCGCAACCTGCCCTAATTCCACCCCGTGGTCAATTTCTCTGATATACCTCCTGATGTGTCCCGCTTTGATCAGCTTTTCCACCATAAACTTCGTGCTCGACATTCGTCGCCTCATGTCCACATTCTACTATAATCGTACCGTGGCATTTGTTTTTCGAGGATCTGTCTGGACGGTAGGCCATTTGAACTCTAGAAAGTCAAGAATGATGGGCAAAAGCCTTTCATAAGAGACGCCTGGCGGTAAATCTGTATTTCTTCAGGATCGATCAAGGGATCACTTTTGGTTTCTGCTCTGACCTTCCTTGGATTCGGACGGTTTCTTCCCAGGCGACTTATTTCCCTCAGCCAGCTAGTTCATAATCATGAACATTTGGGTTGCTGCACGGATATTGTCTTCCAACATTGAATACCTATCACCTCCACCGCATAATTCTTCCATCAAGGTCGTGGGTTCAAAAGATATGACTAGAAGAAAGGAGTCGACATGACAAAGCTTCTTCCTAAAGTTTCGAGGGCCGCATCCACGCTTATACGACTTATCTACCTGGACAAATTTCGCCTCGAACCTTCTTGTGAAGTCTTGAATAGTCTCTTCTTCCTGCTTGAGAATAGTCTATAAGGAGCTGATGTTCCTCTTTTGTCGCACCGAACAAAGATACTACAATATGAATGCGGCCCATAGTTCATGAAATGAATTTATAGAATAACACGGTAGCTTGTGAAACCAAGCCAACGCAGGCCCCCGCAAGCTAGCCGGGAATACTTTGCATAATAGCCAGTCGTTGCCGATGTTTAGTGTCATTGCTAGATTATAATGGAGCATATGATTGTAAGGGTTAGTGGAGCCATCCAAACGTGGTGAAAACCGGAATGGTAAACCCACGGGGCGGGTCGTAGTCAAGGATATGTTGCCCTAGGGGCGAAGAGAGCACTACCCGACTTCAATTAAGGTTGTTAAGCATATGTAGCGTTGGCTCTACACCGAAGGTAGATGCATGTGTGGTGCATTGGTGGCAACGTGCCTCGAGGGCAACATCAAGTGTCTCCTTGGGGCTTGATCTCGGCTGGTACTATCTTCTCGCTCTACTCTTCCTTGCCCCGCAGATACCTTCGCACAGATTTACTAGCGGGTGAGGCAAAGGCCTCGCGCGATTCGCGCTGCTCTCTCAAGAATTCTTTTGTCAACGAGACTAAGGATGGGGAGCCACTGAAGATACTCACCGCCCGCTGGGGTATCAACATCGTTGGGGAGCACAGGTTCTTCCTTATCGCAGCGATCGTTATGCCAGAAGACGGCCTATCTCGTACATCTTTTCCAAGATCGGCGGCTTTTTCACCCAGCCCGCACCGGTCATTCTCACACCGCAGCGCCCGGGCACACTCGCAACCTTCATCCGCTTTGCTTGTTCCTCCTGCTTCCTCTCCATGTCCCGGGCGCTACCGAGGGGTCTGATCTTCAGCATTTTGATCATCGATCGCTGACACAGAACCCGCCTAGAGAGGATCGGGATGCCGAGCGAACTAACAGTAGCCTGCCGACGAAGGGCAGATACCGTTGAAGCCAAGCCTCGTAGCTCAGAAATGGTACCTTTGTGTTCAATTCCTGCGCACGACGCCAATTATTATTACCTTGACTATCCGAACTCCCTGTGATCAGTATGCAAATGTAAACTTAAAGGGCGATCCGCGACGATGGGTCAACGCTCCGATGATTAAGTCAAGAAATATGGAGAGTGTGAAGGAGAAGAAAGTATCCAGTCAGACCGCTACTCCTCCTCCTCGGGAGGGTCTTCCTCACTTATACACGAACCTCTCCTGCTTTTTTTAGGAAAGAAAACTTCGTAATTTTGTGCGATAAAGACCTCTCCTTCCTTATTAAGGATTAATTCTTTTCTAAATACCTGGAGCATGACACCCGTGTAATCCGCTAATAAATATCTCATGCATTTTTCGCCTTCGTATCCTTTTCCCAAAACGAACTTCCCATGCACTAAAGACGACCGTCGGGACTTAAAACTCTAGATCTGTCATTCTAAGCACTTCCGAGAAGACACCCAGTTTTTCCTCTACACGCTTTCTGATTTCTCTGTAGTGTCCTTCGGTTTTAATACGATAAATGCCTTCGCCGCTTTGCATCATAACAGGACTCTCAATAATGGCCCCGCCCACCGATAGTGCCTACTAAAGATCATGGTACTCACAACCCTGATTTCAGGAACGTGGTGGGAAAAAATTTGTCCCGAAGTACGATGTGCTGAAACCTCTTATAATGGAACTAGGAAAGGTTTGGCCACATTGAAAAAGAAACAGGATTTGAGCTATACTTGGCAGGCATCCAGAGTTTTCATGGCGCATACACCCGGAAATAACAGACATCTGATCAAGCTGGAGAAGGCTATAAGCAAAGCTTGAGAACACCTCTTAACTAGGAGAAACCCATGGTTTCAATCTGTCCAAAGGGAATGGATCAAATCTGGGGGACAGAAACACGATTTTATAATGCTGACGCCAGAGTCAGAAAATTCAGAAATAAAATCGAAACTTTAAAGGATGAGAAAGGTGAGTGGATCACTGACCAAACCAGGATGGAAGACTTGATTCAAAAGTATTTCCTCTCTATTTTTTCAGAAGAGGCCCGGAACGGTCCCTTTAGCGATATCCCAAACGGTATTTTCCAACTCATAGATGAACAAACATGCCCTAGAGGCCGTTTTCCAAAGATGAGATAAACAAGCAGCCTCAGAATGAACCCCTTTGAAGGCTCCCGTAATGACAAGATTCATGCTGGATTCTACCAGAAAATGTGGGAAATAGTAAGGCCTCAGTATGTGATCACGTCCTCCATTTTCAACTGCGGTGTTTCTCCCGGAAGGGAATAAATTAAACCCAGCTAACCCTGATTCATAAGGTCCTCTACTCCGGAAAGTACTCCAGTTCATGCCCATTAGCCTATGTAACGTGGGCTATAAAATCATCACAAAGACTCTAACTAATAGGTTAAAGGACCTTATGATGCGAAGAGTGTTGCTTCGAGATGCACCAATTATTACGGATTATTCCAAGGATCTTCAAATACGACCTAGAACAGTGGTCATGTCCCCTTGACTATATTAAATCAAGAGTCGTAAGCAAATATGTTGCGTCTCTGTCCCCTTGGTAATATGAAACCAAAAGCCGTAAAAACGAAGGAAAGTAAACTCCATCCCCTTGATTATAAAAGAACTAAGAGCCGTAAGTTTGAACACTGTAAGAACATCTTTACAGGTCTCTAACGCTCGCCAATAACCATAAAGTGAAGAAACCTCACAAAAGAATTCTTATTAATCAATCAGTTTTCAAATACTACATTGAAGAGATTCAATAGTTTCAAACTTTCTTAAATCAAATAAAGCAACTCTTACTTTGACTGAAAACAAATTTTTCTAATTTAAATAAAGCAATTCCTAAAAACAAATCTTTCTAAAAAGAAATAGCAACTCCTAAAACCAAATATTTCTAAAATGAAATAACAACTTCTATTTGACTAGCAAAACAAACTTTCTAAATTAAATAAAACAACTAATACTTTGACTTGGAGAACAAATCTTTCTAGAATAAAACAACTCCAAATCAACATAGTAACAAGACTCAAAATACTTGGAAATATAAATATATTTGGTGTCTCCAAAGTTTCACAAACTCCCGAATCTGAATTTTTTCGTACTAAGCATTGAATTCCCAAGGTTTGTCAGTAGGTTCCCGTGATCAACCAACTCGCTGGCGACTCTAATTCTTTCAAATGCCATTTTGACTTAGGCTCTTAAAAGTTGGGTTGACCCAAATAAACTCATTCACAAGCCTATTGAAAGGCTCTAAGCTAAATCCCTTTTTGCTCTTGATTGGCTAATCAACATTTGAAGCAGATCCTTTGTGTTTTGATTCTTATCACCTTATGCCAAGACTGACCTCCCAAAATCAGAGCAACTTTGTCCTAGGGCATCAGATATCTAATAATATTATGATCTACCAAGAATTCCTTTACTTCATGCGAAAGAACTCTAAGGGGAAAGGAATTATGCTCCTCAAGGTTGATTTAGAGAAAGCATATGATCGTCTCTCCTAGATGAACATTAAAGACACTCTTGAAAAAGCGAGCCTCTTGAACGACTAGATCAGAAATGTGATGCAATGCATAGAAATAGTCAAAATGGCAATTCTATGGAACGGCAGAAAATTGAAATGGTTTACCCTTCTAGAGGGGACCTGCCATGAGATACATATCTCCATGCCTTTTGTCCTTTGGCAAGAAATGACTAGGCCACATTATTAATCATGCGGTTAATAGTGAGATGAATCATATTCAGTTAGTTTTCATGGCCCACCTTTATCTCATCTTTTCTTTGCTGATGATTTACACCCTTTTGAGGAAGCCTTTGAAAGCCAGATTAATGTTATTATGGAATGTCTGTACCAGTTCTGTTCTGCCTCGGGCCAGAAAATTAGCTACCAGAATTCCAGCATTGCCTTCTCAAGGGATTTCAATGAGGGTGTGGCAAAGAGAATTTTCGAAGCATCCCATATTCCAATCACCACCCGCTTTGAAAAATACCTTGGCATCCCGTCTATCACCAGCCGGGTTCGTTCAAGCCTCTTCCAGCATGTCTTGGACAGAGTGGAAGGAAAATTAGATGGTTAGAAGACAAGGTTTGTATCCCTAACTGGAAGAACCGTTCTTGCCTAATCTGTTCTGTCCACATTTCCTCTCTACTCAATGCAGTCCGCTATGCTGCTAATCTCTCTTTGCAATGCTATTGACAGAAAGGTGAGACAGTTTATATGGGGTGTTCTCAAGGCCACTGCAAATATCCACCTAATAAATTGGGATACAGTAACTCACTGAAAAGAGGTTGGAGGTTCAGAATTAAGAAATGAGAGAGTGAACTTAGCGTTCTTGGCAATTGTGAGATTCTACAGAATCAAACAAACTTGACCAAAATTCTCCATGCAAAATACGTGAAAGTGAGGATTAAGATCTCAAAGCTCCAAAAGAAGAAGATTGCCTCCAATGCTTGGAGAGGAATGGCAGCAGCCCAAGAAACCATCAAAAAAGGGCTTCGAGTGAGTGTCTATAATGGGGTCGAGACCCTATTCTGGAGAGACCTCTAGCTGGGGGAACCTCCTCTTATTGCTCTGGCCCTCAAGGAAATTAACTTGGTAGACTCGTACAAGTTGGTTAAGGACAACATGAGCCCTAGTGGGGAATGGATGTGGGAGGATCTTCAAGGGCTATTGCCACCCTAGGTTGACAGTAGATTAGCACTGTCAATGTTGCGCAATGATGAGGAAAGAAAAGATGGAATCGGGTGAGGGGAACTAAACGGGAGTTTTTTCTAGATCAATCCAGCCTATAACTTGATCACTCGACCCACTATAACGTAAAAGGTATTTGGGGGAGATTTGGAAGTTAAAGATCCCACAACGAATCCGTATTTTCCTATGGCTGCTCATGCATGGAAAACTACTCAACAATGTAGAAAGAATAAAAAAAGGTCTTACGGATAACCCTACTTACCATTGCTGCATGGATGAAAGGGAAGATCTGAATCATATATTCAAATATTGTACCAAATCTAGATCCTTTTGGGTGTTTCTATTTTCTTATGGCTGCTCATGCATGGAAAACTACTCACCAATGTAGAAAGAATAAAAAAAGGTCTTACGGATAACCCTACTTACCATTGCTGCATGGATGAAAGGGAAGATCTGAATCATATATTCAAATATTGTACCAAATCTAGAGCCTTTTGGGTGTTTTTTTTTTTTTTTTTGCAGAGGATGATTTTAGGAAGAGTTGTCATATCCTTCCTTTCGTTGGAACCTAAAAAGCAGAATCAAGGGATGAGCTGCTCTGAAGGAAAGATTTGCCTTGTGCATGGTGTTTATGGAAGTGGCGTAATGAGAAATCCTGCAAAATAAGATCACGACTGTGGAAAGGAAAGTGTCTGGTGAGATTTAAAACACCAGGAAATCCTTGAGCTCCTCTCAAATGACGCATTAGCCATGGGAAGCATTGGCATGCAGAGAATTAGCTTATGAGGTGGCTAAAACCTCCTATATGGGATAAAACTATCATGACGGTAGTATGCATTGAGACTCAATGACGAAGGAAGCAAGGGCAGTCCTTAGAAACGAGGATGGTGTCTGGATTCAGGGATATTCTGTGAACCTAGGACGTTGTTCTATTGAGGAGGCAGAGCTTTGGGCGGTTGTTCTCCATGGAATGAAAATGGCTTAAGAGATGGGGATGCAATGGTGCAATGGTTGAGAGGCTCAGACGAGACAACACCTTTCCTTGCAAGCCTTATTCAGGAATGCAAATGAGAGAAGATTGGATCATTAACGCCCAACATGTGTACAGGAAAGGAAATTTGGCGGGCTCTGGGCGTGTTCGAAAGGTGGACTCCTCCTGATTACCACTGCTACCTCCTAACCTTGGGTATGTGATGCATGGGAGGGTGATTATGTGAGCTTGTCTCTGGGTTCCCCACTATATTGTTCCTAAAAATAAAACAATGGAACTGAATACAAAATACAGCAATGGAAAGTCGAACGGAGTAACGAATCAATAAATAAGACTTCCTACATTTTACCACTAGTTTCTTATTTTTAAAATGAAACACAGATGGGGGGAAAATATAATTTAACTGAGTTCACACTCAAATATATAGGTTGAAGTGTATGTGGAACAAGCAGGAATCCTGTTCGACTTGCTGAGAGTCCTTATTTCCATCATCATATGATTCCTGAGCGAAAGAATTTCCCTTTCTAAGATGATAAATCTGCTCTACAATCAGTGTTCAAAGGAATTACAAAGCAGAAAACTGCACCAAGTTTTTGTTTTTTTCCTCTCTTTCTTTTCTCTTGTGAAGCAAAAGAGATGGCATGTGGATTTTGCAGAATCTACACTCCAACCCTGAGAAAGGGCTAAATAAGCATACCTTGACGCTATTCAATAACTCCTCAGGATATAACTGGCATTCGGTTGATCAACGCCACCTTACGATGAGACAGTTATTGTCGCAAAATATTTTCTGAAGAAACTGTTTTTAAGCGTGCTCTGCTCTTCACATCCTTTCTGAAATGATACTAAGCAAAGTGATGACCATGGAGAGTGGTAGGAAGGTGCATGAGAACAAAGAGTCAATGTAGAGTATTATAATCATCAACATAAGTAATAGTGAGAAATTTTAAAAAATTTAAATGAGTACACTCTTGGAATCCTGAGAGATTTTGATGCTTTCTTAGAGATCGGAGATGAGCTCAAAGTGAAAAAATTTCAATGCAGGATGGCGTACTTAATGCCACTCTTTTCTTTGATTGGGCATTTGAAGGCTACTTTAATTTTACTCCACTCAACAAGGCTTCTGCAATGGGTCTCCACTGGTCTGCATGCTGAGTAGCCGAACTAAGGCCAACACTAAGTCCCTCTCAAATAGATGAACCGTATTTAAGGATAGAAAACAGTTCCTCAGAAAAAGCCTCGCTATAAATTCAACAACACAAAATTGTTGAACTGTAAATAGAATATTGACTTGTGTAAATAGAATAGAATTATTTCAGAATCCCTTACCATGGGATTCAGTTAGTTTCTTTTTCTGTTTTTGGGAATAAGTTAGTTTCCTTTTTATGTCTCTTTGCTCTTTTCACATTCTCTTGTAATCCCTATATGTTAGGTATAGTCAATCTAAAATATAGAATTTTATCACTTTTCATCCCATATTTCGTGTCATGGTATCAGAGCTATAGGTTTCTAAAACCTGGGCATCATTTTGGCCTTCATTGCCATTTTTTCTTGCCTTCATAGCTGGATTTTTTTTTACTTATTTCACGTTTTTCTTTCTCTGCTTTGTTTTGCTTTGATTTCTAAAGGCAAAACAGGGTGTTTCACATCAGGTTTTTTTCGTGAAAGATGTCGGAGGTTGCAGAGATGACTACTACAGCACAATCGGAGGAGATTGTTCCCATCTCGGAAGAACTCGCGGAATTGCAAAAATATTCAGGCTGCATATATAGGTTGATGGAAAATTACTTCCGAATGGTCTCAACTTGTTCGCATCGAAATTTAAAGAACGACCATGGAGACTGGGGCGCCCTAACTAGTACTTCCTTTGCCCTTGCCTACAAATGTTGTATAGTTTCTTTGCATTTGCCTTAGGCAAGAATGAAGAAAGTCCACTTGTGGTGTCGAAAGACTCGTCTATCAGTGATCGTACAACCGAGTAAATCAGTACGGGGGTAACGGTAGAATAGTCCAGGGACCCCTAAAGTGGAGGTGCATTGGAGCCGTGCATGAGGCATATCGAGTAAGAACACAACACCTTTAGAGGAAGGGAAGGATACGAAAGCAGTTTTTCAGAAAAGCCGCGATGGCGAGTGTAATCCGAGAGTCAGCAGGAGACCGAGTAAGGAAAGAAAAATGAGTATTTCAATCATTCTGAACGCTACGAGCAAAGAAAGGCGCGTACCTAAAGAAGCACAGAGAAGAGAGGCTTCCCACACAAGCCTATCCTATTAGGGCTAATCGATGGCTATGTAAAAGAATATCCAACCAGCCCAACACAAGCCATCTTATGGGTACAGGGCCGAAACCAGAGATCCTCGTTTTGAAGTATGGGATGAAGAAGATTCTATGATTATGGAGTGGCTGTGGAATTCTATGACTCCTGAGATTAGCGACACATGTATGTTCTTGGCTATGGCTAAGGATATTTGGGACGCAATCCAACAAACATATTCAAAAGCTAGAGATGAGGCTCAAGTATATGAGGTCAAGGTGAAGACGATTGCTGCAAAACAGGGAAGAAAATCTGCATCAATACGCAATCAATTCCAAACCCAAAGGTAAGAACTTGATCATTATAGGTGATAAAAACTAAATGTACCGAGGATACCGTCAAAGGATTTCATCGAAAGCAAGATAGAGTCTATAATTTTCTGTCAAGTTAACCTGTAACCTAAATTCTGGCAAAAGGAGGTTCCATGTTTTAAATGAGATGGTGACACTAATTCGAGGAGAGGGAGTTTAAGGAGTGTTATGCTTGAACCACTTAACCTTGGATGGATCAATTCTAGTAGCAAAAACAGACATCCAGAGCATGAAAATGATCTACCTAACACTTAGGTAGAGACAACTGAAGGAGAACAAGGACAATCTTTGGTGCACCTATTGCAAGAAACCAAGACACACAAAAGAGAAGTATTGGAAGCTGAATGGTAAGCCACCAAGTCGAGAATGGGGAAATCGTGGAGGGTAGCAAAGGCCTCAAGCACACATGGCAAAGCAGCCTAAAACTGAGGAAAATTCAGCAATAGGTGGGTTCAATAATAAAGAAATGGAGAAGCTAAGAAGCTTGTTGGGATCCATTGAAAAACCTACGAGAGCTTGTTCTTTGGCTCTCTCAAGTACACTTTCATTCTCTTTTTGCATAAATGCCTCAAACAAAGTTTATGATGATTCTGTATTAGACCCGGTACACACCATATGACACCCAAATCTCAACTTTTCATACCTATACCCAAGCCCAAGTAATAAAAGAAAAGTGCAGTAACTAATGGCTCTTAGCCATCAAGCATGTTTCGACACATGATATCACACCCACCTATCCAAAATGTCCTCCACGACAATTGCCGGGCCACCTTGCTTCTATTCAAAGGTGGCTGATCGTGATCTTAAATGTTATTATTTTTTTCCTTCTTATTGTTTTTCCTAACAAGGTTCTGGGGAGGATGATTGACCGCTAAGGAAATGAACGGGTCTTTACCACCTTGAATTATCTCAGAAACTAGTAATAATTTGTCTGCCTTTTTCTCAGCTCTCAAATAAAGATACAATTTGGTTGTATCACTCTAAGTATATAGGTCATCCATCTTTTTGTTAAAGGTCATGTTTCTTATTTGTTCCAAGGATTAGATATTTCTGAGTTTTATTTACGAAAACTCTGTGAATTGACAAAACATACTCGTGTATCTTTTCCTATTAGCAATAAGAGAAGTTTTCATCATTTTCATTTAATTCATAGTGACATATGAGGTCCTTTGACTATAACCATAGTTGTGAAAGGCTAGCGACTAAGGCGCAAAGACTCCTCTGAGCTTATACGCAAGGCGCCCTTAAGGCGTGGGCTTTTATGCAAGGCGCACTTACTTCATATATATTTTTTTAAAATATAATCAATTATAACAATCATATATCATCAAATATCATCAAAAAATATCAATCCAATTACTAAAAAGATATAAATACTTCACTCTAAGCATAAAAATTCATAAAACATGTTTGTGACAAATCTAACAAATCCGATCGGGCAGTTTCTAAATCACACAGAAATTGTCAATAGAACATTTCTCAACATGCAAAACACATATCCCTTGTCCAAATTCATAAATCATCCAAACACAACACATTAAAATCTAATTTAATCTCACAACAACCTGATCCTCATTCATCCTCCACATCCACATACCGATCATAATCATCATCAGAATCTTCCTCAAATTCCCTATTTCCTTAATAATCCATTTCTTCATCTTCATCTATTAAACGAAAAGAGTATGCATTTGCCCAGAGTCAGTTCGTCATTCCCTCACGATGCAACCCGCTGGAGCTTGCTCTAGCTCTATATCAAATCTAGGCTCCCTCACCTTCACTCGCGCTAGCAACATCACCCATGCCGTCAAAATCATCAAACACTAAAACATTCATGCGGCATCTTCATGGTCACACCATCATCCATTCTTCCTATCAACCACTCATTGCTCTAATCAATTTCTTTCAAGATTATTGGGTCAATGGTATCACGTTCATTGTATCTTTTCTTCAAGCCTCGATTATACTTGATGTGCACCAAATCATTCAAACGTTAGTGCTCTAATTATTTCTCTTCTTGGTATGGATCTGCAAAATTTATAAGCACATAAATACTTTATTACTCATATTTTTTAAACTTAAAATATTGTTTAATGTTTTTAAAGCACATAATATTACGGCAAACTTTTTCAAATTTGGAGCTGAAGCTCCAAATAAAGTCCACCATCCAATTGTAATATAGATAATAGATATAAAATGATTTAGTGATGAAATCTGAAACAATTCACATATTTTCTAGTCTCTAAAATATAATATAATAAATTAGATTAAAAAAAAAATTGAGTAACTAACCCGGTGCTTTGGTCTTCCTTTTCCTAATAGCCAAGTTCATTCCAATATTCTTCGGCCTTTATATATATACTCAATTCATCTACGCCTTTCTTGGTGTATCAACATCCTTTATCATTCTTTCAATGCATTTATATAATTGTCTCATAATGGCTTCATCATGCTCCAACTCTAGTTTATCATAGAAGACTTCTGGGTTCAAGAAGTACCCAGCTGCGTGTAAAGGCTGATGAAGTTGAATTCCACCTGTCAATGATTTCAATATCCTCCTCAGACTCTTCACTCATTACCAAGAAAACTTTTCACAATAGTTTCCTTAACTCTAGTCATGTCTTCATATATGTATCCCATAGGAGCTTTTTTTTCACCATCAGCGAAGCACGTGAACAAGAGGACTTGAAATCTTAAACAAAATATGATAAGATCTCCAAAGAAGGCATTACGACCATCTTAGCTACATTCTTCCCTTCCTCGCTCCTTTTCCCATTCTGCACTTAGAACATCTTCTCAAATTATTTTTGCTCATGGCTAGACAATGTGATGAAAGTAGGCAATCATAATAGCGGGTCTAAGCAAGCCTCTTGTCCAATAAATGCCTCATCATGTTGAGCACTCCCTCGAACGTGGCTATAAATGTAGCCATTTAGAGTGATATGGCTCCTCTCCAAAGTCCACTGATGTTTGGTAGCTTTCCACGTCTTCCAATATCAAGTCAATGCAATGTGCACTATGGTGTCCAACACAAATTAAAGCCGCTTGCAAACATCCTTGCTACATCATGTTATATAATAAATTAAAATACATCATTCAAATATTAAAATCAATAAAATTTACTATTCAAGTCCTAGGAGTAGTATTTATTACTCTCACATCTTATAGTTAAGTGATTGGTTTGTGATAACTTGAACTACATTTTCTTCACCAACTCAGTCTACCCACTTGTCAAGTAGTTCAAACATCTTCTCTCTTTGCCTTAATCAGTATTGAAGAAGGCATTGGATTCATGAACATGGTTCCCTTTAGAACAATTCACTAAAAAGTTTAATAAAGTTCTTCCTTTTCCATTCTGTCCATCCATCCTATATAACGAGTGATCCATTCTTTTCCATTCCATTCTCATGATCCTTCATGAACTTGTAAGTCTAACTCTTTCTTAAGGTGAGTAACCCTTACCTCATAAATACTTCTGGTCCTCTTTATCCCTTGGCCACCATATTGACCAATAGCCTCAATCAAGGGTTAAAACTTGACACGTGACCGCATTAAATGGAATGGCAAGACTACATCCACCTTGAAATAAGAGATAAGCCTTTCCTTGCTTCCTTCTTTGTAGGCGTCATTCATATAGTAGTTTGAGTCATTTTTCCACTTATTTCTTTAACTACCGGCTTCCGCATTAGGGGTGAAAAATGATCCATTAGCCCTTTCTCTCTGTATCTTCACCAATTCTCTACCCCAATTACTTCCTCCACTCAGAATATTAGGAAGCAACTCTTCTACTTTCAAACTCTTCATCACTGTCTTCAAAATCTTCACACAAATCTTCATTTCTCATTTCAATTACCTCTTTCTTTGACTCTTTTTCCCATTCATATAATCTTCTCCATCTCGCTCTAACATGAACCGAAAGATTTCAGACATTTTGGCATTTCTATGTCCACCAACAAGATGTTGTTTGTGTCTATAGATGCCTCCCTTTGGTTACCTTATCTACAAAAGATAAATAATTGTAGGCTTAAATCTTGTTCATTAAGTAATCGGCGTATTTCCATCCCGAGTCATTTCTTTCACTTCCACAAGTAGTCAGAGAGCCAACTTCAGTCTCATTTCATCACTATTGTGATCCAGCCCTTCCTTCTTCCAACTTTGGAAACAAATCAACTACAACACAATAATAATCAAAAATACAAATTGAGACATATATTATAAAATATTAAAAAAATCAATGAGCCATATGACTCCATGTGAGTCATGTCATGTTACTACTCAAAATAAAATAAAATGAGTCATGACTCATGAGAATCATTACTCATTTCATATAACTTAATCATGAAATCAAAATCATCAATAAAGTGAAGAAAATTTAAAAGTAAAGAAAGGGAAGCAAACAGTTTAGGTTAGAGAGATTTTTCCTTTTTCCAAAATTTTTCGCCATTGATTTATTGTTCAAGTATTTTTTTGTTTGGCTTGAAACTGAGCAAAATGGGGGCTAGAGCAAAAAAAATGGCGAGTTTTTGGCTTTTGTAGCTATAAATGTCAAGTTTGTAGGTTTTGTAAAGCAAACGACGTCGTTGCTCCTTCGCATAAACTACGCTGCTGATGCCATAACAAATTTTTTTTAATAAATGAGCGTACCCAAAATGACGCCGCTGATTACGTGTGCCAGCTCAAAACGACGCCGTTTTTGAAATTGTTTTAAATCAATTATCCAAACGACGTTGATAAGGATTTGAAACCCATCCAAACGACGCTGCTTGGATAGGTTTTTGTAATAATAGTGGCCAAAACGACGCTGCTTTATGTCCCGTGAGAGACCAAATGACGTCGTTTTTTGGTCTGATTTGGTAAACAAGAACTCGTCCCGCACCCCTGCGCGGCAAAAAAAGGAAAACAAAGAGGAAGAAGGTGACGAAGAGGAAGAAGAAGAGGATCCGAGGAAGATGACTCACCCCGCACCTGAGAGGCGCGCTTATGGGAGCTCGCCCAAGGAAGGCGCAGGCCTCTGCTGCCTTCCGTATGTCACAAGTGATGGCTTTGCACTCGGGCCAGTAAGGCGCCATGGTTGTGCTTCGCCTGTGCCTACGCCTAGGCACGCCTAAGGCACTCCTTTCACAACTATGACTACACCTAATGTTTCTAGGGCTCGTTGGTTTGTATCCTTAATTGATGACTACACGCATAATGGATCTTTTTCTTAAAACAAAATCTGATGTTAGCATTGTTATACTTAATTTCCACTCAATCGTTCAAAACCACTGGGTTCAAATAAAAGCTTTACGACAAGATAACGTTGTAGATTACTTCAACCAAATTTTTTGTCACCCTATTTTCAATCACAGCGCATTCTCCTACGACTCATCATAAGTTAACACACCCCAACAAATGGTGGTAGCCAGAGAGGAAAATAGGCATTTACTTAACACAACCCGAGCCTTACTCTTCAAGGAATGCTCCAAGTCCTATCAGGGAAGTCATTCTTACTACCACATACCTAATAAATAGAATTCTCATGAGTGCAGCAGACAACAAAAGTCCAAAGAGGTACTTGGGAGTTTATCCACACTTCGTAACCTCAAACTGGCACTCCTAGGGTATTTGGGGTGCACTGATTTGTTCCTTTGGCTCCACACTAACATAGAGACAAGCTAGACCTCGAAATATAAAATGTGTCTTCCTTGGTAACTCATCCACTCAAAAAGGCATAAATGTTACAACTCCCTAACCATAAAATTTTTACACTCGCATGTCACCTTCACCGAAACAAACCTTTTTCCCCAAGTCCCTCTCTTCTCAGGAGAGATTTCAATGAGGAAGATAGTCCTCGTGAGTCCTTTGAACCTCTCGACCTTCCTTGCCTCAAACTAATAGATGAAGAACCCGAGTCACCCACCCTACCACCGAACCCGTGGAACCCTGCTCCAAACTAATTCACCTGCTGCAATTTTCCATAGTTTTAAGGTGTACTCAAGGAAAAGGCCATTCCAAAACCGGGCTGTGTCCAAGAATCCGACTGCATCTCTAGGAATGAAATCACTATAAGATCGTAATCTACCTTTACATACACAACTCAGGAAACTTCCATTGACTCAATGTATGAATCCAGACTCACCTTCCCATTATCAAAAAGGCACTCAGAGAATGCACTAACCAACTACTTTATCCACTATCACACCATGTCTCTTAAGTGATCACTGTCAGCCCACAAGCACTCTATCATGAAGTCTAAACTATTTCGAGGCATTGACAAAAAAAGGAATGGAAGGATGCTATAAGAGAGGAGAAGAGTGCATTAGAAAAGAATAAAACATGGGAGATCATTGAAAAACCGAAAGGGGAAAACATTGTTGATTGCAAGTGGATTTTCATACTAAAATATAAGGCTAATGGATCTCTTGAGAGACATAAAGCAAGATTGGTAGCCAAAAGGGACGCTCAAACTTATGGAGTTGATTATCAAGAGACTTTTGCTCCAGTTGCAAAAACGAATACTGTAGGAATCTTGTTGTCATTGGCTACCCATCACACTGGAAAATCTATGATGATGTTAATGGTTTCTTCACATGATTTAGACAAGAGGGTTTCATACGAACATCCCACTAGATTTGAGAGGAACACAGTAACAAGAGTGCTCGAAAAAGCGCCTCTTTATTCATTAAAACAATCTCTCCTAGCATTTCTGGTCTTCAAAGATTTGCAAAGTCATGAAAGAGCCTGGGTACAAAAGCCAGGGCGCGACCACACTCTCTTCATTAAGTTAACTTACCAGGGGAGTAATTGCTCTTCTAGTCTATGTTGACGACATCATAATGACTGGAAATGATGAGAGAGAGAAGCAAGATGTGAAGCAAAGATTAGCAAAAGAGTTTGAGAGATAAAGGAACTAGGAAACTTCCAGGCATTTCTCGGTATTGAGGTGGCATATTCTACACAAGGGATCTTCATCTCTCAACAAAAGTATGTGACTGATTTATTGGCAAAAACAAGGAAGATTGGGTGTAAAAACCAGTTCCCACTCCACGGATCCAAACCACAAGTTGCGAGAAGCTAAAGAAGAACCAATGGTGGATAAAAGAATGTACCAGAGGTTGGTTGGTAGGCTTATATACCTTGCTCACACTTGGCCAAACATCGCCTACTCAGTTATCGTGATCAGTCAATTCATGCATGATCCAAGAGAACCTCATCTTCAAGCTGCTTACAGAGTGATGCATTACTTGAAAGGCAGCCCCGAGAAAGGAATTTTGTTCAAGAAGAATGATACTTTTGCTTGTGGCTATTACACCGACGCTAACTATGGTGTTCCATAGTGGATGAAGATCAACTACAAGGTATTGTTCTTTTCTTAGAGGTAATCATGACATGGAGAAGCAAAGTGACTGTGGTAGCAAGGTCGCTTCACAGACCGTAGCGCTTGGGGGTGGCCATTGCTCAAGGGTTGTGAGAACTACGTTGAACACTATTCTGTATGATTTGAGAATCAAGTGGGATGACCCTCCTATGAAGCTCTAATAGACAACAAATCATATCAATATTGCTCATAACCCTACAACACGATAGGACAAAACATATCGTTTGATAGACATTTCATCAAAGAAAATTGGAGGAAGAGTAGTGTGTTAGTCCTATGTTCCATCGTAACACAATTAGCCGATACCTAACAAAAGGGTTGAAATGGGCCTAATGTTTCACGATTCGATTCAACAGAATAGAAGACATCAATTCCTCAGCTTAAGGAGAGGTCGAAATGTAAATAGAATAGGAGAATTATTCTTCGTAATCCCTTAAATTGAGGGATCTGGGCTAGTTTCTTTTTGTTTTTAGGAATAAGGTTTCTTTATGTCTCTTGTTTTTCCTTATATTTAGCAATCTCCCATATAAACAGGTATAGTCAATCTAAATATGAATTTTACTACTTTCATCCTGATATTTTTGTATGTCAAAATGAAATTTTTACCTAGTCAAGGTCAATAAATTGTAGCAGAATATGGAGTCCAAACTTCTAACTACTTTCCTGTTCCAGTATTTATGTCCCAAGTTCAACAACACTCATCAGGTTTACTTGATCAAATCTTATAAGCTCTAAAGAGATGCTACTTTGAAATGAAATGAATTTCATTATTCTTTTCTCCCTTTTTAGTTCTTCTTTTTTAAGCATTCTTTTACCATTCATAGTTAGTTTGATACTGTTATTTAAATGAGGTTAATACAGAGAAAAGCATCCATCCAAAATGATGATACCAAAATTTTGAAATATACCAACCCTTGAATTACTGTCTTTTTCCCTGTTGATAAACCTGGCCTTTAGAACTGGCCCATATGGTCTCTCTTCTAAAATGAAGTCTTTCAAACAAGTAAATGATCACTAAATATCCTATTCCAACTGCATCATAATTTTTCATGCAGAATTATTTCATAGCTCCTAAATGAAATCAATCATATTGGAAAAAGAACAAAGCAACATCTCAAACTATTAGATAATCAGGCAATAATCAGCTACAAAGCAAGGAAATGTATTGAACAGCCCATGGTTAACAGGAACATAATGCATACCTGAACACCAATTTTTTTTAAAGAATCTTCCGCAAAAGGTTGTAGCATCGCTACACCAGGTGGTAGTTTTGTATCAAACATTGTCTGGGCCAACTTGAATAACTCGTTTTGTTCATCCTTACAATTGCTTAAAGTCTCTAAGTGCTGAGCTCCCCTTAAAATGGAAAACAATTGGGTATAGTAAATGAATATGATTATCAAAACCAAAACCACATCACACCATAGTTCTCAGTAGTAAAATTGAAATATGTCCATATACCATCAAATCTGAATGGTCATTACACCAATATATTGTATTATATCCCATAGACACGCATACATGCATGGATAACATTAGCGTAAATTTCTATATCTATCAATGTTTCGGACACTATCCAATCAGGTCCTTCTTTTCAGCCTGCATGTAAAGCTGGGCAGTCCATAGCTTACTATTTCCGGTCTTAGATTCTATTCCAAATCCTGGAAACAAATTGTAAGTTTATTAGAGACACAAAAGCAATTTAGCAAACTTAATACCTGTAGCTTTCTGATGCCTTAATCGGGTCATTATCAGCAATAGCCAGAATCAAATTAGCATATCCAAACCTCAACTTGTCTGGGAGGTCCTTCACTTGCCCATAGTCAAGCAATGCAACCTTACTTGGTGGAAAAGCAAATAAAGTAAAGAATGTTTCCGGTTGCATCCCAAACATGAGAGTAATAATATAATAACTAAAGCTGTAAGTTAAATATTGGAACAAATGACATACAAACTAAAAGGTTGGCATATCTTTTTACAAAAACAATAAAACTAATATTTCATCAATTATTTGAGACATTTTTCTAAACCTATTACATTGACTAATAACTGAGGATATATAAGAGTACTGAGACTTGGCAATAAAATGTAAAAAACAAAACAAGTTTTATATTGCCTTACTCTGCTCTGGAACTTTGCAGATCAGAATATTTCCAGGATGGGGATCTGCATGGAAGAAACCACTCTTCAGTATCATTTGTCCATATGCTAGAGTCAAACTTTTAAGGATCTTCCTGCAGTTACAGAATTGGAGTGTATGGATTTACTGTTTGAGAAAAGAGCAACAGAAAGACCATTGAGTAGCTTGTTATGTACTAAATTAGGCAAACTTTTCCCAAGAATCAGAGAAATTGGTAAATTCGAAAGCAAAAGAGACAAGACTATACAGTAGTTAATAACCCAGGAAAGAAGTTGCTTCAAAGAGGACAGTTGTTAAGGAACCGCAATACGGGGGAAAAGAGGAAGGTAATGATAAAGGCAAATAAAAGAGAGGGTGAAAAGGAGAAAGAGAAGGGAGAAAGGGAAGGGAGAGAGGGGATAAGGGGGCCGATGGAAAAATGGTCAAGGGGTGATCTAGGAGCTCATTTTCTGAGAAAAGACAGAGCTTACTGCTTTGCCTCTCTACAAGCAGTTTAGTTTTCACCCGGTTAATGCCTCTTTTTTCTATTTCATCACCGAGATTCAGGATAGGAACTCCATCGATATATTCCATTACCAAGACCCTCCTAACCAAACATAGAAACACTTAAATTACCAAAAGGTGAACAAAGCAAGCTTACAAAATCAGTATTGAATCAGTGCAGAATCTCACACATAAAAATTGTGAAACACAACAGAAGTAAGAATTGAATTAATTTCACACATGTGCAATTTCAAAAAAAAAAAAATGATAATATTCTCTGACTGATAATTGGATTATTGGAAAGAGTAGTAGCATACAAAAGAGTTGATATCGGGTAGTAGAAACAGTTGTAATACCTTACTGACATGAGATAGACCTTTATTGTATTGTAGAAGGAAATTTCAAATATGACAAACCATTAAATGTCAAAAGGAAATGAAGAAGTAATATGTAAAATAAAATAACAAGTATTTTCAAAGTTGAAGACACAATGGTAAAAATTAGGACCCCTACTAACATCATAACACCTCACTAACCTTTTAAGAAAAAAGTAAATTTGATTGCACAAATTTTGAGAAAAGTTAAAAATCCATTGATTTACAGCATTTCCCCAAGTTTTTGTCAGCAAAATGAAAATTTGTCCCAACCATCATTAGGAACAGCCATAATATCCATATTTTGGTTTTGTTACATGAGTTTTACCCATCAATTAAAAGCCATTAGTAATTGTTTTTTTTTTTCCATTCAAATTGTAAGGATTTAATCTTTTATTGGTTTGACCAAAAGATAAACAAAAATAAGGATTTGAATCTGTACATGGATGATCATCCAGTTCCTTCAGGGTTCTGCTATTGATTTTGTTTGTAGCTTCTCTTATACCAACCAACACTGAGCCAAAAAAAAGGTAGGATTTGCCAATTATCATTACTAAATCTAGTTCACTATCACAAAGTAAGCAGTAAATTACAAATTCAAGCAAATTAAACACATTTCAAATTTATAATGTCGTTTTTATTTTTATTTCTTTTATAGGCAAATAAGAGCATGTATACTAATAAATATATAAGGGATGCAATGCTAAAGTGGTCAACATAGAATATTGAAGTTGGCATGGAGGGAAACTAAAAAGTCCAACCATTCTGTAAAATCTAACAAAGAAGCTAGGTCTCTGCTCTCTCCCAAGAAGGAACCTCGTGATGTCATATAGATTAGCTAAGAGAGAATCCTGAGAGCTTGGATTATGTATTGCTCCCTTCTAAAAATTCTTGATTTTCTTTGTTCCAAATTGTGTATAAAAGACAACAGGGACTGTTCTGCAAACCTTCCTTTCTCCTACCTTTAAGATCCTTGCACTCACCCTTTCCTAAACCAGGGAAGGGGGATCAAAATGTCCCATCAATAAAGCGAGGACTTTTCACCTTCCTTGCGATTTGTTTTTTCCTTCCAGAGATTGTATCACTAGTGTTGATTTCCATTGCTACATCCATGGAGGAGAAGTGCACCAATCCAGGAGCTGGCTATCATGTTATCCTTCAACAAATCTCAAGAAAAAGGGAGAACCTGCCAAAATCCAAGTGATATAAGGCCAGTAAATCTCAAGGTATTCCACAACAGGTGAGAAAATGTTCACAGACTCATCGCCCAGCCACATTAATAACAAAAATTCATCAAACCCACTTCCTTCTGATTTAGTCCAGATAGTTGTGGATCATTCCAAGTTTCGACTCCCAAACAAAGACCTCGCTTTCCCAGGAGACTAGGAACCCTATATTATCTTTGAAAGTAAAGTCACTTCACCCCTCTTCTAATGCATCATAGAAAGTTTTCACAAAGAACACCCCATTCTTTCTAGCTTTCTGAATCATTTTATCCTCCTCTCTAAATCTACCAAACTGATTAAGTTTTAGAAAAAAAAAATTATGAACAACATTCAACTCCCAACTGTGAAAATATTTTGATAAGCATTCCAAGTGCCATCCCTCCCATCCACTCATACCCCGTAGCACAGCAAGAGGAATAGTTAGCAATAGAATCTTTTCAAGGTGATATCACTAGCTATTAACATAAAAATTTGACTATTTTTCCATCCCCACCTCAAATCTTATTTTGATTTTAAAATTTCCCCTATCCTTTTCTAATTGACTTCACAAGCCACCTCAGTCTTATTTTCCTTCCCAAGAGCACCACCAAACACCTCTGTGGTCTTGCTTGCAATTTTCTGATGCATGTTATTACTTCAAGGTGACTCAACACCATTTACTTAAAACAAAGCTTTATGGATGGTGAATATATCCTTAATACCAAGACCCCCAGTTTTTTTTTTTTTTTTTGATAAATAAACCCCCAGTTTTTTTTTCTAATTTGAAAATTATCAAATCCACTCATAAGATTAGCCTTTTTTCCCTTGAGTTCCTCCCCGGCGATTGGTCCCTTTAGATTTTCTCTAATCTCTTTTAATCCACTAAATGGGAATACGAGAAATAATATAAGTCATGGGGAAGACCAAACAGCACCATTCAACAAAGTATTCTTTCTCTTTCTGAAAGGTACTACCTTTTCCAATCGGTTTCACCTTTTGAGAAACCTTTCTTCTACCACATCCTAAACAACTTTAGCCTTCAAGGGAGCACCAAGGGGTCGACCAAAGTATGTAGCAAGTAGCTTTCCTACACCATAACCCATCATCAAAGCTAACTCCTCCATATTAGGCAATCCCCTATTGGAATAAAGCCATTCTGCCTGGTTAATCTTTATACCTGATGTAGTTTTAAGTCAAAGAAACCTCATGCTTGATCTCTATAAGAACTGCAAAATAAGATCATGATCTATAAATAGGAGGTAAGAAATTTGAACTCCTTTCACTCCGCTCCCCTCAAACTTGATATGAAACTGTCATAAGGATATGTGTTACACATATCAAGCCAGAAAATTGGTGCAGATTTGGTCAGGCTATGTATATATTGTAACATAGTACAGCTGTGTTGTGGCAGTTGTATTATAGGTTCCTTATTTAGCTAGAGTAGCTGAATATATATCATCCAAAGCAGCTTCCTTATTTAGCTAGACTTAATTGTTGTAGTTGCTGGACCAGCCCGGTTATACTCTATCACCTTCATAATGAGGAGGAACTCTACAATGAGAGGTATTCAATGCAATTGAAATGGTATCAGAGCCATTTCAGAATTCTAGTGTTTTTTTGAGTTTTGGTTATTTTTCTGCTGCTGCTGCATACTGCTACTGTCAAGTTTCATTATCTAGTCTACTGCTGGTTATATTTCTGCTAAAATCTTCTTTATTTCAGTTTTGGAACTCTTGGGTTATAGTTTTCTGTGCTGCATTTTGGTGGGATTATATTTGGTTTTCTGTCATTACTGCATTATGTCAACTAGCAACGTTGGATGTTTTTGTGTGTGCTTACAGGAAAATTATTCCACTTGGGAATTTCAATTTCATATTTTTGTCATGGGAAAGTGAACTATAAAGCACATCAGATGGTAGGGGAGATCCATCTTACTGCTTCATTTTAAACTGGTTTCAATGAGTCAAAGATACAGTCCCCACATGGATTTAGCATCTGTTGACTAGCTGATTGTTTTCAATATGAGGTCGATAACAGCTAAAGATATGTGAGAGACAAAGAAGGTCTATAATCAAGACAACACAGCCAAACGTTTTCAATTAGAGTATCACACTACTTCCTAGGGCAATTCCTCCATTCAAGATTATTTCTCCGATTTCAAAGCTTATGAGCTGAATTCATTGACATAGTTTATGCAAAGATACCAATTGAATCTCTTTCTGTTGTTCAAGAGGTTCTGCAAACAACCAAGAGAGATCAATTTTGATGAAACTACGCTTCGAATTTTTAATATACCCGCTTCTCCAATATGATGAATGTGCTCCTTCTCCTTCTTTAGATGCATGCTTTGGTGAATTACTTCGTGAAGATCAATGCCTTGCAACACAAACTACTCTCTAACAAAACAACATACCCGATAATGCAGTTGCTTATGCAGCTCATGGGAGAGGTAAGGTTAGAAATATGCAACCAGTTCAATGCTATTCCTGCAAGGAATACGGACATATTGTTGCTAATTGTGCAAAGAAATCTTGCAACTATTGCAAGAAGCCAAGGCACATTATGAAAGACTGCCCTACTCGTCCTCATAATCGTCAAGCTAATGTTAACCAAGTTGTTGTTGGTAATCAGGCTGTTGTTGGTCCTGTAGCTGTTGACAAATCAGCACTTACTCCTGAAAGGGTTCATCAGATGATTATTTCAGCCTTTTTAGCCTTAGGGCTTCAAGGTAAGGGTGATTTACCATCTTCATGTTGGCTTGTTGATTCAGGTGCATCTGATCATATAACTAGCTCCTCCCTGGCACTCTACACTGTCATGAGTAACTGAAGCAAACTAATACATCCAGGATCACTATCCGCACCTGTTATTTGTCCATGCTGCTGGTCCTGACATCAATCTCTTCCTGCGTTAAAAATGTCTGCACTTCCCGAGCTTCTACTAGTCTCTGCTTTCAATAGGACAATTGGTTGATAATAACTATGATGTCTTCGATTTCTTCTCATGATGGTTGTATTGTGCAGATCAGTGTCAAGAAAATACTTTCATGTAAGGCCCAAAGCGGCAATCGCTTCGCACTTTTCCATTTCTAATTTTGTTGCTCGTCGCACTCATTGTAAACAGCAGTGAAGCATGGCACAAACGCTAGCCATCCTAACTCGTTGTTTTATCTCATTTAGTCAACTCGCTTCTTGCAATAAAGATCATCATCTCTCATCTTCCTTCGCTGATTGTTCAACATGCAAACGAAAAGAATAAGTCCTTTCTTTCCTTCTCACTAAGAGTCGTGCTGAAAGTTGTTTCGACATCCATAGTGATGTGTGGGGCATTACTCCTATTATATACCTCATGTCAAATATAAATACTTTGTGACATTCATTGACGATTACAACAAATATACCTAGATTTATTTTCTTCGTTCTAAATCTGAAGTATTTTCTGTCTTTCAAAAATTTGTCGCCTATGTTGAGACTCAATTTTCTTCAAGAATCAAAGTGCTAAGATCTTATTCGGGTGGCGAATATATGTCTCACAAATTTCATGATTTTCTTCAAAACAAGGGAATTGTTTCTCAACGCTCTTGTCCTTATACTCCTCAGCAAAATGGTGTTGCCAAACGTAAGAATCGCCACCTGTTAGATGTTGTTAGAACTTTATTGCTTGAATCTTCTGTTCCATCTACATTTTAATGCTTACATGGCAATTCATTAATTAACGATTGTCTTCCCGTGTCTCGACTTTTGCATCTCCTTATTACTGCCTTTATCATCATCATCCCAACTACCTTGACATGCATACTTTTGGTTGTGTTTGTTTTGTCCATTTTCCATCCCATGAACGACATAAACTTTCTGCTCAATCTGTTAAATGTGCATTTATGGGATATAGCATTTCGCACAAAGGTTATGTTTGTTACGATCCATGCTCTAACAAATTTCATATTTCTCGTCATGTTGTTTTCTTTGAAAATCAATCATTCTTCTCTACTCATGTTATGCCTTGCCAAAGATACACGTTCTTCCTAATTTTGATGAGTTAAATTCTACTCCTGAAAGATTTAAACTAGGGATTGCGTATGAACGACGACGTCCAACTTTGCCGCTTCCTGAGCAAGACCCATCATCTGAGCCTGTTCCAACTGATCATTCCACGATCAATTCGACTTCCAACACCATTCTTCGACATCTTCCTGATCGGTATGGTTTTTCACATACATCTCTTCATACTACTTTGACCTCTATTCCCATACCTAAATGTTATTCAGAGGTTGTTAAACATGGTTGTTGGCATGCGGCAATGGCTAAAGAACTTCAGGCTCTTGAGGACAATCATACATGGGATGTTGTTCAATGCCCACCTAATGTTAAAGCCATCGGTTGTAAATGGATTTATTCGATTAAGCTCTGTTCTAATGATACTCTCGATCGCTATAAGGCACGGTTGGTTGTCCTTGGTAACAAACAAGAGTATGGGGTTGACTACGAGGAGACTTTTGCTCTGGTCGCCAAAATGACTATAGTGCAAATGGTTATTTCTATTACTGCTTTACAAGGCTGGCCGCTTCATATGCATCATATGGATGTCAAAAATGCATTTCTTCATGGTGATCTCAAAGAAGATATTTACATGGTCTCCCACCTAGCTTGTCATCCACCTCTCTTTCTGATTTAATGTGTTCTAAAACGATCTCATACTGTTGAAACAAGCTCCCTGAGCATGGTTTGATAAACTTCAATCAACCTCGCTTGTTTTTCTTTTTTGCCAGAGCCAATATGATCTATCTTTGTTTCTCCGCAAACAACTACTACAAGATTGTTATTCTTCTTGGTTTATGTTGATGATATTGTCATTACAGACGTGATTCTACATTGATTACTCATTTATGAAGAACATCTTCAAGCCTTTCACATGAAGGATCTGTCCTCTTACTCTATTTCTTGTGGTTGAAGTTTATATCGATTCTACTTAGTACATTTTTTTAAATCAACACACATAGGATTTGATTACTTTGGCTGGTCTTCAGGATAGTTCTTCGGATACTCCATTGGAAGTAAACACGAAGTATCGAAGTGAGGAGGGTGATCTGCTTCCCAATCCTACTATCTTTTTGACACCAGGGCAAAATTTTTAAACTATTTACTATTACTCGCCCCGATATTTCCTTTGCAGTCAGCAGTTGAGGTTAGTCAATTTATGCACACCTCACATCTTCACTTAGTTGTTGTTCGTCAGATATTAAGTATCTTCTGGGACACCTACGTGGATTATTCTTCCCAATCGTTCCTCTTCATCTTATCACATAAAGGATGTTGATCGGGTCGATGTCTCAATACTCAACGTCCGCCCAGTCGTGCATGTTTCGTGATTCTTTGATTTCCTAGGAAAAGTAAGAAGCAAGCTCGAATTCTAAATCTTCTACTGAATCCGACACCGCAATGTCCGCATGTTCCCGAGATTGTCCGCTTCGTGGGAATTCCTATCTGCTTGGTTTTTCTCACCGATCGCATTCTCCTCATATGTCATAGCAACACTAGAGCTATTCAGATTGTCACAACTCGTTTATCATGAGCACACAAAGCATATTGAGGTGGACTGTCATTCTATTCGGGAAGCCTTGGACTCTCATATTATTTCTCTTCCCTATATTTCTACTACCCTATGTGTTTACAAAAGCCATGACACGAAAACGCACAAGCTTGTAGGCAAATTGATGCTTCTTGATCGACCAAAGATCAATTCGTGGGATGTCAAGATGTGTTGCCATATATATCAAGCCAAATCGTGCATGATCTCGTATTCTAGCTAAGTGTATATATTGTAATTAATAGTAATAAAATTATAATTTGTATTATAGCTTCCTTATTTAACTAGAGTAGTTGTATATATCATATGTGTTGTAGCTTCCTTATTTAGCTAGACTTAATTATTGTAATTGCTAGTATTCAGCCTTGTTATACTCTATCACCTTCTATATAATGAGAGGAACTCTCACAATGAGAGGTATTCAATCCAATTGACAGAAACAACCCTCCACTGCCCTTCTCAAGAGTGCTTAAAGCCTCCATAGCCAACACAAAGAGATAAGGGGATAGATGGGCCTCTCATCACAATCCTCTAGTGATCTAGAGAAGACCTTACGAAACCCCATTTACCAAGACTAAAAAACTGGTTGTGGAAGTGCAAACTGGGATCCACTGAATTCATTTTTTACCGAAGCTCATTTTTCCCATCACCTTCAAAAGAAAAATCTAGTTTTCGTGGCCATGCTTCTATCCTCTATGTCTAACTACACACAATCCCCTCTACAACCCATCAATCTTAACAATGGCTTCATTAGTTAAATAAGGGCACATGTAATACTTGTCTCCTTCCATAAAAGCCTTCCAACTACACGCTTCCTCCCATCATTTTCCAACTGACAGCCAGATCACAGAATTTTGTACAAACTACCAACAAGAGTTACGGGGCCTAAAATTTTTGCTTCAACTCTACCTTTTTTTTTTTTTTTTGAAATCAACACCACAAAGGTGGAATTTAAACTTTTCACGAAGTGTCCCATTTCCAAAAATGCTTTAAAGCTAATTATCTCCTCCTTCACCAACTCCCCACAATCTTGCCAAAAACCCCAGGCAAAACCATTAGGTCCCAAGGCTTTATCCATTGTTTAAGTTCATAAGAGCCTCAAAGACCCTTCTTCATGAAAGCCTCTTCTAGCTTGACAGAGTTCTCATTGCTCAACTGTGAAAGGATAGAAGAAAAAAATACTTTTCTTATTGAATCGGATGTATAAAACTGATACAAGCCCTATGTATATATAAGGGAAAGAGTATAACCAAAAAAGTAGCAAGAAAGAATGTACAAGGAAAAAAAAATGTACAAGGAAAAAAATACAAACATGGAAGGGACTATGAGAGGAAGATCCATTGGACATTCCTTCCACAGATTCAACACTCCCTGCGCCGGAACATATGCACACATGCATCAAATCATATAGCACAGATATAATCCTATCTTAATGTCAATGCATATGACATCGTCAAGAGATTCCGAGGTGTTCCACGATGGAGTTGATGTGAACGACGGGTCACGGAGAAGAGAAGTGTCCACTGGAGACAAATACTGACAAGGTCAATGGACAAGGTCCAATGGAGAAGGGTCATTGAGAAGAGTACTGTCAAAAAGTCCCCCCCACTAGATGGGTTGCCAGAATTGGAAACACGGCAAACCTCTTTACTAACCTTCCATGGCTCATACCATGAAAGGATAAGAAAAGAATACTTTTCTTATTGAATCTATATAAAACTCCATACAAGCCCTATGTGTATATATAGGGGAGAGAGAATCAAAAAGGTAGCAAGAACATAAGAAAAATTGTACATGAAAATAACACTAAAGATGGAAGGGACTATGAGAGGAAGGTCCATTGGACGTTCCCTCTACGTTATTCAACATCAATAACTTGAGAAGTGGGGCATTTTTATTACATCTCCACTCCCCTACCGATTCTGAAAGTGGTAATTTGAATTAGTGAACAATCTTAGTGGCAATCTCAGATTCCTAATGTTCCAATCTCATTTTTCGATTCTCCCCAATAAGATTTTATGTTGTGCTTGCATTGGCTACTTGTGGGCAAAAGAATAGCGTGGTTGTTCCTTTCCTTCAATCAAGTCTCTCGGGACTTCTGCCTCCAAGAGATTTCTTCAAGAACAGCCTAGTAACTGAATTTTTCGACTGCCAGTCTTTTAGAAACCATTTCATCCAAAGAAAAAGAACCTTCCCTCTCCTTGACATCCAGAAATTGATGGCCTTACAAGTTTTGTCATGTGACATTTTGCATTCATTGTCAATTAGCAAAAATTTGCAAATAGAGAAAGCACTACATAAGTTTGTAGATGAACACACTTAAAGAAGTCAATTCATGAGGTAAAGCATGAAATGGTATCATACAAACACCTCTCTATTTGATAAAAACAAATCCTGGAATTGCTAATAGTACCAAGAAATCTCAAATTATGGGGAGAACTGAAAAAAGATGTCCTAGTTTTACTTTGCAAATTTAGGTTACAATAAGGAAAAAGTTTTTGCAGGATTACGGACCTGGTCACCATATCACGCATCACCCGCGGCACCAAAACAGGGCGCTTTTTGTTGTTCTTATACAAAAAACGTTTTATTCTTTCCATGGAATCAGCCTCCCTAATGAAGTCAAATTCATACCCAATCTCGAATGGAGCAAAAGAAAAACAAAATTATATTCGAGAAATATATGAAATATAAAAAATAATGCAGAGCGTTGTACTTCATCTATATAATATCAGAGAATTGTACATCAAAATTTACAATTAAATAAACAAAACGGGAAAACATAGACCTATATTACAGACCACAGCAGTGTAGGTCGCATTTGGAAGTACTTTTCTAGCTTCTGCATTGCAGATTGATCTGAACTTGTGGTATCAAAGACAAGAAAAGAAATTTCAAAAGCAAAGCAAATAATACAGAGATCAACAACCAAAAGAATTTGATCAATCGAAGAAAAAGAAAACAAAATAAATGAAACCTTTTCAATACTTGTTTGATGAATATCAATTGTATAAGGGCTTGATCTCCCATGACAGAAATAGATTAAAAAACCAAGACTTGAGGAACATAATTGATGCCACAATAATGTATCACCCATAAAAGGAAGTTTAGATACAGAATTACAAATCTGATGCAAACAACAGAAGTCTGCACATTCCACTGATGTTTGACATGGCTGAAATAATCATTGTCTAGACATGCACCATAAACATTTTTCAAAAATATCAGGTAAGAACAGAACTACCTGAGACACAATGGACAGTTATAAGGAAAGAGTGAATGAAATTCAAAAGGTTGAAAAGTAGGCCTACTATGATCTTTCTATGCTTAATCTGGTTGAAGAATTTGCACATCATGGTCAATGGAGTTTGTGCAAGATACACATAGGGATCATAGAATTGTAATAAAATTTATGACTTAAACAAGGTTTGGCAATTATTCTCACAAATTTTTCTTTGTTATTTCTGAGGCATAGTTATCCTGAGATTGCAATGTGCAAAACAACAAATTCACATGCAAGCTTAAAAATCGAAATATATATATATATATATATTGCCTAAACAAACATAATGTATACCTGTTTTTCCATTTCTTTAGTTACAGAGTAAAGGTCAAATTTAATATCTGTCTTCTGCATGTATAAAGCAAAGGCTTGCAAGTTTCGGATATCAGTCATCATAAGATCCTGAACTCCTGGATGTTGCACCTACAGTACATTTAAAAGATCAAAAGACATGAACATTGTGAGGCTGCAAAGACCATGCCGAAAGCTTCCAAGTTTCTTACCTTGACAACAACATCATAGTTATCACCTTTCAGCCTCTGCTCGTGAACCTAAGCATAAACATATGTAGATAAGACAAAGCTGCCCAAGGATAAATAATATCACTACCCTATTCCTCAAAGAAGTCATATATCCGTTTCCAACACCATTCACTCTCAATTCCAAATGTTGGCTGAGCTCCTGGTTTGAAATGCCAATACATTTGCGTTATGTTTCCCTTCACCGGGTTATTAGAGGGCATTTGATCGTCAGAAACTTGCGCGATGTAAGGATTCGGGAAACAAAGTTAACAACAGCCAGAAAATAAAGAAGAAAGTTGGGATTAAGAAAAGAGTTTCCTCTGAATTTCTTGGTTTACATGAAAATTCAAAAGAAAATTTGAATAGTCTCATGGTTCACTAGCTTCATAAACAAATGGCGGAATAAATTTAAAGGAAATAAATTCTTCCTGAAACAAGCATTCGGCAAAGTCCAAATTATCCTTCAAGAACCAAATCAACAAACAGCAGCAGAAGGGTTTTATTCTCTTTTCTTCACTTTTATTGTTTTTTTTATTGGTAAATATTTTTTTTCTTTATTGTCCACATTGGAACTTGTACTTGAAACCTCCCATAAACCCACCCCAACCTTTTAACACTTGAGCCATGCCTCAAGGGCCTCTTTTCTGCACTTGACGTTTGACTCTGGAACCTCAGTAATAAAACTTGCATAAACGCCTACAAATTATCTACTTGATCACCCTTGCATTTAAAACCACAACTTTATTCTGATTCCAGTTTCTCAAAAAACTTCTTATTTTAATCTCGATTTCATTCGGTAAAACATGACTGATTTTTTAGACATTTTTTCCTAGCAAGTAATGTAGTTTTAAAAACAAATGTAAATGCTTGGTAATTATTTGTTTCACTTTGTTAATTTGAGAATTAAAAGTTTGAAAAATCTATCAAGTACTACAATTTGAAATGGAACCTCTCCTGCTCCTCTACACCCCCAATGTTACTTATGTATTTATGCAATTATCCATCACTAGAGATATTTGGGCACTACTATAATGTTGGGAAATTGTAGCTTAAGCATGATCCATTCTGTTTAGGTAGACAAAGCCACATATGAAGAAGTACCTGTGCAATTGTAAGAACCAACGGCTCCACATCAAATCTTTCAAATATTCCACCAACACTTTGACCAACTCTTCTCCAGCACAGGTTGATAGCATCAAACGGTTGCAGGAGCCAGATCACACAGGGTAACAAGCCTTCTAACCTATGCAGTTAGCCAAGCTTCAGCCTTAACAATTTGGGCAACCTGATTCAGATCCCATCCAAGTAAGGTAAATATATCCAACAAAGGGAATACAAAACATAATCTATCAAGAAATTGCAGTTTCTTCCAAACTAGATGCTGCTTTCAATTTCTGGAAAAAGCAAGGAAAAGTAAAAATAATTCTCAACCTTAGGGTATTCGGGAAAAGATGTAAAACAAAAACCTCCAGTTAATGCCGGCTGAAATAAATACAAATGCAATCTGAATTTCACACACAAAAGACTCCAGAACCTTATCTGATTGAGCCATTACTAATTTCAGAATTCACAGCCAAGAAACCAAAAAAGGGAAGAAAAAAGAGTGGAGGTGGGGGTGGGAGGGGAATAAAATCTATTTTCAATTCAAAAAGAGTGTCTAGAAAATATATATAATAAACAGCCAAAAATCAAGATACCATTTGAGAAATTAACACAAATGAATTGATGAAAGGGAATTTCAAGCCAAACCCCATTCGAATTACACTTGAATACCCCACAATTTCACCCAAATAGCACAAAACTAAAACCCATCTGAGAGTGTGCTGAATTCGAAATACCTTAAGAAAAAACCCACCAAGGTCCGCGCACATTGCATATATCTTCTCAGAAGCAAGTTCGTGTTGCACATCCCACATTTCCTCCTGCTTCTTCACATCCTTCACGAAACTGACACGAAGTTGAAACACCTAATCCAAAAATACATATACAAATAAATAAATAAATGAGCAATCCAATCCTCATAGAGATAAAGCATATAATGGGTTGTTTTCCACAGAAAAGCACCTTGTAGCCAGTGTAGATATCAGCCGCTCGGACCCAGAACTGGAAGGAACGTTGCCAAGGCCTAAAATGGGTTGAGAGCTTTTCTTGAAAATCTTTAAAATCCAGAGGAGGCATGGCTCTGTGTTGGTCGTGGTGGTGGCTGGCAGCTAGGCTGACCTTCTGTGAACACTGAACTGCTTTTCATCCTCATGTTCTCACCTTTCTTTTCATATTAATGTAATACGTAGTACTTGGGGAATTGTGGCTGAGAAATCAAGAAATAAGAGAGGCTTGAATGGATGATTTCCTATGGACGAGGACTGCCCACTCATGGCTCAGCTGGAGACAGATAGAGAGAGAGAGTCATTTGTAGTTGGGGGTGGTGGAGTTAAAATTGGTGTTATTTTCATATATTTTTTTTGATAAATTATTTTCATATATCGTGTACCAGCCTAGGAGAATGAGCAAAATGGACTACTTAAAAGTTTTGAAAGAGACTTATTATCAAGGAAGTTGAGGTATATATATACCTAAATAAGGATAAAGTAGTAAAAGCATAAATTAAATAGACGAAAACCCTAAAATAATTTAATATGTCCTCTCAAGATGGTGGGTCATAAATAATATCAATCTGCATATTGCGTGAAGATGCAAAGCCAAGACAGTAGATTGACAAGTTAAGATCAACAAAGTTCGTCACCAAATCTGGCATAATAACACGCGACTTACGACTAATCCAAGCGAGCAACAAAACGATAATCAATCGCGGAGTTGTTTACGCAAAGAATTTAAATACGCGATTAACAAGAGTAGATGTCAATAATTGTCGCTTTCAAGAACAAGGCGGTGGCAACCGCACTAGGGCAAAAAGTTTTGACAATAATGATTTCACCCATTGCAGTTCGACAAAGAACAACCACAATTCGTAACGATACCAACCTCACCCGGCCACCGGGCTTTCATAGAACTCTGAAGAAACTCCTGATTAAGACCAGTTAAAAAAAGAAAAGAGCTCGTGGAATAATAATATCCGTTTACTGAACCCAAATTCCAGATTAGAGAAACCATGCAATTGCCTGGGCGAGTGGTTCAAGTGAAAAAGCCACTGGGCGATTGCGGCCATTAAGATAACGAAAGACGTCAATCTCGCCCACTATTGCTTGAACGGTAAAGTGCATGAACTTGAAGAGTTTATTCACGACAAAGGAAATATCAGGCCAAGTCATCCGGAGATATTGAAAGCCACCAACTACCTGACAATACATGGTGGCATTGACCGGCGCAATACCATCTTTAGCAATCAGAGAAGTACCAATGGTAAACTGCAGAGATGTTTGGTTTCCTGCATGACGCATGTTTCAATGTAAGATCAACAACATACTTTTATCAGATACATCCATCACGCTGCACCCAAAAAAGAAATATAGCACCCCAAGATCATTTCCATGGTTAATGAGTCAAGTCTACAAGTGAGGACTCACCAATACAATCAAATTATCAACATAAACCAGAAAATAGAGGAGCACATTACTACGGAAGTAAACAAAGAGGGACGAGTTCACATGGGATGTGACGAAGCTGAGAGAGAGCAAGAAGGTGGAGCTCTTAGTACCAAGCTAGTGGAGCTTTTTTGAGACCATAACAGCTTCCATGAACTCGAAAAACATGATGCGGATAATCAACGTTGGCATGCCCTACGGCTACGCCATATAGACCGGCCTGGGGTAGAAGATGTCAATGAGAAAGACATTATTTACATCAAGCTGATAAGTCCCCACTTGCGATCAGGTGCATGCTACATAGTACTTTAACGGTGATAGATTAATACAGATCTGAAAAAGTCGGCTTCCAATCAAGGTAGAAAGCCTTTAGCAACAAGTAGCTTTACAATCGTGCAATGTAGCCCGTGAGACCTTGTTTGATGCAAAACACCCATTTGTTACCCACTATATTTTACCCGATCTGGGAACTGTCACGCCCTTTTCCCCATCCGACCCGACAGACTTCGAACCTGCCGAGTGCGAAACCATATACTCACCTCTTTACTTTTTTAGTTTTAATTTGTACATGTGTATATACAAACAATTTTTGTAATAACCAAATATCATTTACATATACAAAAGAACTACCACCGGAGTGGTGTCCATCAAAATCTATACACATACTTATCCCATTTACTTATACAAACACTTATACATATACATATCTAATACAACTCACTGCAGATTTTTATCGTTATGCGAAAGACTCATCTCCGGGTATCACTGCATCGCTAATGTGGAATGTCCTATTCCTTTATCTCATCTTCTTGACTCATTAACGGATTGAACACCCCTGTATGTTTCTTACGTTTTAGGACACATAGACAAAGAAGACAAATAACAATAATCACGTCATAACCATATTCTTACATTTATTTTTCCTTATGCATATAACGAAGCCTATTCTTATGTGACTTCTAAATCTATCTCATATTATACATGTAGATTTTATCATTTTAGATTCCATATCATTATCTTATTCAGACATTCCATGCGTCATGTCATTTACAAGTTTCCACTTCATCTTCACATGTATGGCATGTCGATCAAGCAAATCTAAACAACTTATATACATATACAATGACAAATCAGAACATATCAAAGTCATATCAATGATACAAGATCAAATTAGACTGACACACCGCTTAATCCATTTAGTTATCATGATTAAATTTTCATTTTCAAAAGTGTCAATCCAACCCCGACTCGACCCGATTGGTGTGATCCAGTTCGGTTCTGGCTTACTCCGACATTTTCAATTATCTTCAAACATTTTGTTTTATGTTATTAATCGTTTTCAAAAGTGTCGCGACCCGAACTCTCACACCAACATGGATCTAAGAAGGAGCCCGGTTTGATTCGACTGCATTTTTCTAATTTGATTCATTTCTAAAACATTTGCTTAGTTTCATTCCATCATAAACTTTTTAATTACTGAACATTTCATTTAGTATGCCCATAACAATTAATTAACAAAATGTATTTACTAAAAATGCCTTTACATCAACATATACTCATGCTATTCATTTTCGCATGCTTTCATTTTACACCTCATTTATCATATCACAACATGCATTTTCAATGCAATAATTCAATTCACAATTCAATTTATGAGATTTAAGCATATACATAAAAAATCTCATTTACACTGTCAATATCGTTATTTCACTTGACTATTCGACCACATTTCGACCGATTCCTAATGAATCCCGCCTTATTATCATTCTGAATGTGCCTACACATTTTTATTATTAACACCGGTCTCCCCATCATGACGATGCCGCTTGGTGCACCCCCGACATTTGGTATCACTCATCTCAGATCCCATCATGACGGATGCCGCTTTGGTGCACCCCAACATGTGGTAATTATCTCGCTCAATCTCCCATCATGACTCCGATGTCGCTTGGTACATCCCGACACGTATCACTTATTCGCTCAATCTCCCATCATGACTTATGCCGTTGGGTACATCCCGACACGCAGATCACTATTCGCTCACCCTCCCATCACGACTGATGTCACTGGCATCCCGACATCATCGTGGTATCACTTATTCTGCCTCAATCCTCCCATCATGACGTGGAGGTTACTTGGTACATCCCGACGTGAGTATCACTTATCCTGCCTCCATCAAGGACGGATGCCACGCAGATCCCCGACACGTGATCACCAAATGTCATACGCCATCGCGACGGATGTTTATCAAGGCGCATCCCGCCAGCGGGACATTCAATGTCATATCGCCATCATGACGATGCCGATCGCGCATCCCGCCAAGTGGGACATTATTAATTCTTCGGGCGGTTCTTTCTGACTGATGCCTGGCTTAGTGGCATCCCCATCGCGTTCATTCAATATATCATTCAATTCACATTTACGACGGATTCCGTTTGATGAATCCCGTCCTTATCATCATTCACATTCATCTTGCCAAATCTCACATTTCAATTCCATTTTCACTTTCAGATATCTTCAAATATTACACTCAATCACATACTCATTCACGTGATCATTTATATATACTCATTCATATGCTCATTCACTTATACTCATTCATATACTAATTCTACGATATCACCCACGTGTACTCATTCATATGTCATTTACATGCACTCATTCATGTGTTCCTATCATTTGTTATCATTTTCTGGTTATATGTGATAATAATCATATATCACTTAACCACATTATGTGTTCATGACATATTGCCTTGCATGTTCACATTCATGTTTCAATTCATTTTCATTTTCATTTTCCACATCATTTTCATATATTTCATGAACACATCTATACATATTTCATTTTCACATTTTCCTTGTTTCATGCCTATTACATGGCACTTCCTATACTTATGCTATGATGTCTATGAAATCACACCTCATTCACGTATTCTTATTCTCATGAATCTACTTTACTTGGGGAATTGAATCAAATCAATCTGATCATCTAAAACCTGAAGACATTTTCATGCCAACCTAGTTTGCTACCCGGATTACACAGTAATGTGCTTAAAATACACTTTTCGGTCTTACCCATATTTGACACTATCTCTTTGTACTCTTGTAAAGTTAAGGTTCTGAGGGTTCTTTCCAACTAGACCACCCAATTCTGTTGATCAAATCCCCAAGTTAGCAGTCCCAAACGAACTGACTACTGATACCAAAGCTGGAACCAGAACTCGTTTTGTACACATGGTCCCACTTTTTGAGTGAATTTTTGAAATACTAGATCAGAATTTTGACTTATGCCTATTTCTTTATGTTTGATTTACTTAGTCACCATTTTAACCCGCCAATTTGAATCACTAAATTGATAAAAATGCAGCACAACAAAATACAAAATCTGTCGAAATTGGGAGTTAAATGAGGGTGTGTCATTCTATAATCTTTAACTGCACCATGACACATTAAGAAAGTTCTGAAGGTAAAATGCACATGACCCCGAAAAATGTCCAGAATGTGTATTTTTCTCCCTTTTTCCCATATTTTTTATACCCCAGACCAACTCCTTTACTCCATATACACCTCAAAACCATTTCATATTCACCTTGAACCCTAATTATACTCAAACTTATCTTCAATACATATCTTCTTCAAAATCTACATTTTCTCCTCTAGCAATGACTTTAATATAATATAACTCATGCTCATACATAAATAATAATAATTTAATAGGGTTTAATAACTGAACCCTTTACTTTGCACTAAAAACCAGAATCCAACTCAAAGGAGATTCATGTTTTTCTTTGCACATTTTGGTTTTACCCACCTTTACTCAAAATATCGGCTGGGATTTAAGTCCTATCAAACCCTGTAAAGAAATCACTATAAACAAGAAACCATGTTGGATGAATTTATCAAACCCTTTAAAGCCAAGCAAGCTACAATTCATGCAAACCAAGAATCCATACTCAAGTTTAGTAGTTCCATGGCCTTTTTGATCTTGGCTTGAACTTCCTTCTCTTTTTCTTTCTCTTTCTTTCTCTTTCCTCCTCTTTCTTCTTCTCCCCTTCTTCTCTCTCATGCCTTTGGTCTCCCTCAAATGAGAGACCAATTTTGGTCTTAAATCCAACTTTTCTGAAAGTAAGCCATGTTTGGCCAAGACAAGGAAAACTCATTTTTTTGTTTTAAGTCTTCTATTTTTGCATTTAAGCCTTTTGGTTCTTCCTTTTTGAAATTCAAATTGAGTTATATTCTAATTTGACCCATAATCTTCCTCAAATCTCCACAATACATATAACTATGCTTTTATGGTTTATGTCCTAAAGTGTAAAAGACCACTGTTCTTGTCTCTAATATTACTATTCATTTGAGTTCCTAGTTTTTATTTCTAAAATTCATATTTAGCCTTATAATATACTTAAAACAAGTCCGAAACTACTACAGATATTTCGGGTGTTACAACTATCAAGTACCCATTCCGTATGAGAGCATCATATTATTCTATCGCCTAAAACCCGCTTCTGATCTCAGAGCTTAGGCGATAGTGCAAGGTTCAAGGATAATTGGAATTATGGTGGTAAGGTCATATTTCCGAGCGGGTTGGGTTTGAGGATGGCATTTTTAGAGCGGGTTTGCATGAGATGATAGTTTAGTGGGGAAAAGGGAATGGGTAAGGGTCGAGGATGACAAGTGGCAAGGGAGGTGTCGAACCCACTGTGTTAAGATAATGAGACGATTGCCGGAATGGAAGAAGGGAGAGGATGGGCGGGTGAGGGAAGAATTTAGTAGTTCTGTGAGGCCTGCAGCATGAGCGGTGAGATGCGTTGTCGGGAGGATCGTGGGATGACGGGAATGAGATAATCGTGAGGTCGATCGAATGGTGGGTGAGATGCAACTGGCCTGAGGGATGGGGCGGGAGGATGGGGGATGAGGTCGATGGTGCTGATAGTCGCCGAGGCGAATTCGATGAAGCCGGGAGGGTGTAGCCCCGCGTTTACCATCATGTGAGTAGGGAGATGCAAATCCGGAAACAATTTCCCTAAACTTGACATTACGAGACACAAAGTTTTTTTTTAAGTTTAGATGTAGTCAAACAGATAAAGACACTTTGAGTGAGGGAGCAACCGAGAAAGACACAAGTAACTTGATTGGGACCCAGTTTGAGGGAAGAATAGGGACTAATCAAGGAAAACATAAACAATCGAAGACACTGAGCCTGATTTGGTCAAGAACTCTCAGGAACAAATTTTCTAAGGCAACCAAGGAAATACCATCTTAAGCATTCTCCATTTATTAAATAGATAGTCGTGAGCAAAGGCATACGCCGTGGCTGGGTGAGGGATGGATGCCCTGATGTGTGATGCTGAGACCCGTTTCTACAATATGTTGATGTCTAGCATTCAAAATACCCATTATGTTCAAGAGTGTGCGGAGGTGTAGTGAGACAAGTTATACCATGGGTCGCGAGAAATGATCGGCTGGGTTAAAATTCACCTCATTATTTATGTAAAGTGTTTAATGGTCGGTAAAATAATTTTCAACAAGTTTTTGAAAGCAAAAAAAGGTTGAATGAATATCCAATTTCTTTGACGTATGGGGTAAAGCCGTGAGATATTGTGTAATGGTTTACAAAAATAACATAGTAGTGAAAACTATCAAAAGATGAAACGGGTGAGGTCCAAACATTAGAGAAAATGACATCAAAATGAGAGGAAAAGGTAACGCTTGATTAAGCAAAAGGTAAATCATGGTTTTTATTAATATTGCAAGAGGTACAAGAAAAGGAACATAAATGGTCATTGGGAAAGGAAATATTTAGAATACTTTAAATTTGTAAAAAGATATGTAAAGATCTTAGATGACCAGATCTAATTATGCCACATGGAGATAATAGAAAACGAGGATCAACCCATAAAGACATAACTAAGGCGTAAGACCAAAATATAATGCACTTTGGCCAAGCACACACCGCCTCTACGCCGTCGCAAACCGGGGCAGTGGGACCCCAAGTGACAATCCTGCACTTTAAAAAAAAAGGTCAAAAAACAGGATATGAACAGGGTTACAAACATAAAGGGTAGAGACCAAAATAAGGTTTTAAGACATGGCAAGCACATGTAACACATTAGTAAATAATAAGGGGGTAGGTAGAGAGGGAATGGTGAAAGAGCCAATGTTAGCAATAGATAAACCTGTACCATCACGAATAATGACTCTATCAGAGATGGTGTACAACTCATGAAGGGCCAAGGCAGCAAGATCCGAGGTCACATGGTGAGAGGCGCCCGAATCAATGACCCACCCAAAGAATTACTGTAATTGTAATGGACCAGTAGCAGGGCATAAGGTGCAGTTGGAGCAAAGCTCCTGCAAGGTGGCTGGAGAAGAGAAGTGGCGCGTAGGTGGATAGAACCTGATGAGCCAACAAAAGTGCCCAAGCATAGCTCACGAAATTTGACAACGTCCAAGGTAGCGAGACTTTAATTCCGAAATGTATGCCACATGTCGAGTGGCACAATGGAGGAGAGTTCGCCGATAGCCTAAGTTGCATGTAGATCCTGCGTTCTCTGCTCTCGACTATTGAGACTGGTTACGGTCCGGTCCACCATACGTCAATCGGACGATGACATGATAATGGGCGTATTGGGGGCGCGCAGGCCGGGAGTGGAGGCGGTGGTGCAAAAGGAACCAAAATCTTCTTTAGGCCTCAGACAAGCAGTGTGCTCAAACAATTCCTAAAGTACAGGAGTATCCTTAGCTTGTAAGGCGCGACATGTGAGTAAAGTTTGTTTTCGCTTAGTCAAAACACGTGATATTTACCAAAGCCAATAGACATTTATAAGGGCAAGAGAGTCAATATTGTGTTTCACGTCTTGTATATAGTCGAGTAATAGTCCGACATCACTTGCTGATGATCAAGATCAGGCAGTGGTCATGATCCGTTTTGCACGGCTGAAGAGGCATTTCGGTTTTTTTTTGAGAGTAGTCCAAGCCGTATTGACATGAGGTAGAGATGAAATGCACTACGTGGCAGAGATTTAATCTAATAATTGCATCAAAGTCACTGGTCTTGTCTTGTTTCAGAATATGGTTTGACGAGGGAGGAAAGATCAGAGTTAATACTGGGACACGACTGGAGCCATTGACGAAGCCAAGTAAATCATACTCAAATAGGAAATACGTGAATCAGAGCCACCATGCAGAATAATTTGTGACTGTGAGTTTTAGAGGTGCCTGAGCATTGACATTGAGAACAATTAAATTCTGAGACAGATCAATTCCTGCCTAATACTATCAACGACTATATAGTATGACAACAAAGTGGTGGATCAGGATTCTTTGACTTATCGGAGCTCAAGAGCACAGGATCGAGGAAACATGATGGCTGACTATCAAGTTAGGTTAAGGTTTGTTTTAATGTTAAGCTTCTGATGCTCTGATACCATATTATGAAATAGACTTACTTATTATTAAGAGAGTCAAGTATATATACTTAAATATGACAAAGTAAAACATAAATCAGTAACTAAAACCCTAAAATACCCTTAATACTTACTTTGTCACTATGTTTCTATATTTTCTTGTTCCTTTCCTTTTCCCTTTTTTTTTCTCTTTCTTTTTCCTTTTTTAGTTGGTTTCATTTAATCTATGTTAGTTAAAATGAAAGTATCGTCTTAGTACATTGTTTTCTTTTTCCTTACCCTTTCCATCTATTTTCTTATCTTCTTCAATTTGGTTGTTGACTTGGCCCTAGATGAATTTTTCATTTGGTATTTTATATTTTTAGGGTCATAGTTAAGAAAATAAAAATGAGGCTCAAGGAAAAGAATCCAACAAGAGATATTTTTAAAGGATTACTTCCAAAATTGCAATAAAAATTATACCCAAACTTGTCTCTACCTCAAATGAATTACACCCTGCCCACCCCACCTCACTCACTTCTCTTCCACGCCCTGCAACCCCTGCACACAAAATAAATTAATCTGATTTAATCTTTAATATAAAAATATATTTATTTTTAATAATTAATTTTATATTTTTAGATTTTTTATAGAATATTAACATAAATTCTTGAAAAATAAAATTAAAAACATTTTTCACTACTTACCAGGCCTCAGATAAATAACTTAAATAATCACTTATTTTATAAGAGGTTATTAGGATGAGATCTTATATCATAAATATTTTATTTAATGTTTTTAGATGCATATTTTAAAAAAGCTTTAAACATTATTTTAAGGTGTTTTGATATATTACTATACAAGTGCGGTTCCTCGAATTTCGTGAATGATTGACCGTCTGGGCATTCACTCAGCTAGAATGTATGAACTCCGCAAACAAAAAGAAGACGATCGTATGAGGTTCTTGTCGCCCTCCGATACAGCTAAATTTTTTCCCAAGACTTAGTTTGGAGCCATGTCTCCCGATCATGAATCTCAGACTTTATTTAATTGCTTCTTATTATATAAAGAGGATCCCGTCTTTTTGGATACGACTACTTTCCTGAATGTTAGGGGAAGATGACCTATTTCCTGGGGCTTTGACTATTCTTCCCTCCCACTTAAACTTTCTTCTCATCTTCCGATAGAACTCAATGAGAGGACCTTCCCATTTTCATTTTATGCTGGGTCATTCAATGAGTTTAACTCACGTCAGAAAGCGAGAACCCATTGCACAAACTCGCTGGTGAGCTGCTTCTCGACGGGGAAAATAAAAACAATAGCCTAAACAAGGCGCCTGGGCTATGGACACCCAGCATCCGGGCATGGATCGCCAGCATTCCCCGGGCCTACGCAAGGTCTGGCCGACAGTGCCCAGCCTAACCCCCTCGCAGACTGCACAGAGTGCCGGCCATGCTCCAGCCTAGTGTGTCCTGGCCTTTTCCCTCGAGGCTCCTTGGGTCGCCGGCCACAGAGGCCGGGGGCCCGCCCAAGATACCCACAAGCACTTATAACACTAAATTACTAAAGACTATCATAAATACTATAAAATTGTCAAGCTAATTAATGTAAGATTTTTTGTCGGGTTTTTTTTAAAAAACAAAAAACCCTAAAACGTAATTTTATTATTATATATATATATATATATATATATATATATATATATATATATATATATATATATATATATATATATATATATATATATATATATATATATATATATATATATGTATATATATATTAAACAATGATGTAAAAAAATTAAAAAATAAAGTAAAGATTCACTATATATACAGAAAACATTTTATCATTCAAATGAAATCTCTAGTATAAAAATAGTCAATGAACCATTCTCTTATTATAAAAACTAAAATATTATAGGCTTTTTTCTTCATTAAAATTTTTGACGCTTTATAAATTGGAACTAATGCCAATGAATTATAATTATTTAAAGTCACATCGAGAATGGCGCAAGACTTGAGGCGCTTAACTTTTTAAAGTTGGATTTAAAGATTCACATAGTATAAATAAAATTGTAGGTTTACTAAATATTGCCTATAATTATATAATAATAAAGTAGCAACATCAAACATAAAAATCAAACATCATTAGCTTCTTCATTACAACATTTTTAAAAATATGTTCCAAAACAAAATAAACACTCATGGATCTGCATCAAATTTTAAATCAAGAAAATCATCATCAATATCATTTTTCTCAACACCAATATAATTTTTTTATATTTTTTAATTATATGTCAGAATTTGTTCCTAGTTTTTACATATTTTGTTTAAAAAAATTTACCTATTTTTTACATAATTTTTTGGAATCTGTTTTCATTATTTTCCCTACTTTACATAATTTTCAAAAAAAAAAAATCCTATTTACATAATTTTTTCTCGGATTCTTTTTTCTATTTTTTTCATAAATTTTCCCCAATTTTTACATAATTTTTTTGGAATTTATTTTCCATTTTTTACATAATTTGTCACAAGCATAATTTTGTCATTAAGATGATCAATTTTTATGTTTCGATATAAGCTTTTTTTATAAACTTGTCCATAAAAAAACTAAAATGAGCTTATAGGGGGTTATAAATTATTTTAATAAACTCTTCTAAACACCTATATTTTTTTTTATAAAAAATGCTTATATGAGAAGATAAACTTAAATAAATTCTAAATAAGTTCTTCCAACACGCCTAAATTACTCAAATTAAATATCAATTTTTAAAAGTACAATTATAAATGTTAATATCTATTTAAACTATTTTTTTAAATAAAAGTAATGTGAAAAACTGTTAATATATTAAAATATATTAATAAATTTTAAGATTTTACTAATATTGCATATACAAATTATTTTCTTTTATATTTACTAACTCTTACCTCTCTCCATTAAAAACCCTTACCTCTTCAAATATTATTAAATTAAATACTTTAAAAATTATCATTGTTTTTTATTGAATGAAATGAAATTTATATTAATATTTGTTTCATATTATTTTTATTTAAAAATAATAAATAATAATTTTAACTAGATATTATATTTATAATTGTACTTTTAAATTTTTTTAAACTATTAGATGAATAGTGTATTATTTATTTTTATAATATGTTTAATATTTAATAAAAATTCAAAATATAAAATAGATTCAAAGTATGAAAATTAAAAATATAAAAATATTATGAATATAAAATTTTTAGATAATATAAATTTTAATAAAAATTAATGAATAAGAGCTATTTTTTAAAAATGAATTTTTTTTTATAAAATATTATTTTAAAATGTTTGATATTTATTTATACTAATTGGATGATTAATTATTATAAATAAATATATTTTTTATATTAAAGAATAATTTTAAATTATAAATAAATTTATATTTTACATTTACTTAGTAATAATACTAAAAATTAGATTTTAATAAAAATAAATTTTAAATTTAAAAAACTACAGGGGTGGGGTGGCCTAGGTGGAGTTGTGTGGGGCTTGACGGGAGAATTATGCTTTGGGGTGAGATGAAACCCATTTATTAATAAAGAGCCCATATAACCACTCTAATTGAGGACATATAATTTGGTAGGATAAAAATACCCTTGCATTTGACCTCCTCTCCCCCACCCACCCAGCCAGTCCCCTTCCCCCACCCACATCCACACATGACCTACCGAGCCTCATTTTTTCCCTTTTCCATTTCCTTATTCCTTTTTTTGTTTTAATGTGCAATCAATGTTCTAAGTTTTTTTTTTTTTTTACTTTTTCATAGAAATCAGTCAATAACCCTTCATTTTTCATCTTTTAAATAAATTAATTTTATATAATATCTTATTTTTACTTATTTTAAACATTAAATTTTATACCTTATCTTTACAAACTTTATTTTATCCATTGTCATTTCTCACATATTTATTGTTTTTGTAATAAATATAGTAAAGTAAATTAACTTTTAATACAAATAATTTCTTTAAATTTTATTTTTTATTTTTTTATTCATCACAAGCACTTCATACAGAAACGTCAAATATCCAAGCCAGAGTACATGCTTATGAGGATTCGTGGCCGAAGTCTTAGTAGGTGATACTTTCTTAAGACATTATACAAAGTTATTTAGTCAAAAAATTAATATTTTTAAATTTTAATTTAATTAATTTACTTCAAATAATTTCTAAATTTGAAAATCTACTTAATTAATAAAAATGCCATTATTTTCAAATTTACATTTCTGTAATATTACTACTTTTTAACTATTATTTTTCATTGATACTTTTAATTATATTTCTTGTGTGATTAAGGAATTAATATTCAATTTTGATAATTTTATTCACTTATATACAATATCCAGCAAATATATAAACAAATATTAATATTTTCAAAATAAAACATATTATATAAAATATTATATTTCATTCCTATTTATAATAATTTACTTATAATGTTTGTACTATGATCTATTTTTTAATATTTTTTGCACTCAAATTTTATAAACTAAAGTTGTAAGAAATATATATAAAAGCTCGTCACGCCTAACTCAAGTAGAAATGAAAAATGCATAAGGAGGGTCCTATATTTGCTAAGCATTGAAACTAAAAGTGTATTAAAAAAATAAAATAATAATATATATATATATATATATATATATATATATATATATATAAAATTATTATCCACATGAGTTTTGAAACTATTTTTCAAATAAAAGTAATATAAAATATTAATTATTTACACTAAATATATGTAAGACAACATATTAACTGCATATGCTGCATGCTCAGTTCTTATAGATTTTGAATATTTTTTCATCTAAAATCTCTTTCCAAGCGTCATACACCTAGGCTTTAACCTAGGATATTCTCTTTATACTACTGGTGGAAGCCAAATTAGCATTACATAATGAATAATCCTAGTACATGTTTATGTTATAAACTTCCTCAATTTAAAAATATGTAAACTAGTAATTAGTTTCCTTTTATCACTTATTTCATCAAAAACAAGGGAAAGATGCATATATTAGTATTTAATGAGGGAAAAAAAATGAATTTTTTATAGTGTACAAGGTGATTACACTAAATGTACAAAACAAATGTACTAACTGTACAAGGGGTGTACAAGCTTACACTTCTGATAGGATTTTAATATTTTTCCATTTAAAATATCTTTTTAAGGTCGTACACTTATATATAAACCTAAAATATTATTTATACGCATTGATGGAAGCCAAAATTAGCGCTTACATAATGAATAACCTAGTACATTGTTATTTTTAATTTCAAATATTGTTATCAAACTTTAATATCCAAAATATTATTATTAACTATCATTGCACTAATAAGGTCGGTTATAAAATGTGCAAGATTATCATACTCAATCTCTGTGATGAAAATTTTAATGTTGATACGAGGGGTGTATAAACTTACATTTCTCATATAATTTAAATATTGTTGAAAAAGGAAGAGAGAAAAGAGATAATAGAGATAATCCAAGCCAAGGAGAAAAATTGTATTTTCATTCTTCCAGAAACCCATATATATAGTGTTACAGTCATTAATACTGTAATAATTATTCATCTAAGAGGCTACAGGTTCACAGCTTATCGCTGAATCATTTATAAGACTCCCCTCGAATCGAATTATCACTGACAGTTAGTACTACCTCATTAAAAACCTGCAAGAAACCATGTGTGAATAAAACTCGAACGGCTTAAAAATAAGACAAAGATCTAACATCTTTATTCACACTTCAGAGGGACATTTACCATTGCCTTCAACTCTTCACCAAGATCTTTAAGCTAGTGCATGCCAATTTGCCGCATGTTTCGGAATGCCAGACATAGTGCTTTAGTAAATAAATCGCTGATTATATCAATCTTATTGTTGCTGCACATATTTCACCATCTTTTCAAGTTCATGAGCGTAGAAGAACTTTCAACAACGCTAGCTCGATCACCTTTAATATATCCTCCTTTGATTTGCGTAATACATGCAACATTGTCTTCATATAATACTTATGGATTATTCACAGAAGATAATCCACATGATTATCTATCGTGTCAGACATGGATCTCAAATCCAAACACACATTCTCGACTAGCTTCATGCATCGCAGTTACTTCAATGATTGCAGGAGGCCACCATCGCTTGCTTAACCGATCTCCATGATATTGCAGATTTCCATAAGAAAATATATTCTGCTTGGTGAGGCCCAAAAGATATCTTCACATTTAATAGCTGCGATTTTTGGTTCCACTGTTAATAAAATAATCTCATGTCACTGTCCTACCGAAGACATCTCAATATATACTTGATCTAATTCCAAAGTATCTTTTTAGTCGAGCAGAGTCAGATTCGATAATAAATTAACCGAGAAAGCAATGTCTCGTCGAGGATAATTTGTCGGGTGTAATCCACCACCGCCGAGTCTACATAAATTTACATCTCGTCCGGTGTGTTCCAACCCGGTGAAGACGAGACATTTAAACTCGAATCCACTAAGCCAAGGCTTTCTGAGACAAATTTAAAATCTTAGGTTTCCTCTTATAGTCAACCACCGAGGAATCGGGAGGTAAATCCGCATAAAATAAAGGTTTGCGGTTCGACATTCCGTCACCCTCAGGCATAAAGGAGGTCCAACGTCTGACAAGAAGGATTGTTGTTTTAAGCCGATTCGTATCCAGGGCTAGTGATAAATGTCAGCCTTTCTTCCAAGTTCAAGTGCCTTCACCAGAGTGTGGCCGGCCAAGAAGCATTCTCAACATTGAAAGCATACTTTAGTTCCCCCCCATTCCGGTGTTCCATCGAGGGGAGCCCTCACCTACACTTTAGCTGTGACGACTTCGACCGCGTCGCTCCCGTCAGAGACAAAGACCGAGTGCAACACCCGACGGCTATCGGCAGCTCATGCCTTTGAGAGGAGCGGAAAAGAGGTACCCGAGGATGGAGAAATTAATTCGCACTAGTAACCGCAGCTCTAAGCTCGCCTTACTCGTGCTCATACCATAGAAGTTTAACGGAATATCCGATGAAGCAGAGTCTTTACTAAACCGAGACCTCGGAAGAGGTGATGAAGTGGGCCGTAGATTTAGCGAGTTCGACATTAGATATAAACCCAGAAAAGCTATGATAAAATGGGGTCTTGCTTGATTCGTCGTAGATTCACCTCGGAGTAGAGCCTACCGAGAACACTGGCAAGTGACCTACCCATCTGAAACTTTCGTAGACGGGGCCTGCAAGCGCCTGAAGGAGCGAATGGTTTAATCGACCTCAGAGAATAGATATTAAGTATGCGCTGGGTTCGGATTCAAGCCTCCCGACACGGTAGAATGGTAGTCATAATGACCTGACCTTGCCCATTCGTACAGAAATTGACCCGGGCAGGGGTGCAGACTCTCGGTTGGTAGTGAGACAAATAGAAGACACCTGCGAGGCCCAGCGGAAGGAATGATCCTATGCACAAAAGGTCTGAGATTTATTGAAAAAGTTTGTGCTAGTCCAGGTCAAACATATCCCCAAAGCAGAGAACTCCTGAGTCGATGCCTTGGCAAAACTAGCGACAACCTCACAGGAAGACCTCGACAGGTCGACACACATCGAATACCTTCTGAGGCCTTCATAGATCTGTGCGTGGAAGTTTGCGAATCGGATCCGAGGCCAAAGTTGGATGGACCCCATTTTGGGATTACATAATAGACGAGACATTACACCGACTCGAAAGAAGCGGTTAAAATAAAGACGAGGTCAGCCGAGGTTCACCGTCATAAGGGAAACTTGTCTGAGCGGGTTTCTTCACACCCATCCTTAAATTGCATTGCGGAAAGATACTAAATGCGAGTACTGAGGAGTACGAGGTATATGTGGAAATCATATTAGACTCGGGCATTAGTAGGGAGGTCTTAAGAGTGAAGGGATCTGCGGCCATGATACTTAGAGCCTTGATCGGCCCTGGAGTCGAGTCTGGTGCGGGAGCATGCGCGAGATCTCACGCCTCTATCGGAGCCCTTGACATCAATTGACCTGGCGCTCCAACAACGGGGTTTGGATCTTTGGGACCTCTGCCCCTTGGGAAAGGACAATGTAAATTCATCATCGTTGCGGTAGATTACTTCACCAAGTGGTAGAGGCGAGAACCTTTGGCCTCATTACAGGCAGAGATCACATGATTTGTGTGGCGGCCATCATATGCGGGTTTGGTATCGAGAGCCCTAGTATCGGACAATGGAAGCAATTTGACAAGAGCAAGTTCAGGATTTTTGTCTTGAGCTCGGAATTAAGAATTATTACCGTCCCAGCTGTCAGCGGTCTAATGGTCGGGCCGAAGTCACCATCTCGGAACCCTTAGGCGCGTTGAAGACTAAATTGGAAGATCTTAAAGGCAAATGGGTAGAATTCCTCCCCGAGGTGCTATGGGCCTACGAGGTTTCTGAGAAGTCGACAACCGGAAACCCCATTCGCCACAACCTTTGGCCTTGACGGTAGCCACGGCGGGGTGGGTTAAAGGTCCCGAGTTGAGTTGGCGACAGGTAGAACACGATGTGAGGCTCTCCATCTAAATTTGGACCTCCCAGATGAAAAGCGCCGAGGGCGGGTTCACAAGGGCGCCTTGAGGGGATTACTAGAAGAAGGCGGCGGGTGTCCTGACCCAGGTCGAGCCCTAGGAGCTACGTCTTTAGGTGACCTAGTGCTGAAGAAGCTCCTACTTGTGAGGAGAATCCGGCGCATGGAAAACTAGGCCCATTGGGGACCCTACGTCATGTCGGGTGTGCGTCGGGTTAGGAGCGGTCTGTTTCAGACATGGAGGGAAAAATTACATATCATCTTTGGAATGCGGAACACCTTAAGCGTTTTTATGTCGGTAGACCTCGGTTTGTAATCTTAAATGAAGCTTTATCAATTTTGGATAGCGATTTGAGCGTTCTTTGGTTATTTGATTAGGCACGTCTCAAACGACTCGGACATATAATGCTCGGAAAATTACATACAGAATAGAAGAGTTTATAGTCGCTAAAAGAAAAAAATCTCTCTTTATTCCAATCAGATTACATTCAATTACAATCAGTAGTGTCATCCCTTACATCTTGGAGACACATAGTACAAGCAGTTCCCTTAAAAAAAAAAAAAACCTCAGGAAGAAAAGAGGAAAGGAAAACGAGATGAAAATAAGTGGAAGAAGGGCAGAAAAGTGAAAAAGAGGAGAAGAAGAAAAAGGGATGGAAAGAGTTTGTGCGAAAGGAAAGAAGAAAAAGGAAGAAAGGAAGGAAGAGAGAATGAAGGAGAAGGAGAAAGAGAAGAAAGGAGAGGAAGAGAAAGAAGAATAGAAAATAGAGAAAGCGGCACAAGAAATGTACCGCCCTCTCGGACACGTTCCTATGGCTGGGAATAACATGGCTTCCCATAAGGGAGACTAGGGAAAACCTGAAACTCCACAGCGAAGTCCAATGGCAGAAGTAGGAATGCTTGGGTGGATCCGTGAAAACTGATCAAGCCGGCAGCTTCATCGCCATGAGACCTCGGTTATGCACCGGAAGGCGAGAATATCAAAGTATAAACTCCCATAGCATTAGAGCCACCATTTATAAGAAGGCCCAAGCACTTGGAAATTCGGCGTAATCGTTGAAATTCTCCGCCATCCCGATTAAAGGCGCTCGCATCTTTCGAAAATGTCGAGTCGAATGGCTGCACGCCTTGACTCACTTTGTGAGCTCGACTACTGCCGCAGTCGTACTGACCTAAGAGTCGGATAATTTCGGTATATCGCAATGAGGCCTCGAATGACATCAGGATGTTAAATTCTAATCTACCTAAGCTTTTATAATTGGACCTCTGTCCAGTTCAGAAAGCTACCCAATTTATAACATTCAATAAAGTTGGGGTTTTACACAAATAACCCTTGGGTGAGCCAATTCATGGTTCCCCAGCGTGGATTCATAGTGATCGAGGAAATGAGAAGAATGAATTGAATTCAATGCGGCTGTGAGATGGAGGGCCACATTGACTACGAAGAGTGAACAACGCCACTAAGCGGGATCTATCCTTTGACAAGGCCTCGGCGCGGAACCAGTACTCACTTTGGCGAGCTCGACTACTTTCACACGAGGTCATACAACCTAGAGTCGGTCGGCTTAGGCTATATAAGCAGTGAGGCCTCTCGGCGCCGAACTGTGCTTCGCTTTGAATTTCGACTACTGCACCAGGCCCGCGCTGACTGGGGTCGGATCATTTCGGGCTATATCTCCCAACAAGGCCTCAGCGCGCGGGGCCCAGTAGCTCACTTTGCCGAGCTCGACTACTACGCACGGGCGCGCGGCCCTAGAGTCGGATCATCTCGGTATGCTCGCCCAGCTGAGGCCTCGGCGCCGGGCCAGTGGCTCGGCTGTGAGCTCGACTACTGCAGCACGGGGTCATGCGACCTCGGTCGGATCGGCCTTTCAGTTATATCGTGACAAGGCCTTAGGCGCCGGGCCCGATGCTTCCTTTGTGAGCTCGACTACTGCGCACGAGGCCACGCGGCCTAGAGTCGGTCATTTCGGTATATCACCCAGCCAGACTCCGGTGCGGGGGCCATTAGCTCACTTTGGCGAGCTCGACTACTACGCGCCGAGGTCATGCAACTGGGAGTCGAGATACATTTCGAGGCTGTATACCGCTGACAAGGCCTCGGCGCGAAGCCCGGTAGCTCACTTTGGCGGGCTCGAGCTACTCTGTCTGAGCCATGCGACCTGCGAGGTTAAGATGCGGCTCCGGTATTTGCGCCGAGGCCTCGGCGCGGGAGCCCAGCGGCTCGAGTTTGGCGACCTCGATCACATTACTCGGGCCGTACGGCCCTAAAGTGCATTGACCCGAGACGAAGCGACCCGCGAAGCCCTCGGCCCGGTTGAAGGCTGGTAACCGACTACACATCCCGGTAGTGATGTAGCGAATGTCTGATTCATGTAGAGCATTGAATGGAAAAAGTAGAGACAAAGTAGTAAAGATCGATTATTAAGGAAAAGACTACATATGTCTTGGGTTCGGGCCGTGAAAAATAAATTAAAACAAAAAATCGGAAGCCCCGATGCGGTGGCGATCAAGCGTCGAAGGAGGAGCGGAGGGTGAAGAGTGAACCTCGGCCCGGGGGTGCCGGTTCTCGAATAATCGGCGGAGGAGGGATCCCTCGTCACTCTCGTCGCTCGGAGTCAGTTAAATCCGGGCGAAATAGGCATTAACGGCTTTCTTACGAAGGCGAGCCAGCCCGAAACCCATTGAGGTACAGTATAGGCCCCTCGATCTTCCTATAACCTCATCCGTTGAAGCGGCCAAGGTTACTTGATGGAGGTCCCCACGCAGCCAACGGCCTCCTCGGTCAGGCTGTTCAGCGGGTTCTGACCTGAGGCCTCACGACGAGCCTAGTGCCAGTAGCCGTCTTATCGCGCGAGTCATCTTTGGCCAGCCGTAGCTCTTTCCGTAGGCCGCGGCTCGCCTGGGATGTAGAAGGCTCATCCTACCCAACCATCACAAAGCTCATATTGGGCGGCTAACGGCCGAATCCACGGCCCTAGCAAGTCATTACGGTAGCCGTGGCACAAATCTCGAACCTCCGAGTTCTCCTTGGCGTCCTGGTATTAGGGCCTCATCTTCTCTACTCTCGGACCGAGCTCGTGTTGACGTGGTATGCTTCAAATAAGATTTAAGCTTCACTGCTTCCTCAGTCATACGTTGCACCCGATCCTGCTGGCTCAGATCTGCTTTCGGATGTAAGGAGGCCACCCTCGGCACTGTAAACGAGGCAGCTTTGGCATGGCCTTCGTCCCAGCAGGCCTTTTTGGCGGACTCTTCAAATGGTAGCCACATACATCAACGTAAAATCAGTATCAGCCTGAATCGATACTCGACTCATAATGAAATCGTGCGTAGTCACGAGCAGAGGCAGCCCTGCGGGGATAGAGGCGAAGCCTCGTCGGCGGAGCGGCCGCTCGACCTCTTAAGGTCGAGTCGCCCAGAATGGGCTGAGGCCGCGCCCGGTATGAGTTCGACATTTGGAATCAGTCGCCATCTTCGCGGTTTGAAGTCCTTCCTCTTTAATTCTTGCGCCGGAGAAGGTGGCTAACACTCTTCGTAGGATTCAGTGATGATGGGCATGGCCATGGCCTTTGGCTCAAGCAGAGGTACCTTTTGACTGGCGGATCCGAACGGACGCAATTTCGAAATTTTAGGAACCTTGGCCCAAAAGCGATAGCGCACCTTTCAGACTTTCGGACATGGTAAATGGAGAAGATGAAGCGCCCCAAATTTGAACTTTGACCAAAAGCGGCGATCTTTCTCACGAGTCAAAGGGTTTTTGTTTCACGCTCGGGGGCTTAGAGACGCGTCTCAGCCAGGCAGTGGATTCTCCCTTAGTGGGTTTTAGCGTGGTCAGATGGAAAAGAGACTTCGTGTGGAAGAGGAGGCGAAGGCCTCGCGGCGACGGGCGACCTCGAACTCGGGGCGAAGAATATCGGACTTGATCGGCTCGGCGTAGGGCGGAGGACATTGACCAGCGTGGTATAGCGTTAACCGGGCGCTAAGGTCGATTCGGCGCACGAGGCATGTAGACAATGCGAATTAGAAATACCCGATAACCCGTAAGGTTATCTGGCTCAGCGAGCAACTGCGTAGATTCTGGGGGTGGTCAGCGGCGAACGCCCGGTGTCGTCCTTGTCGAGGGTCGCCTTCCCCGGTGTGGCACGCTAACGAAGTAGCGTCCTTCAAGCTTGTGGGAAGAGGAGATCGGAAATCGCAGAGGGCGCGGAGCGTCGAGAAAAAATGGGAAGCCACCGAGAGGTTTCCTTTGCGCTAAAAGATAAAGAAACGAGCTATCTTGGAATCTGCGTCACTTGTCGCAAAGAAAACCAATAGGCCAACCAAATGCTGACCATTGGGCGAAATTTGAAAGATAGATATTGAAGTCTTCTGAAACCACTCATGAAGGGATAGAGAGCGAGAGGAAGTAGTTATCGAAGTAAACGAAAGCCTTAATCTTAGGCTCGGAGCGCGTAGGAGAATTCAGCGTCGGGGGACCACACTCGAATGCCAAAAGGGGTCGATGCGTCTAGCAAGGTGGCCCCATATGAGGCCAGGCCTTGCTAGGCCCCATGATAAGCGTCTTTGAGCGGCCAGTTTTAGGTATTTACGTATAGGGATATTTAATCGGGTTTATTTCCCCTTACCCTTGTCCAAGGGAAAAGGAGGCGCCCCTGCGGCATCTCGAAGTTCAACCCAGGCCCGAAGGTTGGAGCGCCTTGATCGCCCGAGGCAGAGCCTTGGTCGAGTGCCACCTCAAATACGTAGAGAAGAAGAGCGGCCGGACCCATGATGAAATGATGTGAAACAAAGCTTGGCCCAGCCTAATCCCCCAGCGCCTCGTCGTGTCGGTTGAAAAGACCCAGAAGGGATAAGAGCGCGCGGTCCCGGGAATAAAACAAAAAGGCTACCTCGGGAAACCTTGGGGAAAGAGTGAGGAAGTAAAGAAGAGGTTTAAATATCGGAGCGCGCGAGCGGAGGTGCGAAAGCGGCGAAAGTAGGAGAGGTGGCGCGAGCGAAGAGTCATCATTATCGTAAGGCGTATGAGTCGATCAACCCTTAACTAACGCGCGTGCGGCGGACACGTGGAAATTGCGTCCGTCCCCGAAGCGTTATAGCCGCTATACGCCGTGCAGGCACGGGCCAGCCCGATAGGGGATTTGAAAAATGGGCGCGGGCGGCTCGCTAAACCCGGCGGCGTGCGGTGGGCGTCGGGCGCACGGCCCAATGGCCTGAGAATGAAGGCGTAATCAAAACATTGGAGTCGATTATGGGTAGTCAAAGCCCAGTATTATGAATCAATAAAATCCGTAGATAAGGAAATAGAATAATCACGATAATATATTATCATAATCAGTAAATGCAACATAAGGAAATAAGATAATTCACGATATCTTAATTTCATCCCGCGCGGATCAATGGATCATCAGCCAGAAGAAGGATAATTCTAAATATTTGCTCTTTCAATATCAAATCGTCTAGATAATATGAAAAATATCGTCCGATGGGAAAGAATCCACAATCGTGTCCCCAGCGGGAAAGCGGAAATCGCATAAATGCAGACCACCTATCGATGAAGTGCGCCCAAGCATCACCTTATGCTGTTCGTCGCCTGCGATCGTGCTACCGGGGAAAGAAGCGGCAGCGTCGGAATGTGCGCGGGCGAAGCGCAGACCCCCTTGCTTTCTTGTTTTGCGGAGGAGTGCGCGCGCAGAGCTGCGAGGCCGTGGCTGCGGCAATCCGACTCGGCCAGACGATCCGGGGGCTGCGAGACCGGCTGCCCGGTGATCCCAAAGTCGGCCCGATGACCCATTTGTTCAGTGGTCAGGTTGAAAAAAGCGTAAATCAAAATGATAAAACGTTTTGTCAGTAATGAGTCATTTATTAAAAAAATATGAAAAATATTAGATTTACAAATTTTGAATTATTTGAAGTTTTTTAACGAACTATTTCTTTACGTTTAGTTTGGAACTTCAAGTATTATGGGAAAAAAATCTGAAATAATTTCTTATAATTGATTTTTCTGATAAAAATTATAAAGAAAATTGAAATATAATCAAAATTCTTCAAATCATATATAATAAGGAATAATAAATAAAATAAGTTTAAATAAATATTTAAAGTTAAATATATTTTGTCAAGAGTCTAACTCAATTGTTTAAAAGCCAAAATGAAGGTTTAGGATTTAAGTTTTAATGAAAATAAATTTATAAAAAAATGATATTCAGACATAAGAAGATTCAGGAAATAAGGATTAAAGAATTTAAATTTCGTTTTGAAAACTTTCACTGACTGTCATGGTTATCTTCTTATTAAAATCGTAGTTCATGTTTATTTTCTTATTAAAATTGTTTTAATTAAAATTCAAACCCTCTCCAGGTAGAAAATAGAAATCAAATCAATACAGAAAATGAGGTCCAGTAAACATCAATATCATTCAACATCATACGCATTTTCATTCACTATCTTAGCCACTTCCATCATTCAACGTAACCAGGACTATAAAAGTCAAGATTATGACATCATCACCGACTTTCGATCGCGCCTCGGGTTTAAGACCGAAATAATTTGTATTAAATTTTTTTTAATTAATTTAAAAGATAAAATAATTATCAAATTAGTAAGTAATATCGATATCATGGATAATAAATATCATTGTCCATAATAATAACAATTAGGCTTTTCAAATGAGTAAATATTGTTATCTATGACAACGACAATTAATGTTTATATCACTGTCAAATAGCAATTAGGATTTGTTCGAAGTTTTTTCGTTTTCTCCTCTCACTTTCTCCTCTCCTCTTTGTTATTGAAGATGACGTTAATGACGACTTACTTACTTGCTCCAAATTTGAAATCTTCATCAACATCCATTTTTTTTACTTTATGTTTCTTCACTCAGGTTTGTTATCATCTTCCACCATTATGAGCGATATTCATTTCATTTTATTTTAATATTTTTATTTTTTCGAACTGTTGTGAATCTGGAGTAATTTGCTATGATTATAGAGTAGCTTATTTGATTTCATAACTAGGATTTCGGTTTTAGAAGAAACGATGAAAATAAAAGAAACCAGTTTTTCAGAATAAAAATAAAAACTAGTTTTTTCATAATAAAAACAGTTTTTTCAAAATTAAACCAATTTTTTAAACTAGTTTTTTAGAATAAAGGTTCAAATAATTATACATGTTTCAGCGGACTCATGAGTTTGCTTTGCGACTTTATTCACTGATTCAACTAAATTAGCTATATTCTGTATCAGTTAAGCAATATTCAGTAATCAAGGCATTCTAAAATGAAATTAAGAAATTATTCATTGCAATTTATTGGTGATAGAAAGTAAGATGAGCTTGGACTTCCTAGTATTGATTTTCCAAGAACATGTAACTACATACATGAGGATCCTAAGATCGTAATTGCTTCCTAGTCAATAGTGGTTCCAGCAATGCCAGCATTATTGCCCTATAAATTTTTTGATTTCATATTAATTGCTTATCAGTTTACAGCAGATAGCGGCTTTTCTGATTCTCATTTTCTTGTATAAATTTGCTTTTATTGATTTTTTGCATGATTATAATGTAATTGCTTTGTTTCTCTTTAGAGTGGTTGGCCTCTAAATGAGAGATGGTGATTGCCTTTTTTTGGCCTTATTGGCTACTCGTATAGTCGTTGCTATTTTTTGTTAATATACTGTCGTTTATCTATTAAAATAAATAAATAAATAACTCGAACTCCCAAATATCCTCCCCCCACCCTTTTTTTGTTTTGTATTTGGGTAAAAACCCCAAATATCCCCTTTTTGTCACTAGAAGGAAAATGAGTAAAAAATTATCTTCCAATAAATATCCAGTTACAATTGCATACCTGAAAACCAACTAATAAATAGTAATTAAGAATATGTAAAATGTCTTTTTATTCCCCAACATATATGAGTTGTAGTCTATGTAGCTCAAAAGAATAGCAACTCATTTTACAGAATCTGAGATAGTCGATGCAATTTTCTTTTTGAATCAGATGAGGAATATTAGGTTGAATTAGACATATCTCCAAGGTTTTTTTTTTTTGATACACACCTTCTTGGAAATGGTCTCTTGCAATTTTTGATGCAATGAGGAATAAATGCACTTAACCAAAAATTATTTTGATAATATTCCTTACCTTAAAAATAAATTCAAAATTATTGTTTGGAGACATTTTTGCAATCGTTTCATCTTTTTTCCCCTAAAATGTTATTTTAAAGAAAATGGAATTTGTTAATTAAATTGTTTCTCCACTGTTCGGAACATGCCCTTCCTTTTTGTACTTTTCTTCTTTTCGTGCATCTTCCTTCCAATTCCACTTTTTTAAAATTGTTTACTTAAGTATTTCATGAAATTGAATAAAGAATTTTCATACTTGGAGGGAAAAAAAACACTCATTTTTTATAGGTACAGTAGTAAAGTCCCTTGCACAGATTTCATATTTTATGCTAAGGGTGATTTGAGTTAAAAAGCTCAGAAATCTAAAAATTTTCATTAATTTTGACCTTATTTTAACCTTAAAATATCTTTATTATTTTCTTGTAAAATTAAAATTTTCATAAAAATTTTGACCTAATTTTAACAAAAATACTTTTATTATTTTCTTGTAAAAATAAGAATTTCTTTTTCAAAAGACAATGTAAATATGAATGATAAGAGCATTTTTGTCCATAATGAAGTCATTTATGGAAAATGTTAGATTTACAAATTTTGAATTATTGAAGTCTTTTAACCAACTATTTAACTAGGTTTCTTTGGGTAAAAAGTATTATGGGAAAAATCTGAAATAAGTTTCTGTATTTGTATCAAAAATATAAAAAAATCGGAAATATAATAAAAATTTCTCAAAATCCTTATTTAACATAGAGCAATAAATAAAATAAGTTTAAATAAATATTTAAAACTAATTTGTGAATTAAAATATATTTTGTCAAGATCTAACTCAATTAGTTAAAAGCCTAAACCAGCAAGGGTTTATGGTTTAAGTCTTAATGAAAATAAATTTATGAGGAACATGATACTAATATTGAAGAGAATAAAAAGAAGAATATAAGAATGACATGACAGAAGAGAAGAAAAAGAAAAAGATAAGAAAGAGAAGGACAATTGTATGGCTAGGACCTTAAGAAAAGAAAAGTTTGAGCCAAGAAGAAACGATTGGATCATAGAGACGAAAAATAATGATCTTTAATTAAGATAGAAGGAATCAAATACTTGATAAATAACTCATGTATAAATGTAGAAGGTTTACCGGTTTGGAGGAATAAATCCCGAGGAGAAAAGCCTTATACATTTTGTAAGTTTGAATGGAGTTAAGGCTTTTCGTAGAGAAGGCATATGTAAGATAAGAGAATGTTTCAATGATATGAAAGTTTGAAATTTCCCCAAATACCTTTTTGTGTGTTACTCTATCACGGTGAGTGCTCTTTGTCTTGGCTATCACAGTATCGTGAAGCGAGAGGGAGTTAGGGAAGAAGGGTTCTTGTCGATGGAATGCGAAGGTCAGCAGATTCTTTGCGTATAACGAGTAGCGGGATATTGTATTAAACTTTTATTATTTTAAACTCTTGTCTATATATAAGTATTCTCTAGCATGATAAATTCCATCTAATTTTGATATTGTTGTCTTTGTTCTGCGATTCTTATACATTGAGTTTATAGAGCCCTCATCTTAATGGTATCCAGTACTTTAGGTTGAGATGGAAATAAAACGAATAAATGATATAATAATAAGATAATAATCTTTAAAATTTCTTTTGTTTAAAAATAAGAATAACAAAATTTAAAGAAATTAGGAAAATAATATTATTTTATTTTAGGAATAATATAAAAATAAATTATCCAAAATCTCAGAAAAAGATAACATTAAGTTTATGATCTAGAACAACCCATTATAGAATATTGGTTTTAATGGGAACAACAAAAATTATGCGAGAAGGTTATACTTGTAAGTATGATAGATTTAACTAAATATCTAAAATAGAAGAATTTAAAACAGAAATCACTAAAATAATTATAAATCTAACAAAAAATCATATCGAATATCATATGGAGGAATTATGTGATTGTTAAGAATTTAATAGGACGATTAAATTACTCTAAGCTTTCTTAGAATCTTTAAAATAAAATCAATAACAAAATTGATATAAAAAAGGTAAATAGTAAAAGCAAGTGAATAGTAAATAATAAATGACAAATGAATAAAAGTCAAAAGTTGAAAAGTTTATGAAAAAGTAAGTTTGGAATAAATCTAGTAGGTAGGATAACTCTTTTGATAAAGAAATCTAACCAACATTAAAATTGATCAAAAAATAAAATTTTATGAAAACGCTAAAACTAGGATATAACAGAAGGATTAAATCATGAAGATAATAAGAGAAAAAAGATGATTATGATCCAAATAACATAGTATTAATGGAATCTTTAACTTATTACAAATTAGAATTCTTAATAAATGATTGGATATTAAAAATATTGTATATTTCTAAACCTCGGAATATCTTTCTGAGAATCGATAATGATTGGTGGGGTTTTTGAAATAATGGGCGTATCATCAGATCTATTGGCTTGTCAGAGTTGAGTGGGCACAATACTAGCAATGGGCTTGTGTGGTGTTATCAACCAGGTAGGCTAGCTTGAGGGCCGGTGCTTTAAAAATTTGGTATTGAGGAATGAAAATTATTAGGAAAAGCCTTTACGTCTAACTGATAGAGTAAGATATTTCCAATTATCACCTACATGTATCCCTTGTTAATCGACTCAGATAAGGAAAGAAAATTTCCTACCTAGTGAGAGAAATATTGTATCATCCTCGACAAAGGAAGCAACGCTTTTCGATTTGACTATCAATGACATCTTATTCGATTATCGTAATTCGATTAAGAAAGTTGTCATGATCATCCATTATAAATGCCGAATCCTTGTAAGTGAAGGTCTGAGGACTTATACTGAGAAAATTTATTCCCTAAGCAGTTGATCTTCTCTTCCCCCGGAAAGAACTGACTAAGGCATCGGAGAGGCAACATGCGAGCCCTTGCCGGTCATTTTTGTTTCTTGTTTTTGCAGAGGAGTTCAATGTACGTAGTCAGTGGACCGGCCAGACCAATTATAGCCTTGTTTCAGGCCCGATTCAGGTTGAAAAACGTGTCGGTTGGCAGTCTTATTGGGAATGGCGGTTCCTTTACAAATGCAAGTTGACCTCGGTGAATGGTGATGTCGACTTCGAGCATGGCGGGAAGCGGCACGATCCACGCAGGATGCAAGACCCGGCGAGCGGCGTGAGCAATGGAGCCTTAGGAGCGCGTTAGAAACGGTCACGAGGCTGACACGGACGAGGTGGAGCGCTCGGCGTCGCGACCAGCACTTCTTTGAAGAATTGGAACGACTCACAGACAAAATCCTGACACCCCAGAGACATGACATGCAAGAAAAAGCCAAAACCTTGTTACGAGAGAAGAGCAACACCTCGACCCTCGCTAAGAGCGGATAGAGCGAGTGAAGCCGCCCGCACCGGGAGTATAGTCCTTACGGCCCCGGGAGGATCGCGACGGAGGGAGGTCGTTGGAGCAAGGTTGGGGGAAATCTTGCAAGAAATCGGCCACATGGGGGTAGCGGTAAAAGTAGAGCTCTAGTCTCCATGGGCCTTTAGTGCAAACCGTCGAATCTCCCATTCCTGCCCAGGCCCCGGTGTAGGCGCCCCTTACCCGACCCGACCCGTTTGGGTGGATCCGAACCGAGTCCGGGATGCCACTAAAATCCACTCAAATCCTTCATCTTTGAGAGGCGGATTTCAAAATTTGGGCAAGCCCTTAAACATTTATATTTAACAAAATACATTTAACTTTAAACAAAATACATTTACAATGAAGGCATTCAGCCTTTTTCAAAATGATTTACAAAATCGATGTTCGATTATTCAAATTGTTTATCTGAAAATATCCATATAAAAGAACATGAAATGAGTGCACATGTCGGAGCATACTCAGAGATTTCTTTCTTTATGACTCGGCCGCTCTTCGATCTTGATTAAAATTTATCGATCATTATCTATCACTCGATTACTGTGCATTGGTAAAACAATACCTTTAAAGCATTTTCATGCTTGGTAGTTCTCTGAAATCAATTCCTCTAGGTTTAGGTTAAATTAAATCATCACGATTTAATAATTCGAAGCTTCGATCTTTTGGATGATCATTATAAATACAATACATATACCTTTTATATATATATACAATAAGTTATAGTTCATTGATCCCATAAATACCTTTTCAAAAATCAATATTTCACAATCTTAAATCAATTCCAAATATGCTCCTGGTCGGTTCGAGTTACGTGCCCGATTCGGTTACGAAAATCGATTCCAATTGTGCCAATCGATTCGATTATCTTACTTAACTAATTTAACTGTAATCTTGATATCTGGGATATCGAGTCATCGGCACGGTCCGTGGGGTACAGGCGGTATCACGTGGTTTTTATAGCAGCGATGCGGTCATTGTTCTTTGTGGTTATAAACAATCAAATAGTGAACCACCGATATGGTCAATTTGGGAATTTCTTGTCCAGATGACACATCAATAGTTATGATCTTGCTATTCAGAGCCCTATTGGTATGCAATCTATCATATCTGAAATAAGCGGTTAACGATGCGGTAAGAGCGTTGAATCCTTTATAGCGAAATATAGTACAATATATGCGCTTGTATAAGCAGTTTATTTTGATAATCAGCAAAACTTTATACAAACATTTACTTGTCGAACTTTTACCGATCGATTAAATCGATTGATATGCTTTTAGAACAGCATGCGAAAACTTGAAGCGAGGAATGAGTAAGTAGAACAGGCAAAATGCTGCGCTGATTCAATCCTTGGAATCATCAATCCGCAGATTTGGCTTTCCTCCGCATTGGTCCACATTCAAGCGGAACGCAAAGAATAATATTATTCCGCGCGTACTAGTAGTTTTGGTTGGGTTGATTTTGGTTAGCATTATGAGCCAATTTAAGCAGCTGCAGATCGTTCTTGACTCAATGGGCTTTCCATAGAGTCAGATCACGAATCAGTTCGGACGAAGGAGTTATGACCTTGAGTTGGAGGTCATACAGTCAAATCTGGTGACGGTGACGACTGGGTAGTTCGATCTATCACCTCGGTTAACATATTCTATCCTCCTCAGTCATATTAATGTATTAGTGACTCAATGGGATTTCCATAGAGTCCAAGAACACCCAAATCGGAGTTCAAACGAAGGAGATATGACCTTCCGAAGTTGGAGGTCATGCGTAGTCAACTTTGACTGAGGCGGCTGATGACGAGCACCTTTGAAGTGACGAGCTCCATTCAAACCTCGGTCTGACATCTAACATCCTCCTCCAGGAATTGCAATGTATTAACGGCTCATGGAAACTCCATAGAGTCAAGAACACCAATCGAGGTTCAAGCAGAGGGAGATATGACGCCGAGTTGGAGGTCATGCGTAGTCGACTTTGTGGCGGCTGAGCGTGAGCTGACTGAAGTGGGCTCATTCAAACACCTCGGTCTGACATCTAACATCCTCCTCCAGTCATATCAATGTATTCTTGACTCCATGGGCTTTTCATAGAGGTCAAAAGAACTTAAATCGGAGTTCAAACGAAGGAGATGTGACCTTAGAGATGGAGGTCATGCGTAGTCAAGCTTTGACAGTGACCTGTTTGGCGACCAGCGTTTGGCGACCAGCGTTTGGCGACCACGGTTTATTGACCCTTGTTTGGCGACCCTTTGTTTGTGACCTCGGTTTGGCGACCCTTTGTTTGATGACCCTTTGTTTGATGACCAGCGTTTTGAATTTCTCAGTCGGACTCTTGTAGACGAGTTATGGTGGCTTTCCATAGAGTCGAGAACACCCAATCGGAGTTCAAGCAGAGAGATATGACCTTCCAAAGTTGGAGATCATGCGTAGTCAACTTTGTGACGGCTGGTAGCGGTGAGGCGAGTGATGAGCTCGTTCAAGCAGCGCCGGTCGACATCTAACGTCCTCCTCGGTCATATCGATGTATTCTTGACTCCATGGGCTTTCATAGAGTCAGAACACCCAATCGGAGTTCAAACGAAGGAGATATGACGCTTAAGTTGGAGGTCATGCGTAGTCAACTTTATTGGTGACTGTTTGGCCAGCCATTTGTTTGGCGACCTCGTTTTGGCGACCCTTTGTTTGATATTATTTGTTTGGCGACCACTCACCTATTTGACTGTTCAGAATAAAAAGACCATAACTTGGTCTCTGAGAGTCGGGTGAAATTAGCGCGTGGGTTCGTGATGTGGCTCTGATGCACAGGACTTACTGCCAAATTCTCTTTATTTATGACCCAAAAACCCATTCTAAGGTCCGGTAGTTGACCGAATTAGGCGAGAAGCCCCGACCCGACCAGATTTAGTTGGGCCGACTTGATAAAAGGACTATAACTTAGTCTACAAGGTCCAAATCGAAATTCAAAGCCTAACATCAAGTTAATTGATGGCTACAATTTGAGAAGGACACACTACAAAATTCCTTCACTTCGTACCCAAAATCGAACTTTGGGTTAATTTGTTGCCTTCTGTGATGGTAGCACCACGTAGTTTAAAATGCAACCATACATTCCCAATTGAGATAACCACCCACAATCCTTAGGGTGAGAGCGACAAAGTAGGGAAGGCATACGCCATGAAGTTTGTTGAAAGTCCACAGATTCGGTCTCTACTTGCAGCTATTGTCACGTGGAGGGACTTTCCCTCTTGCTTCATGGGAGGCGCATGGTGATTGTCGGAAAAATCAGGAGAGAAGATGGAGCCTCTCTCAACTCTCCACTACCATTACCATTTTCTTTATGGTTCACATGTCATTTTAAAGGAGAAGCTTCGCCATGCTCACTACGATACCACGTGTCTTTCATGTCATTTTTTCATTTTTGTATTTAGGTCCCTTTCTATTTCTCTTATTATTCTTCATTTAAAGTCTCTATTATTTTCCACTTACTTATTTATTTCTCCAAATTCACTTAGACATTTAAACTTATTGCAAATAACATAGGTCCCATTTTACAATTAGGAAAATAAGTTGACCCCGATTATGCCGGAATGCATAAAATTTTATTTTAAAAATTCTAGGGTATTTTGGGATGTTCTATTCCGGCAATAAAATTTCGTCGCCGAAATTACGCTTAGTCGAAACGGAGTTTCGGATCTTCTTTGTCGCATCGTTTCCTCACTTTCCCAGTGGCCTTTTCAGTCTTATGGTTTCTCCCGCAACACCCTTGACTAAGCGGGATCTTCTTGTTTCCCTTGATTCTTTCTCACTTCCACGAGCGAGATCCTCCTTTGGCTCTTCTTATCCACGATCAAATCTGCTCTCAGCTCGATTGTCTTCGAAGAGACTACATGTGATGGAGTCGGACTATACCTGCTTAGCATTGAGACATGAAATCGTTATGGATTTTCTCAATGGTCAGGAGGTAATGCCAGCTTGTATGCCATTGGACCCGCACCGATCACTTCACATAGGGGCGATCATCCCCAGGAGCTCAACTTGCCCTTTTTCCCAAATCTCATCACCTTCTTCCAAGGCGATACTTTCAAAAACACTTTTTCGCGATCTCATATCGAATATCTTTTCTTTTCATGCAGCCGGCATATGATTTTACGTACATCGGTGGCCACATGATCTCTACAATCATTTTCACTTTTCTTCGGTCTCTTGTATCCAAGTCGGGACGATCACTTTCTTTTCGCTCGGTCAGGTAAGCCTTGATGGTGTTCTACGTTTTTCTTCCATATAAAGCCTCATAAGGCGCCATTCGATACTTGATTGGAAAGCGTTGTTGTACCTGAAATTCAAGCTAAGCAATGTGTTGATCCAGTACCCCTCTCGAATTCGATCACCTGACTCCTTAACATATCTTCGAATCTTCCAGTCACACTCGATTGTCTATCCGTTTGTGGGTGGAGCCAATCATGAAATTCGGTCGAGTGCCCGAGGCCTCTTGCAATTTTTCTCCCGAAATCTACAAGTAAACCTCGGATCTCGGTGCGAAATAATGGATAAAGATCATTAATAAATGGCCCATTTCCTTGATGTACGGCTACGCTGGCAGCCGAGTGGATGGTCGGTTCTCCCACCCCAGTAGGAAGTGGTGACTTAGTCGATCGGTCTACTCACATTGGCGGAGTCATGCCTTCTCCTGTCGATGGTAACTTGACCACAAAATCCATGGTGATTCGGTCCGATTTCCACTCACGTTGTGCGATGAGAACGCGATAATCCCGAAGGAACTTGATGCTCGCGCTTTGCTCTTTGACACGGCGCGGTTACAAGTTACGACACATCTCTTTTCATCCCGGACCACGGAATGGCATTTTTAAATCTCGTCGTGCTTTTGTCTTCTTAGGGATGGATAGAAAAAAGATCGGCTATGTGCCTCTTCCGGTAATGGATTTCCCTCGAAATCATTACAATCGAACACCTGAGCCGATCCATATAATCTGAAAACTCCATTTTCGTTCACTCGAACTAGGTTTCTTTACCATTTCCAATCGATTTATTGTGGCGGCAATTTTTCTCATCTTTTCTTTTGTGCCTCTAGCACTCGATTCAACAAACTCGGTCTTGCTATCAACTCTTGCCACTATAGTACCATCGTCATATAATGACAAATGGGCATTCAACGCTTGAAGCGTTTGTATTGACTTTACTCAAGCGTGTACTGTTGGCCTTTCCGGAATTGATAATCAATCACGCGATTAATCTTTTATCAGGTTATCCATCTCAGTTGCCTCGAGTTAAGCTCATTTGTGGTGCGAATGCACTTAAGACTCTTATGATCGGTGTAGATGAAACACTTCTCTCACTTAAATAATGTCTCCCAATTTTCATGCAATTACAATTGCGGCTAATTCAATCATGCGTGGGGTAGTTCCTTTCATGCGGCTTCAAGTTGTCTTGAAGCATAGGGCTGCGCTTTACCCTCTTGCATTAGGACACATCCAAGTCCATTTAGCGACGCATCACTAAAATCACATATTCTCTACCGCCCGATCGGTTGAGTAGAAGCTGGAGCCTCGGTTAAGAATGCTTTGACTTATCAAAACTTCTTTGACATTTTCCTCCATTCATACTTTACATTTTAAGACGATCTCGTGGTAGGAGTGCGGTCATAGAAAACCTTAGCAGATCTTACGCGGTATCCTGCTAGTCCCGGGAAACTATTTACACTTCCTGTCTTTATTTCTAGGTAGCTTCCATTCTTGACCACTTCTATTTTCTTTGGATCTACTCGGATTCCTTCTTTTCGATCTTATATGCCGAAGGGCCAACCAATTCTTGAAACTTCGCACTTGCTCGATTTTGTGGCTGCTCTTTTCTGGTCTACGCTTACTACTCACAGGTGTGTGTCGCGACTATCCTGATCTTTTTGAATACCGCGAGAATGTAAAATTACATGAACACTACGACAAAGCTGATCCACATACGGTGAAAAACCGATTCATTGGGGTCCGTGGCGATTTGGAGCATTTGTGATCAAGCGGCATTCTGAGGAACTCATAATGTCCATTATCGTCCTAAATGTGTGAGTCGCCCATGCACATCGGCATCTTTAATTCTCAATTGATGATACGAGATCATGAAGTCGATATCTTTGTAAAGATACTTGCACCTTTCAATTGGTCAAGCAATCATCAGTGCGGGTAACGGATATATTCTTTTCTGGATTAACTTGTTCGGTTCAATACGTAATCAATACATAGCGAGAGTGTACCATCTTTCTTTTAACAAAAATGCGGAGATCAGTAGGGTGATACACTTGGTCTAATAAACCCTTTTCTAGTAGTTCTTGCAAGCTGCGATTTGGTCCTTTAGCTCCCAGTGGAGCCATTACGTACGATTAGTAATGGATCTTGGGTGTGGCGCATGGTACCATGCGTCAATAGCAAACTTCCGATCTCTCCACATGTGGGGCAATCCTGTAGCTATTTCCGGAAACACATCCGGAAAGTCGCTAACAGTAGGGATATCGGATACACTAGGCCTTGCCTTTACCGTATCAATCACATAAGCCAAGTAGGCTTCACCTCCTTTCCGCACCATTGTTTTAGCGTTAGTACACGAGATATCATTTGATAGATAGGTAATTTGACCTCTCACTTAGATGAAGTTGCCGTCTTCATTCGGTGTCTCGAGGTCCTCTTTTCATTCTGATCGGCTTCTCCTTTCGGTGTTGGGACCCAATGATCATCCCAAATATCACATCAGGCTCCTGAAGGATAACTTCGATCAAATCTCCAAATTCATACTCTACGTATTTTGATGGGAATGATCTACATATACTCTCTTCCGCAATGCTGCATGTGGCGGGTTCGTCACGAATGTCATACTCGGTTTCACTCCTCGGCCCGGTTACCTAAGTTGGGTATGTCGAGTACATATGTATGAATGAGTCGATCCACGGATCTATCAATGCATACATAATAGTATCAAGATAGTAAAATTACCGACTATCACATGCGGGCGTGGTCTTGCTACTTTCATTGCATATGCTTTCACAGGCTGAGCCACGACCATCTTACTTTGCAACGTTTGTGTCCCTTGTCTCGGAACACTCGGTGATGCAACACTCTTGTTGCCTTTTTGTACCACTAAAGTTGTACCCCGGTGCAGTCTTGTAAATGAGTGAGCTCACAAACGATCTCTTTGCTCTGTATCTTTGGATCCCACAAATCAAACAAGCACCTGTAAGTCTCCAACATTCTCCTTTATGATTTCTCCCACAATGGGAGCAATGGGGAGCAATCTGTCCTCTAGAAGGACCTCCTGGTGTACTCGCAACTGACGGTGTTAGTAGAGTAGTATTCCTACCGGTAGCCTGAGCTATAGGCTGACTGGAACCCTGTGGTCCCCTGAATTTCTTCCTTTGTTGTTGTTGCGAACTGGACTGACCGGGATTTTTCTTTCCCTGTCTTTTATCCTTTCTCTCTCTTTCCTCTTTCTTTACTCTTTCCACATTCAATGCGCATGTCACAATTTTGGAGAAATCCTCATGGAAAAATCTTTGTGACATGGGCTCAGTCATGGTCATTAAGGCCGTCTTGAACCCTCACGACACTTTTCTTCCTCACTCCTGAAGTACCTCGGGAGCATACTTGCTCAACCGTATTAATTCTCTTTGATATTCGGTCACACTCATCTGTCTTTGCTTCAGATTATGAAACTCCCGTCTCATGTTGTTCGGTTAATCACGACCCATAGTGATTCTTGAACTCATCGAAGAACTCCCATGTAACTCTTTGATGGTGCGGTCCACGGTCGCGAGCCCACCAGCGATAAGCCTCGTCTTGTAGTAATGAGGTGCGTTCCAACTTCTCTTCGGGTTGTGCGGTGCATTTGCACAAGCATTCACTTTCGGTTCTCTCGACCCGATTTTCTGCCATAGAGGCTTATCCTCTTTCTTTCCCCATCAAAATCTGGTCGGTACCTTATATTCTCTCGATGGGTGTGGCTTTGGAGTAAACGGCTGGTACTCGGCTCTTTACGATGCTGAGCTATTTCTTTGCTGGAGGATACCCATAGTACCTCCACCGCTACTTGTGCAGTTTCACTCATTGGTGGGGCATGGGATGCTGCCAGCTTCCACGCAGGTTGTTTGGGCGAGTCCACAGTCATCCTCGACCACTAAGGAAGCGGCAGATCATTACTTATCCTATTGGGCTTGTGAATCCGCGTCAGAGTCATGTCATCCTTTATGTGCAAATGAAATGCATGTTATAAAATAATAATAAAAATTTAAAATCATTTTATAGAACCGCCTAAACCTAGGCTCTGATACCAATAAAGATGTGGCGCCCCTTTCCCGACCCGACCCGTTTGGGCGGATCCGAACCGAGTTCGGGATGCCACTAAAATCACTCAAAATCATATCTTTGCGGAAGCGATTTCAAAATTTAGGCTGACCAGTAAACATTTATATTTAACAAAATACGTTTTAACTTTAAACAAAATACATTTACAATGAAGGCATTCAAGCCTTTTCAAAATGATTTACAAAAATTGATGTTCAGTATTCAAATTGTTTATACAAAATATCCATATCAAAAAGAACACATGAAATGAGTGCACATGTCGGAGCATACTCCGAGATTTCTTTCTTTATGACTTGACGCTCCTCGATCTTGGGTCCCGTATCGATCACTATCATAAACAAATGCGCACGCATTGGTAAAACAATACGCTAAGCATTTTCATGCTTAGTGGTTTTATACAAATCCATTCCTCGGTTTCAGTTAAATTAAATCATGCAATTTAATAATTAAGAACTTTCAATCTTTTGGATGATCAATATAAATACAATACATATACCTTTTTATATATATATACAATAAGTTATAGTTCATTGATCATCCCATAAATACATTTTCGTAATCAATATTTCACAATCTTAAATCAATTCAAATATGCTCACAAATTCGATTTAGTTACGCACTTCCAATTCGATTCTAATCGATTCAATTGTGCCAATCAATTCGATTATACTTATACTTGAATTTAACCTATGTCTTCGATATACGGGGATATGAGTCAAACGCGGTCCCTGGCTGCGGCCGTTATCACATGGTTTTATAACACGGTGCGGTCCTGTTTGGGCTCTTGGTAGTTATAAACAATCAAATGATGAACCTTTACCGATATGGTCCCGGCCCGGGGCTGCGATTGGAGTGACCATCAATGATTCAGCGATGCGCTACTGACCCTGATGGTATACCAATCTATCCTTAATCACGAAATACGCGGTTAACATTATATTAGGCGTTCAAATCCTTTATAGCAAAATATGAAATACGATATGCGTTTGTATAAGCAGTTTATTTTCAATAATCATGCAGTTTTATATGCAAACATTTCTGATCACTTTCTCGAATCAATTAAATCAATTCAATATGCTTTTAGAACAACATGCAAGAAACTTGAAGCAGGAATATGAGTAAGTAGAACAAACCCAAAAAATCTTTGCCCCAGTTTAATCCTTGGAATCTCAATCCACCGATTTAGCTTTTCCTCCTCGTGGGTCCACCCCATTCCAAGGCCGTTAGAATAATGACCATTCATGCGTACTAGTAGTTTTGGTTAGGATTGATTTTCGGAGGTTAATATGAGTTCAATTTAAGCGAGCTATATATAAGATGGATTCTTGACTCAATGGGCTTTCCATAGGGTCAAAGATCCACTGAATCGAGTTCGGACAGGAAGGAGTTATGACCTTCGAAGTTGGAGGTCATACCGCAGTCAAATCTTGAGCTGACAGGCGATAACTGGACTAGTTCGATCTATCACCTCGGTTAAAGCGTCTTCCTATCCTCCTCAGTCATATTATTGTATTCTTGACTCAATGGGCTTTCCATAGAGTCGAGAACATAAATCGGAGTTCAAGCGAAGGAGATATGACCTTCGAGTTGGAGTCATGCGTAGTCAGCTTTGACGAGTGACTGAACTAACAGTACATAAGCTGATGATGAGCTCATTCAAACACCTCGGTCACGACATCAACATCACTCCTCGAACTATCAATGTTTTCTTGACTCCATGGGCTTTGTAGGTCCGAGAACGCAAATCGGAGTTGAAGCAGAGGAGATGTGACCTTCGAAGTTGGAGGTCATGCGTAGTCAACTTTGACAAGCTGACCTGAATGTTAGGCACTGGAAGTGACGGACTCATTTCAAACACCTTGGTCTGACATCTAACATCCTCCTCAGGCATATCAATGTATTCTTGACTCCATGGGATTTCCATAGAGTCCAAGAACACCCAAATCGGAGTTCAAACGAAAGAGATATGACCTTGGTTAGAGTCATGCGTAGTTAACTGACGAGTGACCTATTTGACAGCCGATTTGTTTGACCATTTGTTTGACGGCCTCGGTTTGGCCAGCCATTGTTTGTGGCGAAGTATTTGGCTGACACTTGGTTTGTGACCATTTGTTTGAGCCAACGTTTGGCGACCACTCACCCATTTATTTATTCGGAGTAAAAAGACCATAGCGGTACGAGTCAGGTGAAATTCAAAAGCACAACATCAAGTTCATTGATGTGATTACCGATTGTGGAACTACCGCCAAATTCTCTTTATTTAGGCAAAACCCATTCTAAGGTCGGCTAGTTGACCGGGTGAGCCCGGCCAGAGCCAGTTTAGGTGGGCGAGCAGTCAAAAGGGTATAAGCAGTTTCTGAGAGTCCCGAATCGAAATTGGCGCAACGTCGAGTTAATTGATGTGGCTACAATTCTGAAGGACACACTACCAATTCCCTTCCCGCCGTGCCCAATCAGCTCTAAGGTTCGTGGTTGCACACTACCACAATGTAGCGACTTCCCGTGGTTTTAAAATGCAACCATACATTCCTAAGACCGGATATGCCTCCACGATCCTTAGGGTAGAAGGCAGTAAGTAGGAGAAGATACTGTGAAGTTTATTGAAGTGGATTAGGTCTACTGCTGGTATTGTCGCGTGGAAGGGTACCCCTCTTGCCCCGTGGAGACCTATGGTGCGATTGTCGGAAAATCTAGAGAGAAGATGGGTACTCTCCTACCCAACTCTCCCTTTTCTCTGTTCTCCTTTTCTTATGGTTCACATAATCGTATTTTAAAAGGAGGGAAGCTTCCTCCCTCACTCCTACATACCACATGTCGCTCCTTCATCGTTTTTAATTTTGTATTTAGGTCTTTATTCTATTGTGCTTCGTTTAAGTCTCCCCCATTATTTCACTAACATTTATTTATAAGATTCATAGACATCTAAACTTATTTGTAAATAACCCTTAGGTCTAGATTTCTGATTCAGGAAAATGAAGTTGGCGATTATGCGGAATACGCCAAAAATTTTTATTTTAAAAATTCTTGGGTATTTTTAAGGTGTGCTAGTAGAAGTCTTCATGTTGCTCTTCGGCAAAGTTCAAAATGCCATGATTGAGACGTTATTTGGACAAAAAAGACCCCCATAGACCACCTCAATCATTAGAAAAAATCCTTGGAACTACATGGATATCGGGATACGTGATGTAGAGCGCCCATTTATCATATTTAAAGGGCCCCGACATTGGCTGGTTTAGTAGACTCATAGATCCTGATGCAAATCGTTCACAGAACTCTCCATCGCATTCGTCTCACTTTATGTGGGGCAGATAAAATAATTTATTTTAAAAAATATTAAAATATATTAAGGGCTGGTTTATATATTAAAATATAAAAGTTAACAAGAAATCATGTTATTTATAGGGTCACTTATTTATTTTCTACTAAAAGTATTATTTTAAATCAATTGAAAATCATTGTATGTTTTGGAAATAAAAAAACATCGGAAGTCCAATGATATTTGTAAAGAATTTTGTTGTTTCCAAGTCTTAGATTATATTTGTATTTACCAGAACTCTCTTTGCATATTCCATTTCAATAAAAATGAAAATAACCATTAATAAAACCTATAAACCATTCATGTCTTCTTCATTCACTTCTTTTGTTATATTTTCTATTTTCTCCATAATTATAACAAAAGCAATAGTAATTTTTTAAAAATAAATAAGAGAAAAAATAGAATAAAGAAAAAAAAAGAAGAAATTAGTTAAAATGGACAAATCAAAAAATTTTTTTTTACAAGAATAAGCTTTTTGCAAAGTAATCTTGAAAATGTCATATTTTATAAAAAAATGCCTTAAAAATATAAAATAATTCCCTCAAATGATAACTATATCACACAAGCATTTTATGCGATTCCTTTGCATTATAACTATATCCTAATTTGTTTATTCTAAAAAGTCACGTTTTTAGGTTGCTTTTAAAGAAGTCATTATTATTGCAACTATTTTGGGTTTTTCCCTTTTAATCAGGTATAAAAAAATGATTTTATTGTTTTTATGAAGAAAACTATATAATAGAGATGTTACAAACACTATTGAAGAAAAAAGAACCATAATAACCTTCAAAACTAACATTAATCACATTTTAAAGAAAATTATATGATCAAACACTCATTCTAAAATACAAATTTATTTTTAACAAAACAATCTATAGTTTTATTTACATCTCTATAGACATATATAAACATTCAAATCCTGAACCAACTTCCAACTATCCTCCTAAAGGTTTTTTTTTTTTTTTCGACTTCATCCTCCTAAAGATTGTTAGTTCTTGCTTATTTTGGACGAAGCAAGCATCAGGGAAGGAGTGCATATAGATATGGGCATGAATTAATTTTATTTTTAAAATATTAAAGTGCTGGTTCACAATATTCACTACATGAATTCATCAAAGTGCTGGTTTAGCTATATGTGACTGTAATTTTATACCTTTAGAATCTATTATCATTCACCAGAAATTCTGTTTATCTTTTCTTAAATTCAACTTCTTTGTGCGAAAGAATTATACCATGTTAACATGAGTGTTATGAAAATATTTAAATGTTTTCATGTCTTTTCTCGTATCGGAAGCGAGAATAACATATCATGATATCTTATTATAAAGATGAATAATCGGAGAATATTTTATCAATTTCCTTTGGAAAACTTGAGGAGCATTTTTCAATCGAAAATTCTGTAGTTTATAATGGCCTTTAGGTGTACTAGAAAGTATTTGTAATAGGTATCTTATCATTATCTATTTTATACGCCAAAATCCTAATTTGCAGTTAAATTTACTGTAATAGTTTTTCCCTCTTGCCAAATTTATTAATATTTCCTTATTTGGAATATAGTATCCATCAAATTTAGTATTTTTATTTACTTCCTTGTAATTTATCACTATTCTTGCTTTTCCCTTTGTTTCATGTTTTTCTTTTCCATAAAAACGGAGGCTACTATATGGACTTTTACTTTATCTTATTAGATTCATTTGCATTAATTAATTGATTTGTATTTTAAAGTCCTCTATATCTTCTTGTGAGCATATCATTGGTTTGACTCTAATGACTTTATCAGGATGTATCATTTATATTTTACAGTAGATTTTTGTTTTTTCCCAGTATTTTAAAGGGTTATTACTAAATTTTCTTTTAATTTTTCACATGTTTCATAGACTGTTACTTTATAAGTGATAGATGTATTTATTTTTTATGTTTTCCGTTTTACGGCTTTTTGATGCATAATTTGTCTAAAATAACAATATTACAGAGTCTTCTTATCGATGGTTATAAGGTGTTTAAATAGTATAATATAAATTGTTTTATTTGATATATTGAGAATTGTTGTAAGTCATTTCCTAATATAATATTACATTTTATATTGTTGTCGTATTGATAGACTTTTCCTATTTTTATAATTTTATTTATTGGATCATTATTTTGACATTTTCTTTTTTGTTTTGTAATCTTTTCTTTATTTCAGTTACTTTTATAGAGATTTCATTATTTTTCCCATTAACTTAATAAAAAGCTTTTAAATATTGTTATTTGATCTTATATCTACTAATCCCACATGTATATAATTTAGTTTTCTAAAATATTTACTATTATAAATATAGTAGGGAATGCAATTTCTTTCATTTTAATCTTTCTAGAAAAATACATATGCCTTCATATATATTTATATTCCTTCTTTTGTGATTTTACTTATCTAATATGTCTAGGACACTGTTTCCTAAAACAATATCATAATATCAATTTCCTTGCATTCTGTTATCTATATAGCAATCTACCAAAAATGTTATTCCTTGTAATCTTATGGGTATTTCTACTTTTAAATTACATTATAATGTTTGACCATCATAATTTTTATAAATATATGGACTTGTTATATTTCCTATAATTTCACACTTATCGACATGGACATGGTTCTGATTAGCACCTGTATCTGATAAGATTTTGTTTCTTGACTTCTTTTCCACAAATTGTAATAATTTCATTTTTTATTAGGAAGGTGAATGTACTTATCTTATTGTTGGAAACTATTACGCTTTTATTATTTCTACTACTATTTCTATGGAAGGAATTTATACAAATATGGGTAAATCAATTTTTTGTATACTATTTTCTTCAGGAATATCACCTTCAAGACTCAAAATGTAATTTGCTGGAATTTCTATTATATCTAACTTTTAGGGTTCTATTATCTCAGCAATTTCTCTACATTAATCACTAATTTCTATAAATGACTTATCTTGGTAAATTCTTCCATAATTTGAGTTTGATAGTGCATATAAAGCACTATAATACATTGTCATTACATTATTTCATAACTTCATCGTCGTTCCTTAAGAATTTGAAATATAAGCTTATTTGTTATGAAATCTTTGTTCATAAATTAATGTTATGTTTTGGGTAGCGTGAGCATTAATTTTGTATGGAACTAAATTCGCGGATCTTACGAGTGGAGCTTTCATGTATTTGTATGTAGTCTTTTTATCATGTAAACATAGTACTACTAGTGTATTTAGATTTTCATGTAATAATGATTTTATTATTATCTGTACTCATAGCTAAAGAATATCACATGCTATTTTTCTCTTGATACATCTTTTATTTTTGCTTAATGTTTCATTATAGTCTTTTTATGTTAAATTAAAAGCTTTATTTTCAGCTATCTTTGTTGATTATTATACTTCTTTTTATTTTTGGTATTCATGGTTATTATTATTTTCTATGCATATATATTTTATTTAAATGAGCTTAGTAATCCTTACTCTGAGGCTTTCGGATCAAAACTTAGATTATGGATTTTACGTAATTTTATATTATCAAAAGTACTTTTCATTCTATATCATTCTTGATCTTCTTTGACACTAATAGCGAATTGAGAAATGTCATCTTGCGCCGATTATCACCTTTCTTCGTGCAATGTCGAGCTTTCGAGGAGCTGTATCGTTTTATGATAAGCATTTCTTCGTTTCACTATCAAAACTTAGGATACTTTCTAAATCTTCTTCTTTGTTTTCTCCGCATAATATAAACGTCTTTTTCTCCTTTTGACATTCATTACTGTAATGTCATAATTCTCCACATTTCCAACATTTGCATCTACTTTTGTCTTTTGATGTATTTCTCATAACATTTTTTATTTTGTAATTAAATTTTTTCTTGTAATATTTTTTAAATGGTTTTCCCAATTATGTTCTAAATCTTTTATATTTTGTAAATTTCTTTCTTGGTTTTCCTAATTGTCTTCTAAATTTTCTTTTCTTATACTCCTTGCACCCCCATTTTCTTTGAATGTTATCTATCTTATCACAGAATATTTTTTCTCCATGTCTTGCACCTTTTACAACTTATCTTTGAGTGCATAATTCTGTTAATCTTTTCTTTAAAAATTATATTATGGCTCCTAAAGTATCAACATTGTGAAACCCCGAGAAAATCCTAATTTTTTGAAAAATGGTAAAATGGTAATTTCGGTCAAAGTTCGGAATTTTTCTAGATCTCGGTTGACGAAACAGACTTTACCATTGGAATCGTCTCGTGAAATCTAGCTACCATGTCGACCCTCGTTTAATCTTAAGATAAATGCACTTCATCGCCGAGGCAACTGAAAGGTCGTGGTCTGATGATAACTCTTTCATAGAGATATCGACGACAGTACAAGACCCATCATAATGACCTACGTGACACATGTTACGATTACCCGAGATGATGTAGATAAAATGACTTAGATTGGCTATGTCAAAAAGCCTAAAAATCAAACTAAAGCGATTATGATTGAAATTCAAGGGAAAAGAATAAAATAACAGCATAACTTCACCTCTTCCATTTGCAGAAACGGCAGCAGGGGGAGAAATTGGTTTTAGTGAGAGAAAAAAACTTCCTTCAGATTCGTGGCTTCAGACCACTCCGCTCGCTGACCAAGTTAAACAGTTAACCCACGCCATGCCACACACGCTGGGCATCGATCTCATGGAGTTTGATAACCCAAGAGGTAGTATCTTCTCCTACTCGGTTTATTCTTTGGCTAAGAACAATTTTAATGGATGGGGATTTGTTAAGGCCTGATGGTTTGCTTTCTGGGCCTCAAAATATTTAGACTTATGGGAGAAAAATCCCCCAGTGGCCGTGATTTGTGTGATTTGGTAGGTTGCTTAGATTCAAAATAGGAAATGACTTGAATTGTGTGGAAAAAGAAATTGTTAATGCATGAAAATTAATGTGTTAACATGATGTCACAATTATATGAAAGTAATTTATGTTTACTGGAAATAAATTGTTAGTTCATATGAGCTAATTTTGATGTTATTGCCATGAATAAATAACATGTGTTTAGCATGTGAAATTTGTTAATATATACATAATTGATATATTGGCATGTGTTGCATGAATTGTTTGAAAATGGCATAATACATATCATATGCACCAGGGCATTCTAGATTGGTAGGTGTGAGTGCATGAAATGAAAGAAATTAAAAAGGAAAATAGTTGTGAAAGGAATTTCAATGGAAGATTTTTCGAGAATCGGGTCGAGATCGTCTAACAATTCACTGAGGAGCCTATGAATTGCTTCCTTACAGAGTTAGTCCAACAAATTCATTTCGAGGGTTGTCCAATTTATTTACCGAACTGCAGAGACAAACAAAAACCTTTTGTTTTGAAAATGATTTTCTCACATGGATTAGGCGTGTGTGAGGAGTCAAGGATCAGATACTGGATTGGACATGTAGACATCTTAAGCAGGATTGCCAATACTGAGTCACATGAATACTTACTATACGCGCACTTAAAGTGAGTAACTCAGATGCAGGATAATCTCCATTACTAGGCATTGTCTACATCATATCGAGGAACATTATTCTGTACATGGAATGTTCCGGAAGACGACACTCATTGCAGGTCAATGAGAAGAAAGCCGACATGTATTTGATATATATATTTGTAAAATATGTATTAGAATTTAAATCTTGTTACATGTTGTATTAAGAGTGATGTAATCAACTTTGAACTATTGTGAATATAGTTGGTAGATTTTTAAAGTAAAGATACGTATGTCTGGCGCCATTTTGTTATTTCTGATGATTTGCCTAATAATGCTGGCATTAATAAGATTTCAGCCGACGCCACAACTTAATTCGATTTTGGGGTGTCATACATTTTTTTTTCATATTATTCTTAGAAATAATTACCTAATTTTCTCTTTGGTAACTTCATAATATGTATTTGCTAAGATTGTCATATCTATATTACTATCAAATGTATCATAATACCATTTTCTAAATTCACATGTGTATATTCATATATTTATTTCATCTTACGTGACCAATTCGTGATAGCCTATTCCCTTGGGGCTTCTCTTATATCTTTCTTTCATGTCTTATACTATCTGTCATTCATTTCCTAAAATTCATTTACTATATATCTAATGAAAAGGGAGTTTTCAACTTCAAATATATTGTTTAAATGCTGTAGTATAATTTGTAATCACATCAAAATCTAGGTTGATAATCATTCCTACAATTTTCTAACACATCCTCGTTAATGTTCCTATCATTATTCGGGGTTTTGGGGTGATGGTTATCTCAACTTGTTCTTTGTGTCATAAAATATAATGTGATTGCTTGAGACCATTTATTTAATACTGTTTTAATATATTTTTGGCAATCTATATCTAGGTATACTCCTGTATTTCCTAATTGTTCTATCTTTGTTTCTCTAGGTTCATATTTAGGCATTCTATATTGTTTTTCAAATGTATTTGGGTGTTCTTCTTTTATTTTCCTAAGTCCTCATACATGTCCTATAGGATTTTACTTCTTTATTTCATTTAAATTTACTTTGCATTTCTATCATTATATCCTCTATTCTACTATTACGCATTTGATTCATTCTTTTGGCAATTTCTTCTTCTAATATTTTTCTCATCTTATTCTTTCTTTCTTTTCTAATTTACGTATTATTCTAATAACTTTCATCTAGGCTTTTTTCTATGTCTTCTTTTATTGTTCTTTACATGATATTTTCTAAATATTATTTGTTCTACTCATTTTTCCAATTTCTGTTCATTTTACATATTTTGAATCTTTTTCCTATGCTAATAAGAGTATTTTGTTAGCTTCTATAAGCTATTTATTCATTTTCTAATTTATTTATTTTTTCTTCGATTTTTCTAATTTATTATCTAGCCTTTTACAAATTTTTAATATTTCTTCCACATCTCTATTTTTTGCATTCCATGTTATTTGGTTTTTATAATTCTTTCTTTTTCACAAATTTCTTCAATTTTTATATAATCCGAGATTCTTTTGATTTTTATTTTATATTTTGATATAAGTTTCTTATTTCTCTTGCATTAGATTTCTAATTATTGCCGGATGTTTCAATTCTTTATAAAGCTTCTAATTCTTTTCTATTACTCTTTCTTGTTGTTTTTGGATCTAAATTAACCCTAAAGGGTAAATATTCATTGTAATTGTTTATTATATCAAGTATTATTGTATATGTTAGTTCTATATATATATTTATGGACTAGCTTTTATTGATAAGGGTAAACTACTTTCTAAACATTCCATAACCATTTTATATATTGTACTTTATTCGTTTCATTTTACCATTAGTAAAGCATTTATACATAAATTATAAGTTCTTCTAAAGATTTATCTATTTGTAAAACTCCCAGAAAATCCTAATTTTCCTAAAATGGTAAAATAGTAATTTTAAATAAATCTCAATTTTTCAGATCTCTTTACTTACTTAAACTATCATCGTTGGAACCGTCTTTATAAATCTGTGTAATTACGAATTTCTCGTCAATTTCTGCATGCTCTAATTTCACGCTTTTTCGATGATGTGAGCCATGGATACTCACACACTTTATGAGTAGCTCTACGAGTGTACCAAGAGGGCGCTATGTGTCCTAAAGTGTACGAGTTTCAACAACGAAAGCAAGCAATATACGGCATATTATGGTATCATGCGATCGAGGAAAACTATGGTATGGATAAGGGATAAGTAAATCCAACAACTAACGGTGGTCGATACGTGGCAAAGAGAAAGACACCCCTCGACTCCATGTCACCAACCACTGGGAGAGGGATAGAAAACCGAGAAAGGGGGAGAAAAGAGGAAAGATTTTAGAGAGAGAGTGTCTACCTTCTCTCTAGATTTCCAGGATCATCCTAGCAAACCCATGAGGCAAGAAATCGTCTACGCCGCAAGGGCCACTGTCGCAGCATCAGCCATGAAATACAACTCTGCAGGGACGTCTTCTCATTTGGATATTCTTCGTTTAAAAGGCCATGAAAATGGTTTTGCTGTTGTGAGGCCTAAATGACTATGGATTGGGTTCCAAAGTGAAGGGAACTGAAGGATTGATGAGGTGCTTGTCCAAGTGTATTGTTATGGGATTGTTAAAAGTCTGAGTCGATGTTTGACCTAAAGTCGTCCATGTGTTTCTAGTTTTCTTATATGCATATTTAAATTGAATGACTTGAAATGTGTATGAGAAATAATATCGCACTGTAATGCCAATCGATGTGTACGACATAATTGTTCAATTATATGATATAATTGCGGTATGAGCCATTGAATTGAAAATATGAATTGACATCATTGCATTAATGTGCACGGGATACCGCGGCTGAGTCATGTGTAGTGCACGTGAAAGTATTATTCACCACTCATTAATGTAAATAGTATGTTCAGACTACGTCCAATGAAGACTCATAGTTTAAATCATAAAATGTGAAGTCATGCAAACAAGAAGGGGGTCGCACCCCTTTAGGTCAAAAGCTTGAACTCGTAGAATCTGCAGATGTCCTTAAGGTCCCGCATAAGCGAGACCCGCGGTAATTATCCGGAAGGTTTACAAGTGGTGAGAGACCCGGTACCATCCAAAAAGGTGTCAGATGGGGTGTTGCAGACCCACAGATAACTGCAAAGTTTTCAGATGAGACAGAGACCCGCGATGTAACCCGAAAAATTGGCGCCCAAAATAAAACACACTCGGGCCATATTTATCACTTAGACCCAGAGTCGAGTGACAAGAGCCTGGATTGACCTTGGGACTGCTACTCATCGCAAATCAGATCGGTGTCGTGCACCGACAAAGGCTCCTGGTGATGGCGTTATCGGGCATTACTAACGACGACGCTTAAGAATTTGATATAGGTGATGCGAAGGAGTCAAAGGAGTGATCTTGACATAAGTACTGGAAAACATTTCATGCATGATAGATCATTCCATGCACGAATTCATAAATTGTATGGAAATGAGGATAAACCAGGTTGTACTAACAGATAAAGATTTTATAAATTTTAAGAGGGCCTGCAAGAGAACTTAACCACTACACGCTTCACCCCACGCGATCCCCTTTCGTGCATCAGGAGTATTCATGAAGACGACGTCATAAGAGGTCACGCTTTGTAGAAATACGTACTCAAACATTTTGATTTATGCATGCTTGTATAAGAGTGTAAACTAACTCGAAACTATTGAAACATACTTACTATATTCTTTACGAGTATAGATGTGCGGGCCCGACGTGGCTATCTCAATACGCACGAATTTCCTGGCGATACTTATTAATAATAAAGCTCGTAAGTCGACGCAAGCACAATCTTAGACTTTATCTTCTACACACTATCATTTTAACAAACATTTTATTGTTGTCTCCATTCATTTCTAATTATCTTCTATATTTAGACTTTCTATCCTATTTAGATTACTAAAAAATATTTCACTAAGATCTTCTTTTTTATTATAAGCTTCTTGAATCTTCATATTATAATTTACTAAATTTAAATCTAAAGTAATTATCATTAAATATATTTTTATTCTTAAATTTTATATTTTAGCTTTTATTAATATTTCTTCTTTAATTTTCTGAGGGAGATTTAATTATATCATTATTATTGATTCTTGTAAAGATATTTAAGGTTTAAAGATACAACAATGCAATATCTAATCATTTATTAAGTAACTAATTTTGTAATAAATTAAAGATTCTATTAATACTATATCATTTTAGATCATAATCATCTTTTTTTTTCTCTTATTATCTTCATAATTTCAATTCCTTTATGTTATATCCTAGTTTTAGCGTTTTCATAAAATTTTATTTTTTGATAAAGTTTAACGTTGGTTAGATTTCTTTATCAAAAGAGTTATCCTACCAACTCTATATATTCCAAACTTACACGTTTTCAAAAACTTTTCAACTTTTCACTTTTATTCATTTGTCAATTTCGTTATGGATTTTATTCACAAGATTCTAAGAAAGCTTTTATATTAATTAATCTAATTATCCTATCAAATTCTTTATAATCACATAATTCCTCCATATGATATTCAAATATAATTTTCGTTAAATTTATAATTATTTTTATAATTTTGTTTTAAATTATTTTATTTTTAGACTTTCGCTTAAATCTTATCACAATTTTTATATTATAACAAATCTTTCTCTCTATATAACTTATGTTATTCCCTATTAAACCAATATTCTATATCAAATTATTCTAAATCATAAACTTCAATATTATTTTCTGAGATTTTTGGATAATTTATTTTTATATTTTTCCTAAAATAAAATAATATTATTTTCAAAGAAAATTTTAACATTATTATCTAATATTATATCATTTATTCGTTTTATATTATCTAAAACTCTAGGGCTATGATATCATCAAATGAGGGTTGTATAAACTCAATAAAGGGTAATCTACTTGGAAACAAATACAATAATATCAAATGGCCAAAATTTATCACGAGAATATTTATACGCAGCATAAAAGCTTTAAAATAATAAAAATTTAATATAATTTCAATCCAATGACCTTCATATCTTATCGACAAAAAACCCCTTCTTCCCCAACTTTTATTTTGTTATTATGTATTCTTATCAATACTCTTAACAAAGTTAATAGATATTAAAAAAAATTTAAATATATTTTTTATTGCCCTCCCAATTTTCTTTCTTCTTTCGTTTTGGCTTTCATTAACATGTCATGGTTATTTTCTTATTAAAATTGTCAGTCATGTTTATTTTCTTATTAAAATTGTTTTTTAATTAAAATTCAAACCCTCTCAAGTAGAAAATAGAAATCAAATCACGCAGAAAATAGAGGTCAGTAAACGTCAATATCTTCAACATCATACGCATTTTCATTCATTATCATAACCACTTCCCATCAATCCAACGTAACCAGGACTATAAAAGTGAAGATTGCGACATCATCATCGACTTTCGATCGCTCATGAACGTTTCCATCCCTGGGCCTGCCTGGGATTTATTCTTGCAAAGGAAGTATCAATATTTAAGAGTTTTTGTCCTAAAATAATACCTTTTCTTTGAAAATTAGTATTTTTTTTTGTGACAAACTCAATATTTATAGGATGAATGAACCAGCCAATATATGAGATCGATCATGCCCACTGCACCCATTTCCCTCAAAAGACAATCATCCAACAGAGGTTCTGACAAAGGGTGAGGCCTGTTTCAAGCTGAACAGACACAATCATACTTATGCAGTCTCATTATATATTATTATCTCTCAGTCTTATATATCATTCATAAGTTATGATGAGGGAATTTTTACCACTATTTATTTATTTAAAATATAATCCCGCCTACCTTCCTCAACAAAGCACTTTATCAGAGCAAAATCATGAACTCATGTAATCTTCATGGCTCATACAATCATACTATCATGGCCCATCATCCATCTCATGCTCATTTATCAGACTAAGGATTCGGTGGTATCATTCACTCAATTCTAAAGATGCATGCATCTTTGTGAAAATAAGATTATGGCTAACAACCAAACCGAAAATAATGAAATCTGAAAAACACGAGGAAGAAAACCCATGCTGGGCTGCCTCTGCTTTACTGTTTTTGTTTGTTTGCATATTCTTTTTGTGGTTTCTAAATGAAAAAAATGTGATGATTGGTGGGAGTATGGGATTGAGGGTGTATGAATCAAGCAGTTTCAAACAAAACACTATGCAAAGTCGCTCAACTTGATCTGGAGATTAATATGCGCAGAAGAATCTTTCATAAGGTCATAGAACAAAGACAATAAAAGCTCAGTAATTAATACTTTGTGTTCTTCACATGAAAAGACATTGGACAAGATGTTTTCAGTGATTCTTCAATTCAATGATTTCAATGGATGAATGCTCTTACCAATTTCAAAGATCAATAACACGAGACAACTTCTGAATCCGGTTCAATAAGAAGTCCCCTTGCTTGATAGTTGATTGGTAAAGAGCATTCTTTGCATCTGGTCGGTTGGTTTCTAGAACACCTGCAACTTTATCGATCTTGCAGTGAAGCTTCCCAGCTGCAATAAAACGCGATAACTCCCTGGAAACACACAAAAAGATTTAAATTACTCTCGTGCCCATGTAAATACCTAGCCACTAGCAAATCAGAATATCCATGAAAATAAAATCACTTACAAATCAATGAACTCCACTGTCACCCCAAAAGCCTTTGCCATCGCTTCAATGGTAACACTCTTATAAGATTCCAAAAATTGAGAATAAACACCTGTCCCGATTTCCTCATGTAATACCGAAGTGTGGATGCAGATATGTCCAATTTTATTTCATGTTCGCCAGGCCAGCTGAAATAATCCAAAATGCACCAAGCATAAGATACACATAATGGACGAATTTTTGCAAGTCTAATGAGTATAGGTCCATATTGGCTCTAGTCAACATCGAACCAAAAAGACATCACATAGCCCCACAGAGAACAGTGGACCGAGACTGTGCAGCTAGATCAAGGAGCAATCTTCCTAAACACCTTATAATAATGATAGGGGATAAATAAGATTACTACATACTTACCAAATGCCGAGAAAAACGATTTGTATTGACAATCATACAGAGAGTTCAGAAACTCTGATAGGTAAGGGATTTTTCCAATCACTGTCAGAATCTCAGGAGCATCTACCACCTGACACAAATCAAACAGGGCTGGTAAGGTATAAGAAAATTAAAAAACTACAGTTAAGTAGAACACTGCTAATTCCTCTGTTTCAGGAACTCATCCAATGATATAATGTTTTCTGTATACGGTAGAATATGAAGATGTCATAAGGGAAAAGTTCATAAGTTGTGAAGGTAGATATTGAATCCAAAAATAAATTGGCTGCCTTCTTGAAGTTTCTAGTGGACATGCAGTACAAGCCTTCATACACCTTCAGGCGGTTCTTCCTTTCCCAATCACCACCCTCTTCAAACAAGCTGCATCCACATTTAAACAATAAGAAAACAAGAGGACTGTGCCATATTTTGACATCAGATGATGCAAAAATTTGCTACACAAACAAATATATGGTTCTACTTACTTTGCCTTATCAATGCTTTGGAAATGAGATCAAAATCCATGCAGAAAAAACCAAGCTGAAGTGTATAGAACACCAAGTCCATCTTTTGTCCAACTGCCACAGTCTTGCTTTCTGTTACTTTGAGTTGCTCCAATGCTTTCTCCTGGATTAAGAGAGTGCATTAAATTTAAAATTAGTTCAGCTAAGAAAGTAAAAATAAAGTAAGCTAATGTCACATAATGGATGCCCCACCTTGTCACCAATCCGAGTGTAAAACAAAGATTTAGCTAGATGAGCTTCCCGAACTTCACTTTCACCTAAGTTTTCTTCAGCATCAGCAATCCTGAATAATACAACCAGATACACTTGGGTAATCACAAAAAGAAAATTAACAACACAAAGCACAATGCACACACACAGTGTAATCTTGAGTAAATGTAATCAGATGGACTTTATGCAATACAAGGAAAATTAATTATCAGTGATCCTTTCAGATACAAAGCCTATTATACTGTAAGGATTAAACTTGCCTCCCCCAAGGTTTGAGCTAAATATACTTACCTAGAATTAATTTGAAATTTCATCATAAACAAACCCCTCTCTCCTTTCCTCCCTTCTCATTTTCTAATTTCACTCACCTCCCCTTTACTCAAAGTAAGGGAGGAATTTTTAGGAATTTCAAACTACTGTTTGCTAAATAGCCCAAACCTCAAGGGAGGTAAGAGATTAACGCTACAAAGTAATTGTGAACTAGCTTATATCTTGAATTTTAAACCTCAATGATTCTCTCATTGAAGCAAACCAACTCAAACAAAGATAAATGTAAACCACCAATAGATGTAGATCTTCACAAAATAAATACTTTAGGGTGTATACACGTGGCAATGATACAGAACTTGTGTCCAAACTTGTGTAAATTCCACAGCATTTGTTAATGCATGCTGTTCTGTCAGATTTTTCTCAGGAGCCGCTAATTCAGAACTGAGTTAAACTTCAATTCTATGGCTGAATTAGAATTAGGAATGAGTTAGCAGCTAGACTCAGTTAAATAACAGGTACAACAACATAACTTTCTTCCAACTTTAAATATTAAAACTAAATTAAGTAGAACAAATAAATGTATGTAGTATTAAAAAGGCTTCTGGGGCCAAGTATATTACCAAAGGTAAGAGAGTTTATTTGTAAGAGGATCCATAGTAGTGAGTTCCTCATCCCTAGTGTTGGGTTGCCAAAGATGATATTTATCTTCTAAGATTTAAGAGCAGTCATTAATTCTCCACCTCCAATATAAGCTCAGTTCTTAAGTTAGAAGTTTGAACATTGGAGTTAGAAATTAATTCCAGATGGGAAAACAGTAATAACTTTTTCTTTTTTTTTTTTGATCGGTAAAGAGCAATATATAGATTAAAAAATGAGCACAAAGCTCCCAAAGAGTACACAAGAGGATTACAAAAGGGAGAACACATACTCACTCTCACCTATACCCCATCCAGGTTAGAAACTCCACCAAAGAATTTAAGTTATGACACTATGACTTGCCGACCACAAGGTAAACAAAAGAGTAGATTTCATCACGTGAACGGAGGGGGTCTCATTCTCCAAAAACTGGCCTATTCCTTTCGTTCCATAATGTCGAATAAACAAGAGGGCGCCAACCAAACTCTCTTTCGGCTTTGCCGACACTAGCACTTTGCCAAGCAAGGTAGCCAAGCGGATTGCAGGAACACGGTTATAGTTCGTAATGGCCTAAAAAAAAATGGGTTCACAACATCTTGAAGCCACCCGAACGATGGATAAACAAATGGTCTATTGTTTCTCATCATCTTCACATAAAAAACACCTGTTTAGTAGGGGGATCCCTCTCCTCTTTAGCCCAGTCGAGGCCCAGCCTGCCCGCGGGATGCTTAAGCCAACGAAGCTTGGGGAGCATTGGAGTTCGGATGGAGCGACAAGGGAATCGTTAGGGAGAGGGTGCATCGACTTACGATAGCAGTCTAGCGAAGCCATGAGTAATAGTCTCCTTTAATAACAAGTACGATCCTCTTGAAGGGCTGAATTTTCTTGTTGTGAACTTTCCACCTCTTCCACCTCCCAATCATTAGAATGTCTTAGGAAGACTCGGGACCCGACCGTCCTCCAGCGAGAATCCGAGCGCTCTGCTACCCTAGCATGTTTTCTGAATTGAGCAGTGGGGAGAGGCATTACAGCGTGATCTCACTTGCACGGTCACTTTGCGCAACCTCCTTAGTTTCCTAAAGAAATAGAGTTTCGAAAGGTGAGCCATTCTTTTCGGGTATGTTTCCATAAACAGGTGCATATCCTTTGATATCAGCTGGTGTTCCAACCATCTTCTTCCCCCAAATTTGAGGTGCGATCACAGTCTCGAAAGAAGAATCCCTATCATTAACAAACACATAAGACGAAATTCAATTTATGGAAAAGGGCAAAATAGTAATTTCGATTTACAAAAATTGTAATTCGGTTAAAAATGCGAAATTTATTCTCTAGATCTCAAATAATGAAAGCAGTTGCGAGAACGGAATGTCTCATGAAATCATTTGCTGCATAAAATTTAAATGAAATTCGAGATAATCGGGTGAGCAGTTTCGAGCATCGCGATTTGAGGTCTGAAGTAAAAGCGATTTCGATGCGACCAGAAAGTCACGTATATATACTCATGTGCGTAAGTGGTGAGCAGAGGAAATGATGAAAATGGGTGGCAGGAGATAGTGCAGAATGTCAAAGCCCCAGGGAAATGAGGGACATAATGGTCATTTGGAATTTGATTTAAATGATAATAAGACAAAACACTAAATAGTGTTTGTCTTCTCAAATGAAAAAAGGCAAAAACAGGAATTGAAAAAGGAGAAAGGGAAATGAGATACGATGGCAAAAATAGGCGTTTTTTAGTGTGAGAGTCTTCCTTCTACCTCTGCAAAAATCTGGACGATCAGGCGAAGATCGACGGTGTGGGTAGGAAGGAAAGGCACGTTAGCGGAGCGGGCTGCAGCGTGGACTCGGTTTTGTGAGTTTTCGACGAAACTCAGGAGGTAGGGGTTTCTCCACTAGCGGGTTTTATTCGTATTTTAAGTGTTTCACGAGATGTTTGGGTCGAATGGGGCGAGTGAGGAGGCGGTTTGATCGATCCGAGCAGGATAGGAGTGAAATAAAATTTTGAAATCCCAGATGTAGCCGGTAGTGATTTGCCATGGCACAGTTGGGTGGTTGAATGTTGCATTTTTTGTGATAAATCATGGATTGATTGAAATGAAATTTGAAATGGCTAGTGAAATCGCAGTTCACAAAAGTGAGCCAGATGAATGGATGTGTGTTTGAGCGAAGTAAAACCTAGGTTTTTCTTGTTCATAGGAATATTGACCGCAAAATATATTTTGTGTGAAAATGTGTGGCAGTCGAAGTGATTCAAGTCGAATTGCTCGTGTTTGATCATTAGCCCCAGTAAGGCTAATTTTGATGAAATTGATTAATTCGTAACGTGATTGTGTGATTGGATATTATGTGGATATGTGCATGTTTACATATTTGCATGTGATTAAGGCGTATTGGAATTGGCTTATGCATTCCATATGCAACTGGAACACGCACTTAGGGTATAGGAGTGAGTCACGTGAGATGAATCTAGAAAATGGTTGGAGGGTTGTCTAAAAATATTAATTATGGAGGGTAGTCAATTAAAAATATCAAATCGTCGGGCGGCCCGATTGATATTCATGGGAGGGTAGTCCACGACAAATAAAATATCTCAATGCGTCGGAGGCCGGCGATTGATAGTCGTGAAGATGATCAGCCAAACAAATAATATATCGATCGTCGAGATGACGATTGATATATACGCCCGGAGGGTTGTCCTGAGCAAATAAAACATAATATTCTCATACGGGAGAAGCCGCGGTATGAGGTCGATGAGGACTTCGGGATTTGAGTTGATCGTATGGCATTCAAGTAGGATCGTCGTTCTTGAGATGTGTGTTTTTCGATAGACAATTCTGCGCACTTAGGTGGTGAGTAGCCCACTTGACCGGTCGCTCTTGACGTTAAGCTGAAGCAATAGAGGATATTATTTCTAGATGCAGGGCGTCGCGAGAAGACTGGCTAAATCCTTTAGGGGCAGAGATTTGAAGAAAGCCCAGGTGTGGCTTTGGTTCTGATTACACATGTATTAGAACTCTATCGAAGTTTGATATATGTTGTATAAGAGTAGAAACATACTAACTCTTGTAACTATTGGGTACTATAGTTAGTTCATAGTTAGTATGTATTATGAGTATTTTATTGGGCGAGTAAGGCGTATTACTCATGTGATTGGATAGTGGATATATTGTGATTATATTGGGTATTTGGGACGAGGTTTTATCTGGTTGTATTTGGTGGAGCTCACAAATGAAGGAGACTCTGGAGTTTTGAAGTGGCGTCGGGTAACGGCACATCCACTTGTATTCCGCGGGTTGTGGGTAGTCAGGACCCGGGTTTTGGGGCGTTACAAAGCGCTTGACACCGGCCTAAAGCGATGCTTTATTCATCTTGGAGAGGCTTCTCACCCCTAGGGGCCTCTACTTTTCTCTAGGCATCTTTGTTTTCCTGGTTAATGAGGTGTGGTTTCAGCTCTGGGTGCCACCACCCCAGGAAAGTCTCTACGAGATCACTTCTCCACTCTGGAAACAGGAACAAGGCTTTGGCAGTGAAACGGAGAAAGGAAGTAAATGGGAAGGCTAGACGACATGTGAATGAGTGAGCCTCACCTTTGAGATGTATTGTCTTTCCGGGATGAAAGCGATCTTCTTTTGAATCTTTAGCCGATAGAATCCAGACCCCCTATATAGCCACGTGAGGAGCCCGAGGGAAGGCCCGAAGTACGTAGTGGGGAGGGACCCGACCCCTGACCAAGCTCGGATCTTAACGCCTGTTTATCGCACTCTGGTGGGATAATCACACTCTTGTTCAAGTTAATTTTCAAGACTGAAAAGGCTTCTCCCATCAAGGTCCATCTCGAATACATCGAATTTGCTCAATTTGGCCTCCTGGATAGTATCATCAGCATATAAAAGATGAGAAATGACAATCTCCCCTCCATCTCTACCCCAAAACCTGCAACCAGAAATGAAATTGCCTTCCACTACTCGCTTTAGCAAACAACTCAGGGCTTCCATTCCGATAACAAAAAGATAGGGCGAAAGAGGATCCCCTTGTCTTAGGCCTCTGGAACTCCGGAAGAACCCCGTAGGAGAACCATTAAACAAGACGAGGAAAGAAGGCGTGGGGATGCACGGTCAATCGAGCTAATCCATTTTGAGCAATCCCACACGATGTGATCATAGAAACACCTTTTCAGTAATCGACTTACGATCCCTTTCTATTTCCTTCTTAGGATAGAGTCCACCATCTCATTAGCTATTAGCACTGCATCAAGAATTTGCCTCCCTTCTACAAATGCATTCTAAGACTGAGAGATAATAAATCCTATAACCCTTTTGATTACGTTGACACTGGAAGTAAGATTTTATAAAGAGACTTCCCACTAAGCGTGGGTCTTAGATCCTTTAGATCCTCGACAGTACTTCCCTTGAGAACCAGAACCAAGAATGTAGCATTGGGCTTTTAACAAAGTGAGGTTGTACTCAAGAAATTCTCTAAAGAAGCCCATAACTAACCTCATCTTTTCGAAATCCCAGTGAAGACTAGAAGGCCGGTGGGGAAACCATTTGGGCCCCAGAGGTTTTATCACCATTAAAGCCACACGAGGATTGCTCATTGAGATTTCCTTCTCAATAAACATTTCTTCGACTTAGCGGCTTGATCTCCACCAATCAAGAACGAGAAGTCGAGGGGAAAGCGGCGCGCAATTACGGCGCGAAGACTTTGGAAAGCCCCTTGACGGACCTTCTTTAATCTCCTTCTCCTTGACAAAACTTTTGCCATTATCTGATGCTCTAATAGAGTTGCTCCCCTCCTATGAGGTGGCAAATGCATGAAAGAAACACCGTGTTTCTCGTCCCTTCTTTCAACCATGTTTCTACTGGTTATGTCTCCGAGACTCTTATATCCTTCATTCTTATAATCCTCTCCTAGCCTTCTCCCTCTCCCTCCCAGCTTCTCCAGGAATGAATCTTTTCCTTTTCGAGTCATCCCGAAGATCCTAATCAAAGCCTCATTTTTTAAATCAACTCTCTGCAGAAACCTCTTTGTTCCAAGCCACAAAAATTCCCTTCCGGGGCACTTTAATTTCAGAGGCAGCAAAGCTAAAGGAACGGAAGAAGTGAAGGCTTTGCCACCGACCTCTAAAAGGAGTCCTTAAAGCCTTGAGCCTAATACATGTTCTCCGTCGGAAGAGCGGCGGCTTGGATTTAATCCGCTTCAGCGTCACAACATAAGCGGGGCGGTAATTCGAGACCGGATCTCGGAAGTACTGGATCCCACATTCTTGAAAGCTGACTTTCTGCGATCGAAATTTATTGCAAAAATCCTATCCGAGACGAGACATACATTGGTTGTTGTGGCCTCCTCTCCAGGTGAAAGGTCCCCCAAGGGAGATCTCTAAGCCCCAACTCATTAAAAACTTTTGTAAATCGCCTCATAGAGTGCGAGAGCCTACCCTCCGTATTCCTTTCATTGAGGGAAAGGACCAAATTGAAATCTCCACCTATGCACCGGGGCCCTCACAAGCCTTTTAACGATCCCAATTCTTCCCAAAACATTTCCCTTTTGCACCTCTCAACCGGCCCATAGACCCTTGTGAAGGCCCACTGAAAACCGTCCTCCACGTTTTTAAACATGCATGTAACAGAAAAATGGCCTAATTCAACCTCCACCAACTCCAATTTTCTTTTATCCCAAAACACAAGGATACCCCCTGCAGTTCCCTCTACCTCCACAACCTTCCACTCAGCCAATCTACCCACCCCACAACTGCGAGCATCGAAGTAGGATATCTCTTGAATCTTGGTTTTTCTTGCAAGCGAGCCAAATCCACCCTCACGAGGACCTAATAAAATTTCCTATTGACGTTCCTCTTTTAAGTTGTTAAATATCTAACATTCTACGAGAAAAGCTTTAGCTTCATTTTAACTTTAACAAAAAGTTCCGTCTTATCCCTCTACAATTACGACCCTTCCTTGTAGTTTATAGTGCATTCTTCCTTAACTCCTCTACGCATCTAGACTGCGTAGGATACCCTGCACATCTCTGGGTGCTAGACATCATTTTTTTGCAGCGGCTCCAAAATCTCCTCTTCATAACCCATTGTTGGGACCTCTAGGAATTCACTAAATTTGATCAGGCGGCTATCTTCCCATTTATTATATCTCAGACACTTTAGACGTGCATTGGGGAGTTCACCTCCCTCGGGAAGGCTGCTTGTTGTCTCTTGATTGAAGCTTCCATAAGATCCTTGGTTGTCCACTTCCCGCTCCTCTTCAGGTAATTTGAAACCACCCTCGGTGGTTTTTATTTCCCCATCGCCTCAAGCCCGAAAATCCCCCGGGCTGAAGAGCCCCGGAGAAAGTAGAGGCGTGAAACAAAGAAGAGGGGAGGAGAGCAATCAGCGAAGGAGCAGTTTCATACACAGGGACTTTCCACCTCGAGAACACTGAAACCCAGGTTCCACTGAGTGCAAGCTTGATCAGCAGAGATATCCTTCTTCTCAGGGCCGCTTAGCGCGCGAGATCCTTATTGAATGATCAGAAGACACATCCTGACCCTTTTTCCCCTTGGCCTCTCTCAGCTAACAATTTCCACAGACCAGTCCTATTTTCGTGGGCATCCAGTAGGGGACCCTGCGCACAAATCCAAGCAGGATCATCCAGAGGGTCTGACAATGGAAAGCCCTTCGCCCCAGGGGCGTGTGCGTCCGTCTTGACTATGTTTCTTCTTTAGAACAAGATATAACACCCTTTGGGCCTAAGGAGGCCTCTTTTGAGCCCTTTTTCAGACCCTTGAAATCCCTTTGGCCATGCTTTTCAGGTGTTACCAAATTTAACAAACTATAAAGAAGTTGGTTCGAGTTGCCACTCCTTGTGACATTCTATCCTTATTCTTTAGGTGAAAATGTTTTTTGACACCAACAATCCCAACCCTCACCTCAATCTTTATATGGCTCCGACACTCCATCCTTGAGAAGCTTGAGCTAGAGCAAGGATGCATCTTCAATGTCATTATGCTCAGGTATAGAATCCATCGACCTCTTGAACCTTGAGAGCTGCCAGTCACTTGGCAGTACATCCTTTACTAGCTAGGTCATCACGCTTGGAGGAGTGATTATTGTTGTAAAACACGGTTCTAATTGAGTGAATATTGTTGCAAAACATAGATCTACTTTCCTATCAAATAGCTATGTTGGGCTCATCAAGATAACTCATCTTCAAAGGTAACATGTTGCATCAGACACCATCAACTAACCTCTTGTTGAATATCACTAAACATCACTAATGGATGTTGAAATTTACATTTTTTTTACGGGTAAGTACTAGATATATATTAGAACAAATAAAGCGCCCTAGGGTCACTAGAATGTACACAGGGGGTATACAAAGAGGAGCTCAAAGCCAAAAAAAGAGAAGGCGGCTTCCACCCATAGATGTACTTATGAGGCCCGGCCACGAAAAACAACCATGCCCTCCCGAAAAAACATTTACGTTAACTTGGAATAAAAAATCCACCAAAGAATATGTCCTATTCTCAATGTACGCATTAGCCCCAAGACCAGAGATAGTAGAGAAATGAGGATTTCATCCTCTTGACAGATAATTCCTCTTCTCCTAACGCAATTCTGTTTTTGTCACACCAAACCGTCCAAATTAAGCAAAAGGGGGTTGCCATCCACACTCTTTTCCGTCTCTTGCCACAAAAGAACCGTGCCAAGAAAGAAGGACTTCTCTGATTGAGAAAGGGAAAACCCAATTGACCCCCACAATGGCTAGCAAAAGATCCCAAAGCAACCTAGCCTTTGAACAATGAACCAAAAGATGCTCTACCATCTCCTCTTCTTCCTCACAAAAGAAGCATCTATTGGCTAGCATTCTCCCCCTTCTTTTAAGCTAATCTAAAGTCAAAATCTTCCCTCAAGAAGCTTCCCAAGCAAAGAAACCAGCCTTGGTAGGGACACAAGGATTCCAAATGGATCTAAAAGGGAAAGTAGAAACCCTTGAACTGCCCAAAAGCTTGTACATAAACTTCACAATGAAATGACCATCCTTAGCCTCTTTTGTTTTTTTTTTTATTGATACCATCCTTAGCCTCTTTCAATGAGAGCTTATCATCCAACCCATGGAAAACTTTTTTCCCAAAAAGGGAATGGAAGAACCTCTCTGCATCCTCCAACTCACAGTCATTAAACGACCTTGTAAAGAAAGGGGACCACCCCCCCACCTCCCAGATATCCGCTACCACAATCTCCTTGTGAGTAGCTGCAGCATACAAAGAGGGGACGGATGAGCACAAGGGTGCCTCCCCACACCATGTATCCAACCAGCCGCAGCATACAAGGATGCTGTTTATAATTTTTATTTCAGAATTCCAAATCTCAGTCTGCATAAAGTAGCATTGCTAAAACAATGTAAATTTCAACATCAGCATCTTTGAAATTAATGCAGTTATCACTGTTAATCATCTTCCCATTGATCAAATACCAGTCGGAAAAATGTTACTCTTACATCAATCTTCTGCTTACCCTAATGAGAAGGGAAAAAGAACAGAGATCTAACCGAGGTTTCTGTTCACCATGACAGCCCTCTTCACTTTCATCATCACCACATGTTTTATCTCACTTGACCCTGCTTCTTCCTTCAGTTTGGTTCACACGATAGCTAAGAAAATAAATAACAGAAGATGTGAAGTAGATTCCTCTTAATAAATTCTCCTAGTTCCCAATACATTTACCAGCGCAGCACTATATCTCAGTTCTAGTCAAAAGTAGTATGCATGAATCCTTGCTCTACCAATGATGAAGAAGCGTAAGCAATCAGCTAATGGGAAAAGTAAGCTCCTGGCTTGTCATGTTTATCAACGTCCCTCATATAATATCTATTATCAACCTTACACTCTTATCAATAGCAAGTTCAGGAAAAGACCTAGAATACTTCAGAGGACATTTCTCCCAGTGCCCAGAAGAACTAATATGCACAGATCATTAGACCTGGGTTTCCAAATAAGGTATTAATTCTTAACCATTTTAATAACAACTAAAACATCAGCCAACACAATTCAATACACACACATTTTAAAGGAGACAGGATTTCAAGTCATTGAAATTCTAAACCATAGGGAGACTAGTTTGAGGGCACCTAACCATATTGATGTCAACTAACTCCAAATTCAGTACTGCAGCCTCCTTGCTTTGGAAAAGCAGATCGAATTACTCTCAAAGTCTAAATCTCAATTCTGAACTTATAAATGTCGACAATTGTAGCTTGGCTCCATATGTCTCCTCCATCATAAAAATCGAAACCATTGGCAATTCACATTCCACAGTTTCACGCTCCACAAGAATTTGCACACAAATCAGCGTTTCTTACAAAAAAAAAAAAAAAAAGAAAAAAAGAGAATAAGAAAAAAGAAACTAAGAAGCAAATGTTCGATTTCTTTTCTTTATGATCCTTTCTCGGAAACCAAACATAGCAAAAACCAAAAACAACAAAAAGACTCACTTCTCATCAAGCTTCTTCAGTTCATCATCGAGTAGCACGCATTGCATCCAAAACAGCCTGATCCATTTTCAACACCAGAATCAGCTGCTGCTAGGGTTTCGTATAATGAAGCCATGTCTGAACCAATAGAGAGAATACAAAAATGAGAAGGAGTTAGAAGAAAAGTCAATGAAACTCGTGAAACTGGAATTTACCGTCGGCTCTGACGGCGGCAAGACTTCTTCTTTGAAGGCAAACTTTCTCCTGAATCGTCTGGAGCGTCGGGTGGGTAGAAGGAAGCGTGAGCCAGAACCAGAAGTGTAGTTGCTGAGTTCCATCTTGGCCATTCGCGGCGGCGGCGACAGTTCAAACCTCGCAGGTCGGTAACCCGATTTGAATTTTCTTGGGGGCTTTGCCAGGAAGGAGAAACCAGGATGCTTTTCCAGAGTCCCTTTCATGTAGAGCAGGATGATTGGCTAGGTAGGGATGAGCTGGGCCTGGATGGGCTATTGGACTCCACCTCAACTCATATTGGGCTCATACTAAGGAAGAAAGAGCTGTGTGCTTAGTTGTGATTGGTTCGGATTAATAAAAGAAAAAAGAAAAAATGTTTTTTGGAAGATAAATAAATGTTAATAAAATTACTGTTATTTTAACATTTTCAGTTTGTTCCTACAAATTTTAAGAAAAAAAAAAATCAAAATTATTAAAATTAGGTTTTTTTTTAAAAAGATTATTATTATTAAAATTAGTTATTATATATTTTGAAATGTTTTAATCTTCATAATGACAGGTTTTGCAAAAATAATGAGTTTAAAGATGCAAATAATAATAATTTATAAATTTTTTTTTTCGTTTTTTTTTTTCAGATTTTCCTCTTTATTTTCTTTTTCTTATTTTTTTCCTCAAAACTTTTCTTTTAGAACTAAATAATCTAAAGCACCGAGGGAAAAAAAGGTATATTTGGACTGAATTTTGAAACACAATAATTTTTAACTAATTTTATTTAGGGCGCAAGGTTCAAAATAGATTCATATAAAAAAAAAATTAAAAATAACAACTGTTTCTAGAAGTTTTAATATAACTTATTCAGTATTAATTTTTTTTTCATATGTGTAAACCTTTTATAAATGTGAATATTACTTTTTGAAAATTATAACTTCGACTATTTTTTCTGCAATTAAAGCCATAAAGCAGAGCTCTGAACATTTTATTATTTATTAATATTTTTCATGATAAAAAATATAAGGGAATGGTAGCCATGGTAATTCTACTGGGGTATGTTTAGTGATTAAGAGATGATATAAGAAAAATGGGAAAGAAATTAATTTTCAAATTGGATAATTATTATTCATAATAACTTCTCATTTTGTTGTGTTTTGGAATGGGAATCATTATTCACTTAGGGTGTGTTTGGAACATAGGAATGAAGATAAAGAATAAGAATGTCATTACCTTTTTAATCAATTTCCATGTTTAGATTAAAATAAAAGAAAGGGGAATGAAATGAAAACTAATTTAAAAATAATCAAATCATACTTCTAAATAGGATTTTGATTCTTTAGATATAAGTGGTATTTTAATTCTATCAAAATATAAAAACTTAAAATTATTATATTATAATTATTTTGTGTTTATCAAACCCGATAATCCTAATGCTATAAAGCTAACCAGAACTGAAAATAAAATAAATTATTTTTACTCAAAAATAAAATAAAGTATTAATTTTCTTATAAAGTTTTTAATCGAAAATAAAAATAAAGTTGGAAAAATATAAACAAATCAAAGATAATTTGTATTATCATTTTCTATTATCTTTAAAAAGTATAAAAACTTAAAATTATCATTTTGCCTCCAATTTATTCATCAAGACTTTCTAGGTCGTACCGCAGTTTTACCTTCTTATTAATTTGCTTTAAAAAATGTTTATCAATTTCAATCTTGATTTTGTATATAAGTCCAATTATGAAATAATGATTATTTTTCCAAATTAAAAAAATTATCTTCATCAGAGAGAAATTTAAAAATGTTTTAAAATTCTTACAATTTTAGTTATTTCATAAAATGAATTTTACGTCATAATATCAAAACAAAGATTACCAAAAATAATTTATTTTTTAAAATTCCTTACATCTAATTATAAATAATTTTATTTTATTTTTATTAAAAATATAAATTCCTAAATCTTAAAGTTTCAAAAATAAGATATTACTATTAAAAAAATGAGAACTAATTATGTAGCTTATTGTTTGACCTAAGTAAAATAATTATTTGGGTAAATAATTATTATTGTCAGTTTATTTACTTTTTCATTCTAGCAAATACTGAAATATAAATAAATAATCATTCACACGTAAGATTCCTAAGCTAATCCAAACACTAAGAATGAAATCAAATTATAGATTCAATTCCATTGGAAATAAGAATGGAAAGGGATTCTTGATTTTCATTCTCCATTCTCATGTTCCAAACACACCCTTAGAGTATGTTTGGGTCATGGGATTGGAGAGGTAGAATGATAATGTCATTACATCTTTAACTAATTTCCATGTTTGGATAAAATTTAAGCAAGAGGGAATGAAATGAAAATTAATTTAAGGGGGCGTTTGATACGAAGGAATAAAAGGTGGGAAATGGAATCTCATTCCATTTCTCACCCATTCCTATGTTTGGATAAGTTTTACAAGAATAAGAATGAAATCAAAAAAGTGATTTGTAGTGGAACAAGTGGTCTTATGGAATTTCTTGATATATCTTGGGGTCGTTATTGACGAGTCGACTTGCGGAAACACAACAAATATCAGGTGTAAGATGTGTTTCGTTTGTCGTATATTGAGACCCGTTTACATATATTTAATTCACAAATATACAATATATGATATATATTCGCAAGCCAGTCCATTTAACAGTCATTTACTTATAATAAAAGGTATAAATGTTTTGGATTCACGATCGAATATAATATAAGACAAAAACAAAACAAAACAAAGGCGCATCCGGCTCTCATCCCTCATGAGGTCCCTCCCATATCTTGGGTCGGGCCTTTACCGCCGGACACATGCACGAAGGGGGTCCACGGCGAGGTGAAATGCGAATAGAAAGTTTTCCCTGAGGTTACTCCTTTAAAATCGCGTCTGATGGCCGTAAACATCGATCACATTTTATGGTATGCAGCGTTATATAGTGTTACGTGTCATGCATGAGATCACGACCCCTCATTACTCTAACCTAAGTCCCAATGGATTCCCCCACACATGGTGTCAAGTGTGAAAACCGTGCATTGTTATTTAACCCGATGACTTAAACCATTGGACGACCTACAATTTTAATTTATCATTTCATGATTTTCTTTTTCTTTTTGTGGGCCATGGATTTCGAGGTTTTCTGTGGGGCCGCCTTTAACATTTCGAGGGCACTCACATCGCCGAGATTCATGTCTAGCAAGTGAATAACATTTGGGTCTTCATGCTGAGGGGATCTGCTTTTCTTTCCGTAAAAAACATGTAATTATCGTTTGATCAATTTACACATCTCTCTCTTACGTCACGTCATTTCATCACAAAACAAACGGCCAGGCAGAGAACATCAGTCGGGATCAAGCCAACCTGTGATCTAGAATTTTGCAGAAAATAGTTCGAAAATCTTGTTCGAATTTGTCAGAAAACATTCTCCAAATTCCAAACTGGTATCAAAGCTTGATCGAGACCGGCAAGGTATCAGAAAATAGTCCCAAGAATTCCTAAAAGTTCACATACTTAGTCAAAATTTTGGGAGGTTGAAATTTCTGACCTCCATGATCTCTAAGAAAACCTCAAGCCATTAAATGACCTTTAGGGTAGAAATAACACAAGTAGGAAAATTCCTTACCTCGTGGAGTTTGACGAAATTCCAAGATTTTGGTACCCAAGCGTAGCCCTCGTTGCTTAGATCAACTTTGCCTTTTGCTCCGATGAAAACCTATGATCCGATTTCCGTAGATATTAGAGAGAAGCGAAGAAAAGAAAAAAAAAACAAATCTCTCTCTCTAACGCTCTCCCTCTATGTCCGTTTTTTACTTTTCTTTTTGTTTTTTTCGTTTTCATCATTTTTATTATTATTATTATTTTTTATTTGGATACATGGCTCATATTGCCTCATTCGGGTTCGTTTCTACTATGAAATAATTTATTTCTTTTCAGTTCAAGTTATTTTAAATGAACTTAGCTCAAGCCATTTCCTGACTTTCGAGATTTTCGTAAAATCTCTCGTCTTTAATCGATGGCGACTTATCCTGAAAAATCGTAAATATTCCCGTCTCGAGAATTTGACTAAACTTTTACGGGTAACTAGATTTATAAGACAAATTTTAATGGTGTGATCAGTTTTAGGTCATCAGAGATCGAGAATTTTCTAGGCTTCCACTGAATTTCTTCTAATTTTCCGGGTTTTGTTCTTCCCCCTTAAAATTACCGTCTCTGAAATTCACACACACTACTTTCTGATCACACTTTGCCATACCCTGTCGAACAATACTCTTGCCCATAGGCGTGAGAATAGAAACATACCTTGAAGAGTCGATTGATCTGCCGGCAGTGTAGCGATCCCCGAGCTCGACACAACCTGGTTGGCGGGTCCGAACCGAAACCCCCGGGGACACCCGACCGAAGCCATCAATCAAATCCATTTATTCATATAAACGTTTTCATTCTCAAATCTTTGCGGAAGCAGTTTCAATTTAGGGCAAGCCTATATTTATTTACATTTAACAAAATACATTTACAATGAAGGCATTCCATACCTTTTCAAAATGATTTACAAAATAGGTATTCAGAGTTCAAATTGTTTTTACAAGATATGAATGTTCAAAAAACAATGGAGTGAATGCATATATCGGAGCATACTCCGCAATTCTTTCTTTATGACTCGACGTTCCTCGATCTTGCCTTGGGTCCGCTTTCAATCACTATCAATCACTCGGTACCTGCGCATTGATAGAAATAATCACGCTAACATTTCATGCCGTGGTTTTATAAATTCCATTCTTAGTTTCGATTAAGTCCAAATTATGCAATTTTGCTAAACAATATTTTCAAATCTTTTTGGATGATCAATGTCAATACAATATATATACTTATTTCATATACAATCATTTATGGTTCATTGATCAAATCCGAATATACACTTCCATATGCAATAAGTCATTGATAATCAAATCGTGCATTTCACAATATTCTTTTCATTTCAATTCGCAATCATGCTTTTCAATTCCAATTTTTCACAATTTCAAATCAATTCAATTTAGGTGCGCTGTCAAATTTAACGATGTTTTTCGATATACGAGGATGTCGGAATCATGAAGCACGATCCGGTGAACTGTGGTAGTATAAAAGCGATTGTATAAGACAATACGGTCTAGTTAGACTCTTGTTGGTTATTAAAAAAATCAATTAGTGAACTTTGCCGATCACGGTCCCATTGGGGCTGGCGATTGAAGTGACGTAATACAATGGATTCGCGTCTTCTTATTTTGACCACATTGGTATACCAATCTATCCTTCATCTGAAACCAAAAGGTTAACATTCAATTAAGGAGCGTTCAAATCTTTATAGCAACATATAGTCTGATAATATCATTGTATAAACGTTGAGACTTTCAATACTCATGCAATTTTCATTTTACCAAACATTTCCACAAATCAATTCCTTGAATCAATTAAAACAATTCAATATGCTTTTCTTATGCATTTAGAACAAATAGTTCAAATCTTAAAACGAGAATAGGAGAAGATAGAACAAACCAAAATCGTCGCTTTGATTCCGATCTTTGGAATTACGGCTTCCAATGCGGGTTTTCCTCTCGTAGTATATTCAAATACAATGACAATCACATATTAGTATGTTGATACAGGAGTTTTTGGTCGAGGTTTATGTCTGAATGCCTTCACTTGCAAAATTTTAAGTTTATGAGCTATAATTTTCTCATGCTTCCTTCAAGAAAATTTTATCTCCTCGAGTCTATTTTAGTAGAATTAGAATCATCTCATTTGGATCCACCAGACTCGAGGATTCACGACATTTAAATGCCAAAGCGGTCGGGTATGCTCGGCTCACTTGGTTACCTACTGTATTCCCTGTTCTTGGGTCTTAACTCCATAAATTGGTAATCGTTCCTTCTACACATTTTGAAGCTATGGTTCAAGGTTTTCTTCTCAACTGGAATTATCAATTTGGATCACCAAAACTCAAGTTATTGCATTTTACATCTAGACTAATCCAATTTGCAAAGCAGAATCAGACTGTTCTTACACATAGCTCCACTTTGACAAATTTTTGGGCACTTTGGGGTTATAATTTGCATACACTTCCTTCAAGTAAATTATTTCCCTAGAAGTATATTTTGCAGAATTTTGAATCACTCAATTTGGATGAGTGAAACTCAACTTATGGCCAAAACACTATAACAATACCCAAAACAGAGCATAACCCGTGAGCTACCCGAGCTCACCTTTAAGCCCATATTTGGGAGCCTTAGAGCTACAATTTGCTCCTGGTCCCTTCTATACATTTGTAGACCTATCTCTTATGGTTCTTTACCAATTTTAATCACTTCATTTGGATGATTATAACTTAATATATAGCCAAAACAATAACAGGGGTCATGACAAAATTTTGACAGCATTTCCTTTGAAAACCCAACATTTTCCCTTTTTATAAACACTCCTCCAAACCAATCCTAAGCAATCTGTAATAATCTGAAACTAAGCTAAAACCATCAAAGAATGGCACATACCACATTGGGGTTTATTAAATTGAAGCACAAGTAGAAATGGGGTTAGGGTTTGGTTTTTCTTACCTTAAATCCCTTTTAATCTTCAATGCCAAGCTTTCTTCTTCAACTTGATCTCTTAAACTCTTGCTTTAATGGAGCAAGAATCACAACCTCCTCACTTTGCAAGCCCTAGCTCTCCCTTCCTCTCTCTCTCAAACCGTTTTGCTCAAAAATGAGATTCAGAGACCACTTTTGAAGTGCTTAAATATCTAAATGTCATGAGCGCTTCATTTAGCCTTGCTTTAAAAATCAATTTTTAGGTTTAAGTTCTCTGACTAGCTTGCCCACTATTTGTCTCTATTTGCATTTAAATTCTCATTAATCACACTTAGACATTTCTTCTTCTAACTTATGACCCTTAGGTCCTTATTTCATAATTTCCAATTTTTGCCTTTTTCACTTGGATTTATTTCCAGGTTTCAATTAATTTCTCATTTTAACATTTAATATTTTTAATTGGCTTTTAGCCATATAATAATTTAATCAACATTCATTTAAAAATTCTCCAAAAATACCCAAGTTGGCTCAATTTATACCCTGAATATATAATAAAATTATAAAAAAAAAATTTAGGCTATTTTTGGGGCGTTACACTTAGTCTAAGGTATCACGGCGTAGACACGCCCCTGGGTCCCTGAAGTCCCGGCTTGAGAGTCCCGTCCTCGACCTCGACCTATGCACGCCTCTACGGCTGTCTGCGATCCAGGTGCTGTGCGCACCACAGGACAAATCTTGGTTCCCACGGCCTATCTTTGGGGTAGGAGGAACAAATTGCTTCTGCGCATGTCCCATTGATGATTGGGACTGAGGTGTCCCATAACTATGGGATCCATGCCTCCATGGGCAATCCCGCTTCATATGTCCAGGCTGATGGCAATAGAAGCATGTCATCGGCCTGGCTGGCCCTGTACCTGGGGCGCTCGTGGGACAGAAGTCCTCTGTCTCTTGTGAGCTTCGAAGAAGGCTAATCATCCTTCCTCTTCCCACCGGAACTCGCATTGACCATAGTCCATGTCTGCCACAATCTTGCCCAGATGAGCAGCTAATAAATTAAAATCTCCCAACATTGGCCATGTGCGTAGCCCGCAGTCATCATAAAAATGTTCCAACTCGGTGAATCTAGCCACGTATTCCATCACTGTCATCGTTCCCTTCTTCAGCTCTAGGAACTCTTAGGCCTTTGCATGTCTAGCAGTGGCCGAAAAATACTTGCTCATAAAGAGCCTATGGAACTCTGCCCAAGTCATTGCCTTTATGTCCCGAGAGGTCTTAACGAGTCATGTGCTTGGGACTCGCCCCTCTAGGCTGGGCCTTGACTAGCGATCTTGGTCGCATCGGAGGTGAGCTCCATGGCTTCCAGTACCTTCTCAATCTGTCGGAACCAATGGTCTACCACCATCGGATCCCCTCCTCACGCCAGCGTCGGAGGATGATGTCGACTTGAACCTCTGAGTTACTCGAACCTGCGACTATGGCCCACTAGCATGTGCAATGGCGGCCGGCTGCGACCCCAGCGGCCTCATGAGCCTCTTGGTCAATTATAGGTGGTGCTTAGCGGCACCTTGTGGGCGACCTCATCCTCGGCTGACTTGCCATCTAAACATGTCGAATGCGACAAACTTTATTTAATCCATTTTAGTGCAATTAGTAATGCGTATCTTGATTCTTCAATAGGCTTAGCAATATCAGATGACTTAGTTAAATACCAGTAATTGCTAATTGTCAACCACTCCTCTTATTTATTTCAATAAAATTCAACTTACTTTCGGAGTTCATTTCATTTCAGGAACCCCTAAGGTTATAGTTCCTAACCTTAGCATTCCACTTTTCTATATACATTATACCATACATATAATTTCCCCATGATAACCATGCAATCACATTTCCCATACATCATACCATGTATGTTTTCCACTATGATAATGTAACACACAAATCAAATACAAACATGGAACACATATCAGAACACAACACATGAAACACACACGTACATGCGTGGTGGCAGATCCCATGAACTCACAGATGCTCACACTTTTTAGCTCGAGACCAAGCTATGACGCTGGTATCAATTTCACCACAATAGCCGTGGCTTAAACCTATGTCCCTCAAGCCCTAGGTACTCATGTACTTATGCTCTGATACCACGCTATGACAAAATTTGGTATCGGGACGCTATAGACCACTGGAGTGATTGCAAACCTAAGCTCGAAGGGTTGTCGATGGTTTTTTGTAGTCATTGGGTTAAATACCAATGGCTGGTTCTCCACACTTGGCAATTTCGGTGTGGAAATTCGAGTTTAGGACTTAGGTTGTGAGCATGAGGGGTCGCATCTCATGCATGATACGAAACATTTCATATAATGTTGCATAAATTGTATGAAATGTGATTGATGTTGTCTCCAGCATTGCATGTGTGCATTTTAGGTGGGGAGTAACCCTTGTAGGAAAACTTTCTATTGGTGGCTCACCCTATCGTGGAACCCCCTTTCGAGTCTGGCGATTCGATCTGATCGACGTATGGGGCCGTATGAGGATGAGTTGGATGCGGTTTTGTTGTTTTGTTTTGTTTGCCAGTATATTTGAGGCGGGGCTCAAAACATGTATACCTTTGTTGTATAAAATGACATTGGTTAAATAGTACATCATATATTTTGTATATTTGTGAATTAAATATGTGAAAAATTCTCTACCTGCGATTGATTGGTGTTTGTTGAAGTTTGACTTCAAACTCTAAGATTTTGGTACTGCAGCGTAGCCCTCGTTAAATGGAGTCAACTTTGCCTTTGCGTAGGCTAAAACCTGAATCTCATTTCCATAGATCTTAGAGAGAAGCGAAGAAAAGAAAAAAAAATCTATCTCTCTCTCTAACGCTCTCCCTCTCTGTCCGTTTTTTACTTTTCTTTTTGTTTTTTTTCGTTTTTATCATTTTTTTTATTTTTTATTTGGTTACATGGCTCATATTGTGAGACCCCGGAAAATCCAGATTTCCTAAGGAAGGATAAAATGGTAATTTCGGTCAAAATCCGAAATTTTTCTAGATCTCGGATGACGAAGCGGACTTCTCAGTTGAAATCGTCTCATGAGGAATTGCGTCGAATTTGGTTGGATTAGAAGGTGGTGGGATTTCACGTTTTTCGAGGGCGTGGGGTGTCGGATGACACGTGGTAGATTAAGGAGATGCCACATGACACCTCAAGGTGCTGACGCCAGCATAAAAATGGCTCGCATTAGTGCATGGGTGGCATGATCATGGCTCGCGATGGCGGCGAGTGGATGATGTCATAAAGGAAATAAAGAAATAAGGATTTAAGGATGGAAAATTGAGAGCCACATATTTAGTTAGAGGAAAAGGGGAGGAAATTTCCTCCTTTGACTGGATGTGAGATGTTTCAAAGGAGGAGAGAGAAAGGAAAGAAGGAAAATGAGGAGAAATGGGGAGAAAATAGAAGAAATGAGAAAAAGAAAGAAAAGCAAATGGGAGAATGAAATAAGAAAAGGAAAAAGAACGTGGGGAGAAGGAAAGCGAGAAGTATCCGTGGCCATTTTCGTTTGGTTTTAGAGAGAGGCGTCTTCCTTCTCTCTAGGATCGTGGAATCGATGATCAGTTCCTTCGCGACAAGAAGGAGAGTTGTTCTACTCGGAGAGGACAACGCGTAGACACCGGTTTCGGGAGTTTTTGAAAAACTCTGATAAAGGTAGGGGTTTTTCTCCTACTTGCTTTACTTCTTGTTTAAGGGTAACGTAATGGATAGGGATTTGTTGAGGCCTGGATGGCCGTGATTTCGGTTCCAAAAGATTTGGGTAAGTGAATAATCGCCTTAGATGGTTTGGACAGTCCACCAGATTTATTTGTGTATTCTTGATTTAGGTGGTGTTGTGTTATTGCCATGAGAAAATAACATGTTATTGTGATGTTGTGGGCGAGTTCAAGATGGGTTGCCCAGTTGTGCCTTAGCCCATGTGAGCTAAGTTTATGTTATTATTATAAAACTGAATAACATGATGTATGGAATTAATTTTGTTAATATATGCATGAGTGATATATTAGCATGTGTTGGATGTTTGTGTGCTATTAAAACTGCACTTAGATTGGGAAGTAACCCAAGTAGGGAAATTCCACTCTTGGGCATTGCTCTATGTCATTAGAATATCATTTTAGTAGAAAGTACTGCCCAGGGATATGACGCATCCAAGGACAGCAAGACGAAGAAATGGCTAAGATGGTCCTCTCTTGTATTTTGTAAGGTCGACGAAGACCTTATTTTGTATAAATTGTAATGAATCTGATTTGTAAACGAATCATTTTTGTATAAAATATACATTTTATGAGTATGATGTGTGAGCTAGTGGTCATTTTTTACACGTGTGCGTGCCTCATGACAGGGCATTAGATTCCCGCCAGGTTGTGGGTGGTCAGCGGACCTTGGGATTGGGCGTCGCGGCGTGATATCGAGGAGTTAAAGGTAAACGATTACCTTGGGAGCTCGGTGGGTGTAGAGTTAGGTATATGAGATACCTAGGACTTTGTGGGCACGGGATAGATCATACATCAGTGTGCATTTTGGTGAATTAAATGTGATGTGTGATGGTGTATAACATGTTTGTGGTATGTGGTGTATGGGTGTATGCTTGGTGAGTGGTAATTTAGAATGGTGGTAGGCTAGCAGGAGCAATTGAGTACATTCATTCCCTTAAGTACTTCCTTTTCCTTACCTCTTCATCTTCTCCATCGTCCCATGCCTTTACCACGGATCTCCAGAAGTCTGGGATTAGAAATCGAAAGTGTACTCACCATCGCGGCATCACTAGGATTAGAAATGCGGTTCATCGAAGCGGAAGCGAGAATACCGGCTTATGGGACACCTCGATCCCGAACATGATCGGCGAGTTAGGGTTGCCATTCGGGATAGGCGGATGGTATGCTACCATTGCGGCGACTGGACATGTGAGGCCAGAGTTGCCCGGGAGGCGAGACGATCGGGATTTTGGGACGGCGCGGTCCCGATTAGGCGTAGAACACGAGAGCGTACGGTGCATTCCACGGCGCGCTGATGCGAATTGGGGAACCGATTTCGAGTTTGAGTGCTATCACAGGCACCTTGGCATAATTGGGCGGAGGGCGAAGTGTGGGTCGTGGTCGGTCACGGGGACTCGCGGAATTTAGGACTTCCTAGTCAGGCAGAGGCGAGCGATATATTGTTGCCATTGACTTGGACATATGGCGGGATTATCCTAGGAGCGAGATCTCGTGGTACGAGAGGCGAGCGTTCGGATTAGCGGATATGTGAGTGCGTTTCTACTTCGCCTTGTTGACCCTGATAGCGTTTAGGATTAGTGCATCATACTCATTCTTGTTGCATCTTGTGTGATAGACTTGGGCTTAGAGGTTGAGACCTTTAGAGAAGCCAGATATGGATGTTCTTCCCTAGGATGTAGGGTGAGAGTTAACCAGATAGGTCGGGATTGGGGGTTAGAGATCTTCGAGATTTGCTTATGGTGGACCTTGGGATTTGGTGCCCTGCGGTGTGGCAAGGTGCATTATCGTACCGCAAAACATCGCATAACATGGTGTGAGTGCATAGATGGAATCGACTTTCTTGTGATGGGTGGTCGAGTGGTGTGTCGTGAGTGCGGTTGTGAATCAGCAACTGCGTATGGTGTTGATTAATGGAGCTCGATTAATAGGATGACGTCGAGTAAAGTCATTATGGGTTAAGGAAATGGAAATGGCTCATTGCATTTCGTATACTATTTAGGGGCGCTACAGAACATTAGGGTGAGTGCATGGTGGGGTTTTTGAGAGAATCGTTCGGAGGGTTGACGATAATATTATTTATCGAGATTGTATCACTTCTGACATCGGAGGTTTGTCGATTGATATCGGAGGGTTGTCCGTATATAATATCAATCGTCGGAGTATGCTTGCGATTGATATACTCGGAGGGTTGTCATGCTATAATATCAATCGTCGAGTATGCCCGGTGTGCTCCTTCGAATTTGTCCATGTATAATATCGATCGATAGATGTACTTGATTGATATACATGGAGGGTTATCCATATATAATATCAATACGTGCGGGTATCTTGATTGATATACATCGGAGGTTGTCCATGAGATAGATTATGAATGGGTCAGTATTTATATCGGAGGGGTTCTTGTGGTTTAAAACGATACTTTGTTTGGGAGAATATAGTTGTCGCCAGGGCTTAGATTGAGTGATGGGGTCGAGTTGACTCGAGGAGGAAACACACGGATATGGTTATCGCGAGCTTGGGACGGAGTGATAGAGATTCGGGAGACTTGAGATGAGGGACGTCTGGATATGGTTATCACCCAGGACTTAGGAGTTGAGTGGGTCGGGAGACTTCGAGGTGAGGACATCACGGATATGGTTATCACGTAGACTTAGAGTCGAGTGATAAGTCGGGCGACTCAGTTTTGGATACCATTGAAAATTTCATTGGGGAGTTGGTGGCGAAACCGAGGCTCGAGTTATGGATGTCGATTCGTAGCGTGAATTAGATTTGTGATCCAGAACAGATTGTCGATGATTGTGACATGGAAGAGTCGTGTTTACACACATGGTAAAGGTTAAAGAGATCTTGTGTAGGCGCGCCGAAGGTGTGACACTTGGCATAAAAATAGCTAGCGTTGGCCGGCGTGGTGACGTGATCCCGTGGCTGCATGATGGTAACAGGTGGATGATGTCGTAAGGAAATAAAGAAATAAGGATTTAAGGATGGAAGAGTGAGGGTGTATTTAGTTAGAGGAAAGGGGAGGGAAATTTCCTCCTTTGTCAGAGATGAGATGTGCTCAGAAAGGAGAAAGGAAAGAGAAAGGGAAAATGAGGAGAAATGGGAGAAAATGAAGAGAAATGAGAAAAGAAAGAAAACGAATGGAAGTAAATAAGAAAGGAAAAGAAAACGTGGGGAGAAAGGAAAGCGAAAATATCGTGGCCAGATTTCGTTTGGTTTTTAGAGAGAGAAACGTCTTCATGCAGGATCGTAGAATCCAGTGAGTGAAGTTCCTTCGGCAAGCATGAGGAGAGTTGTTCTTACTCGGAGGAGACTGACAGCGTGAACACCGGTTTCGGGGTTTTGAAAACTACGATAAAGGTAAAGGTTTTCTCCTACTTGCTTTACTTCTTGTTTAAGGGTAACGTAATGAATGGGGATTTTTTGAGGCTGGATGGCCCAGTGATTTTCGATTCAAGATTTGGGTAAATTGAATAAATCCTTGGAATGGTTTGGACGATCCTGAATTTATTTGTGTGATTGCTTGATTTGTGTGGTGTTGTGTTATTGCCGCGAGAAAATAACATGTTGTGTGATGTTGTGGCGTTCAAGAGATGGGTACTTCGGATTGTCTATAGCGTATGAGCTAAGTTTATGTTATTATTATAAACTGAATAACATGATGTATGGATTTAATTTTGTTAATATATGCATGAGTGATATATTAGCATGTGTTGGATGTTTGTGTGTCATTGCATTGCACTTAGGTGGGGAGTAACCCAGGTAGGGAAGTCCCTTCTTGGGCATTGCTCACCCAAATCGGTGAATATATTTTTCGGTCAGAAGAGTACTTGGGGATGGGACCTTGTCAGGACATAGAAGCGAAGAAATGGCCAAGATGGCCCTCTCTTGTATTTTGTAAAATTCTGGGCAAGAGACCCATTTTATTTTGTATAAATTGTAATAGATACAATTGTAAACAAATCAGTTTTGTATAAAATATACATTTTATGAGTATGATGTGTAGGCCCAGTATTCGTTTTGCAGTGCTCGTGCCTCATGACTTGAGACATGTGTAGATTTCGTTGGGTTGTGGGTAGTTAACGGACACCGGGATTGGAGCGTCACGTATTGCCACATTCGGATCACATTGCGCCTCGAGCAATTTATTTCTTTTGATTCAAGCTATTTTAAATGAACTTAGCTTTCGAGTCATTTCTTGACATGAGATTTTAAGTAAAAATCTAAATCGCCCAAAATCCATAGTGACTTATCCTTTCGAGAAGAAAATCGTAAAATATTTATTGTCTCGAATTAATGAAACTTTTACGAGTCACTGATTCATGAGACGAATTTAACGACGTAGTCCATTTCGTTATCCGAGATCTAAAGAATTTTCTAGGCTTCCTTGAACCCTTATGGCAATTTATTATTTTATTATCATTTTGCCATTTTTGAAAAGTTCTAACCGCGGGTTTCTGAATCAAATTCCTGCCCACAGAGTGAGTTTTTGATTCATCATACTAGTGGCATTTTGATTACGTACACCCCGATTCGGTCAGGCCCGAATGGCGGATCGAACCCGAGTTCAAGGCGTGAGGCCCATATCACTGAATTTGGGACTCTTTACCTTTATTAGGCGTTGGTGTGTCAGTATTATAGTGTATCAACATATCGTATACAAAAATCTGAAAATAAAACTCTGTCTATTAGTGAATTGTTCTGATCATATCTGTCACAGTCACGAGTCCCATTTACATATCGAAAAAACTATACATTTACATTTCTTGTCGGGCGCGGAACTCTGATGATGAACCCCTGCTAGGTGTGGCGTGAGGAATGCGGAGAAGATCAAGTCTCCTTCTTCTATACTTACACCCGATTGAAAAACCCGTGCTGTTTTTACGCCTTGTGCTGGAAAACATAGGCAATATGCATATACACAGTTATAGTGAGCGTATAACAATAACAGATATCAGAATTTGTATGCATTCATATAAGGAACTTATACAATTACTTATGCTTCTAATAGACTTATGCTTATTCGAATCTCCCATATGACTCATACTTGTACTTATAGCAACTTTATGCTTGTTCAGATCTCCCGTAGTTATGAGCTTATCGGGTTGCTCGCATCTCCCGTGAGTTACAGAGCTTATTCTTATTCAGAAGTACCCGTAGGTATTACAGATCAGAACGATACACATTTGTTTACTCTTATTCCTCATTCAGGTTATTATCATATAACTGTGGGAATACCTATACCAATACTAGTAAATGAGTAAGACACAACACAATAAGTATCCGAAGATACTATACAAGATCGGCGCTCGTGAGCACAAAGCAGAGTGCCGAAGAATCAAAGAGAGTGCCGCTGCGACTAATCGTAGAGTACCGGCATTTCAAACCGAGTACCAAAGTACTAATCAGAGAGTATCAAAGTACTAATCAGAGAGTACCGAAGTACTAATGTGCCAAAGACGGCCGAGTGCCGCCGCGACTAATAAAGAGTACCGGGTTACTAAACAGAGTATCGAAGTACTATACGTGTTCGCCACGTGAACAAAGTGCCGTGGTCATTAATACCCGGTCTTTGGCATTCCTACAAGTATGTGTATTCAGAAACTTCCTATCTTATTATAGGTATGAAGCTCTTGCCCACATCGAATCCTCGGCCGAGGCGGCTGTGGGAAGAGGCCGTACATTTTTCACTTACTTCTTTCTTATCTTAACCCCTGTTAATCATTTATTAGAGTTCTAATACTCCTGGTATGCGAATTATAGCTTAACTATGCAAAAATACCAAAAATCGGGGTTGTAGGAACCAGTGGTACCGGTACCACTCTGTTTGGTACCGGTACCGAACCGGTTCTGGAGAGTGGTATCGGTACCACTTTGGATGGTACCGGTACCAGTTTGCTTCTGCATAAGTGGTACCGGTACCACCTCTGTTTGGTACCGGTACCAAGGTGCGATTCTGCCCAGAAATGGCAGAATTCACCATTTTTCATGCACTTTTCTTCCATAATTCTCTTATATTCCATCCTTCATCAAAAACTAACATGGAATCCTTCCAAACAACTCCACAAACAATTTTTATTAGCCAAAGAATCCAAAGATTCATACCAAAGTTCTCCAAACTTTACAAAACCATACACTTATGAAGGATTCCATATCTAATTGATATCAACTAGGGATTTTCAACCCAACTTCCCTTAAATCTGGGGAGTTAGGATGTATTCCTAACAAACCCTAGATAGGGAACCAAACTAATATCTAAAGAAAACCCTAGCAATCCATACCCAAGTAGTTTGTGTACAAAATCATACTAGAATCCATACAAGGCTTTAGAATTTCCATACTAATGATTCCATACCTTTGCTTTGCTCCTTCTTCTTTCTCTTCCTCTTCCTCCCAACCCGTATGAGCTCTCTTGTTTGGAGACAAAAATGAGTTATTTTTGTCTCCCTCCCATTTTTATAATTCAACTTTATTTTATTTGCCTTTTAGTCCTCCCTCGTTCCATTAATTGCACTATACTTTATGTTATTTCCACTTTGGCCACTAATCTTATCAACTCATGACTTTTATGCCCCTTTTTGACAAATTACAAATTTGTCCTTAAATCTTGTACAATTTCCGGGTTTCTCAATTTCCATTTTTCGCATTTAATTTACGAAAAATTCAATTTATGCCTACAAAATACCCTAAACATGTTGAAAACAACTATGGTATATTTCTCAGGTGTTATAGACTCCTCTCTAAAAGATAACGTAAAATAGCTTCAATTTACTATTTTACGAAATAATGTGATAGTGTATTATTGCCAATTTGTTTTTACCATTCCAATTCCTAAGATACTCGAACAATAGAATGGGTGAAAATAAAACCATCACTTCCATGTAAGATTCTTAAACTAATTCAAACACCAAGAATTGAATCGGGGAATTATTGATTCCATTCCATGAAATAAGAATGGAAATGGATTCTTTATTCTCACTCCCCATTCCAATGTACTAAACACCCTCTAAAGAGGAATTAAAATTTACTTCTAAGTAGGATTTAGATTCCTTAGATATAGTTGATATTTTGATTCATCCTTTTTTTTTTTTTTTTTTGACAACTATTTACCCTTCTCAAAAAACATAAAAACTTAAAATTACTATTTTATCTCTAACATTTTGTTCATCAGGCCCCATAATTCCAATTGATAATTTAAAGCATTTTATGAAAGCTATGTGATTGAAAATCCAAAATGTTGTCTTGGGTGTATTTTGAATTTTTTTATTCATTTTTTTTGTTAGAAAGTACGTTAACATTTTATTTTATCATTAAATTTATAATCTTGATAAAACATTTTTATAAAACCGTTACATAAAACTAAGAAGATGATTGATAAAGGTTCTAAAAACAAAATTTGAAAATACTTTTGAAAATTATTTATTTTTTCTAATATTTTATTTTTAATCATATGACTATACTATTTTTTAAAATATACTTTAAAAATGAAAATAATAGAGAATAATTAAAATATTTTATCTAACAATTAATGACGCTAGTTTAAAAGAAAACAATAAATGACGTTTTTTTTTTTAAGTTCTAAAAGAAAAAAAAGCATTTGGAATTTATTTCTAGAAATAACTTTACATTTTTCTTAGAGAAAGAAAAATGAAATAAAGATGATTTAAAATCATGTGGTAGAATAATATTGTCAATTTATTTATTTTTCATTCAAATTTCTAGTATTATCAAAAACTAATCCAAACACTAATAATGAAATCATATTATTGATTCAATTCCATGAGAAATCGTTCCTATTCCTTGCTCCAATGTACCAAACACACCTATTTCTATCAAGATTTATAATTTTATTTTTTTAATATAATTTCACATTTTAAAACTTGTAAATTATTTGTTTGTTAAAAATTGATTGTTTGTTTAAAAATAAATCAATTTCATAGTATGTTTTAAAATATGTTTTATGTTTGTTTGTTATGTTCCATTGGTGTAAAAAATAAACCACACAAATGCTTTCTTCAATTTCAACATAAATAATTATTGATATTTTTCTATACGTTAATAAAATATGATTTAGAGATGGACTATGACTATAATCTTTTTTTAGAATTTTTTTTTCATTTTAAAAAAAGTGACCATTAAATTCTTGGTCATTATCAAGTTTTGTTTTTTTCTCTACGGAATTTCGCGAATACACTTAAATGAAAAGAAGAAGAAGAGAAAAAAGATTACAAAGAAAACAAAAAATTAAAGATTAGAGAAAGATCGAGCCTTGTTACACAATCTCCTTAAAGTAGATTCGCCTTCTCTAGTAGTTTTTTGAGATTTCGTCGGCATTTACTTCCCAAGATATAGCTATAACACCCCAAATTATACCCTGATAGTTTTATAACATGTTTTGGGTATAATAAAAGTAAATGTATATTTTTTGGGCATAAAATAATGCTAAAAATAAAATAAGAAAAATCTAGAATTAATATAAGAGTTAAGGGTAAATTAGTAATTTGCCAATTGGGGGACCCACGGGTCATAATACAAGAAGGTATTATGCCAAAGTAGGATTTTGATAAGTTAAATTGAGAATAAAATGAAATGAAGGACCAAAATGCAAAAAGGGAAAAATTAGGCAAAATTGTATAAGGTCAAACATGGCCTTATTAATGAAAGGAAAATATCTCATTTTTGGCCTAAAATGATAGGGCAAAATCCGTGAGAAGTGGAGAAGAAAGAAAGAGAGAAGAGAAGAAGAGAGGAAGAAGAGAAGTTCAAGGAGAAGAAGAAATCAGGTATGGAATTGTTTGTATGGAATTTTGGTAGGATTGTGTATGGAATTTGTTAGGATTTGTATGGATGTTTGTTCGAGGTTTAGCCACATCTTTTTTGTGTAGAACTTTTGTTTGGTTTGAAGCCAGGTCCTCAATTGGGTTTTAGGGGAGATGCTATCCCTTTTTTTTTAAACCCATGTTTTTGTTTTAGACATAAATTGACTATCACTCATTCAAATTGAGTGATTCAAAATGGAGTATACTCAACATCTATAAGAACAAATCTCCTTGAAATAGGTGTCTCCAAATTTGGACCCCAGGGTACTCAGAAAATTCGTCAAAGTGAGGCTCTGTTTTCGGGTCAATTTTGATACAGTTTTGGGTTTCAGAGCAGTTTTGGTATTTAGGCCATAAGTTGAGTTTCACTCATCCAAATTGAGTGATTCAAATTTTCAGATAAAATAGACTTCTAGGAGAACAAATATTTATGAAATAAGTATATCCAAATTTGGACCCCATTGGACCTAGAAATTCACCAAATTAAGGGAACAATTCGGTCCCTGAAATCTGTCTTAGAATTGTCTCAGAATAGTCCCATGAACTAGAGTAATTCCGATTGTTTAAACCATAACTTGAGTTATATTCATCCAAATAAGATGATTCAAATTTAAGTACAAACTAGACATCTGAGAGAATAACTTTCATGAAGAAATTATGGTCAAATTATGTCTCTAATGTTCCCAGAAAATTTTCAAATATAGAACACAATTCCAGATTTTGTTCATGGAAATTGTTTAGGAGCAAATGAATGTTTAGACCATATCTCCCTAAATTAAAAAGTCCAAAATGACAGCTGATGTTCGAACTATAAGAAACTTTAGACATAGGGGTATATTGAGTTAGAATGCTGTCAGGGCTTTTTCTAACAAACCTGCTTATAGGGTCAAATTGTAGTAAAATGGACTCTGGGAGCTACCTAAAATTGTTCAAAGTGTAATTGGTTACAGAAACTTTAAAACTGTATAAAGGTTATATAAATGTATTGTTATGAAAAGCTAAAGAGAATTACGTATAATTGTGTTATACTAAAGTACAAAGTACAGTTAAATGTTTACAAGATATTATTTGATAATGAATATCTCAGGGTACATGATATCAATAGTTATTTATGTATATGAGATATCTTTTCTCGATACCGAAAGATTGTTAAGAAAAACATAATAAAACTGGATTGCCCGCTATGATCTGGGAAGCCGACAGATAGGCATGCCTATAGGGACAACAAGCACAAAGATACAATTCCCATGTGACATCGAGGCCCCGTTTGTCGATGACATAGATCCCGTTTGGTCGGGCCAGAAGTGCCCGCTTGGGTCATGCTAGAGGAAGAGATCACCGTTTTGCATGCTGATAGCATCTTCTGGGTACATATTACAGCTTTTCATTCACTCATGTATTTGCAGGTATGAAACATAAGATAAATGACAAGAATATGTAAATGGCATGACATGATATGAGGTAAGCATAACATTGCTATGTGATGATACGTAAAACAAAGATAAGTACAAGAACAAAAAACAAATGAAAGATGATATGGAATGAAACATGATAAGATGAATAAGTATGATATATGTAAACATATTCATAAAATGATATGTTCAAAACATGATTAAGCCGCGGTATATGTAAATGAATGTTAAAAGTTATATGTAGTTGTCTGGGCGTGATGATCTTGATTAGAGGTCTTCTCCATATGTATTAATTCCCACTAAGCTATAAGCTTAGCAATGGGTGTTTCATCCGTAGTACATGAGAGGAAACCGTATGAGCAGGATAATCCAGATTGGGCAGCCAAAGTCAACACATCATTAGGTGCCCAATGGAAGACCATTTGGTATAATGTATGTATTTTTGTTTCTTTTGTAAGCAATGTAAATATTATAAATGTTGAACACTTCCATATATGGAGCTTGTATATATTTTGTAATCCGCTACTACAGAATATAGTACAAGTTAAGTGTTTAACATTATATGAATGAATAAGCTTAAATGTTATAAATAGTTAATAGGAAAAATGACACCCCTGTTGACACCGCGTGTCAGTCAGCGCTACAATAACGATCGAGGAACGCACATCACCTTTTCTGAAGTCTCTCCCGACGAACTGAAATGACGTTCATACTCTTCACTTGAAAAAGAAACGAGATCAAACATAATATCATAGATTTTTTTTAAAGAGTTTTCCCTTTGGAAATCTGCATGCCAAAGAGAGTTGGATCCTCTCTTTATATAGGCTCCAAGGTAAACCATCAACGGACAAAATGAATTGAGAATTAAAACCATCAATGCGTTTTTGAAAATGAATTAAAGCCAAAATAAATCCATCTGTTAGAACATAAATCTAGAGTTAATTTCATTCAATCTTAAACGAAAAAAATCACCCTAAACAATAAATCTAAATAAACCCCCACATGAATAAAATTGACACCTAAACATACAAGACCTACCAAGTGATTGAGTACATCAGTTGAAACCTACCTAAGATAGGTAGGTGTTAACCTTTGAACCTTCCCTTGTAGAAGTATGTTTACTCCATCACTAAATAAGAGACACATCATTCTGAACCGTTTTATCATTTAGTAGATGAAGACATACCTCACACATGAATCTTCTTAACATCTTCCATTTCTCACTTTTATGTTCGTTTTGACCATGAACATACGCTTGGTTTTGCAAAATCTTAATAAGAATTGCGCTCTATTCAATTCCCTTTGAAGTAGCCTCACTTCACTCTTACATAGGTGATCTCCTAACTTAAGAGTAGCTCATATTACTCTTCCTAAATGCATAAAGATCATTAAAAGCATAACTTAACCTTCTTTGTACGAGCATCACTATTTCATCATAGGAATGAACATGGGAAGATCCCCACAGTGATAAAATTAAAGTCTTTACAATTTAGTTGTCCCTTTTCAGCCTAGATTTTGGGATCTTCAGTCAGCTAGATTGAGTATCCATTGTATTAAATTATTCCTTTATGGGCTTTAGTCTCATTCCTCTTGATGACTTTTTAACTAACTCTTTGTTTAACCCCTTGGTTAGAGGATCCGCGATGTTATCCTTAGATCTTACATAATTTAGAGAGATAACCCCAATTGAGAGTAGTTGTCTAATGGTATTGTGTCTATGATGGATATGTCTAGACTTACCATTATACATATTGTTTTGTGCTCTATAATAGCAGATTGACTATCACAATGTATGCATATTGGAGGCACGGTTTTGGCCACCTTGGAATATCCTCTAAGAAGTGACGTAGCCATTTAGCCTCTTCCCCACATTTATCAAGTGTTATAAACTCAGATTCCATCATGGATATGGCAATAACCATTTGTTTTGAGGATTTTCATGAGACTGTTGCTCTCCTTACTGTAAACACATACCCACTATGGGATTTTGAGTCTTTAACTTTGATATCCGGGCCAGACACTGTAACCTTCAAGTACAACATGATATTCAGAGTAGTGTAGCCCATAATCACAAGTAAAACGTAAGTGCTAAGTACTTTCACATTCCTTGCAAATGCTTTTGACTTTAGGATTACTCAGATAACTACTCACCCCATTAACTCGAATAGGACTGCGTTTGGTATCTTGTGCCAACTCATTAGGTACATCAGACTGCCTATTACTCTAGAGCATTCTACTTGAGAAACACTCTCTCCTTTATTCTTGGATAGATGTATTGTTACATCAACTAGTGTTTTGGAAATTCTAAAATTTTCTTTATCAAACTTTTCAAGAATATTATTAACATAATTTGACTGACGTAGAATGAGTCCATATGATGTTTTTAAGGAGTTAATCTAATATAACATTAGCAAGGTGTCCCATGTCTTTCATGTTAAACCTTGAATTTAACATGTTCTTAGTAGATGTAACCATCTTATCATCACTACCGATAATAAGCATGTCATCTACGTACAGACATACAATGACATATCCATGTTCTATGTTTTTTACACACACACACTTGTCACATTAATTAATTTTGAAGTCGTGTGACATCATGACATCGTCAAATTTCTTATGCCATTGGTTTGGTGCTTGTTTTAGCCCATACAATGATTTAACCAATTTATAGACTTTCTTTTCTTGTTCCGGAGCAAAAAACCCATTAGGTCGCTCAATGTAGATTTCTTCATCTAAATCTTCATTAAGAAAGGTTGTTTTCACATCCATTTGATGTACTTCAAGGCTCCTTAAGGCAACAATTGCAAGCACCATTCTTATGTAATTTATTTTCGTCATAGGAGAATATGTGTCAAAATAATCAAGACCTTCAATTTGTTTGTATCCTTTGATCACAAGTCTTGCTTTGTACTTGCCAATTGATCCATCTACTTTCCATTTTCTCTTGAAAATCCACTTAGAACTTAAAGGTTTACAACTTGGTGGAAGATCCACTGGTTTCCAAGTATGGTTATGTAGTATGGAATCAATTTCACTCTTAATGACATCTTTCCACATGACACACTTGTAGAGTTCATTGCTTCTTTGAAAGTATGGGGTTCACAAACGTTAGAAAATTCACCTCAAAATAATTTTCTTTCCTCGTTTTTTGCTGGGTGACGTGGTTCTACCTCACTGTCTTTATCTTGATCCTGACTATTTTCATTAATAGTCTCAAGCACTTGTTTCAACGATCTTGACTCTTCCCTGGATTTACATGGAAATACATCTTCAAAGAATGATACATTCCTTGATTTCGTTATCACGATCTTGTGAATATCTAGGATATTCGACTCATGGACAAACAATCGATAAGTAGTATTGTTATGTGCATAACCAATGAAAATGCAATCAATAGTTTTAGGTCCTATTTTCAACTTTTTGTGGAGTGAACTCACTTTGGCCTCTATTACATCCCAACACTCATAAGCATTTATAGAATTTTGATGTCGCCCCCTCTCCATAACTCATATGGATCTTCTCTCGCTTAGGTACCTTATTCAAAAAAGCAATTAAGAACAAAAACGACTTCTCCCCACATGTTCTATAGGACCAAAATTCCCATCGTAACATCGCATTCACTGGCTTCTTTGAGCGCCATTCTTTTGTTTCTTTGCTACTCCATTGGAATGAGGTGAATAGGGTGACGTGGTTTCATGTATAATCCAATGTTGAGCACAAACATCAACAAATGGCGATTCATACTCACCACCTCGATCACTTCTTAGCACTTCAATTTTCTTATTGAGCTGATTCTCAACCTCGTTTTTGTAAATAACAAATTTCTCTATCGCATCATCCTTACTTTTGAGTAAGTAATAATATAACAAAGATTCTGGTAGCTATCATCAACAATGTGCTGAAATAAAATATTTAATACCTTAATTTCGTTTGTACAAATTTCAAATCGCAAATATCATTATGAATTAAGTTAAGAGGTTTAGTGTTTCTTTCAACACTTTGAACGTGATAACCTTGTCGCTTTGCCTAACACAAGTTTCACACTCCTATGCCTTGCATAAATTGAAGTTGGTATGTGATTTGCTAATTAATCTAATGGAATATCATAATTAACATGTCCTAATCTATTATGTCATAGATTAGAAGACTCAAGCATATAAGTAGAAGTACTAGCTTTATTTATATTTGACTTAATGATAGTCATTACATCAAGCTTCCACATTCCATCACTCATATACCCTTTTCCAACTTACATTTCACTTTTAGATAGTACAAACTTGTGTGACTCGAACACCAACTCGAATCCATGATTGCTTGAAGAATGAACCCGACACCAAGTTCTTTCTGATTTCGTGCACATACAAAGCATTTGTTAGAGCCAACTTCTTTCGTAAGCCATCTTCAAGACCACCTTCCTTGGCCTTTGATTTCCCAAAGGTGACAGAGGTGGGAGGAACATCTTTCAACTCGAACGCATGGCGAAGCACTAATGTCAATCTACCATCATTTGGGATTGATCCCACCATGTCTTCACCTTGGGGAGCTTATCGTTGTGAGAGTTACCTGTTAGATACATCATTGTCGGGCGTCATAAACCACATTAACTTCTTTAGGTTTAACCCCTTCTGCGCCCACAATCTACGGGGTGATTTGTGACCTTGCTTCCATAGTTGAATCATTTTCCTTGAAACTTTAGCTTTCCGGAGACTTCCCCTTTAGGTCCCAACTTAGCGCCCTTCCCTTTTTTGTTGGATTTATTGAACTTGGAACTTTGTCCATGTTCCACAAAGTTAGCCTTGGCCTTGTTGGGATTGTGTGCCCCTTTCTTCTCCGATCCTCTATTGTCTTCTTCGATATGAAGTATAATAATTAGATTCGATGCTCATTTCCCCTTATGCTTCGAGGTAATTTTTAAATCTTTCCAAGGTGAGGCAGCCTCAATGTGATAGTCAAATTTGAAAAGTTTCGCTCAACATCATTCCCTCAACATGTATCTCATGGAGGATGACTTGAAGTTCTTGGACTTGACCGACCACGGTCTTGAAATCTACCATTTTATAATCGAGGAAACGGCCCATGATAAACTTCTTAGCCCTAACATCCTCGGTTTTATATTTCCGGTCTAGTGATTCCCATAGCTCCTTGGTTGTTTTCTTATCTGAATACACATTGTATAATGAATCATTCAAAGCATTCATGATGTAGTTCCTGCATAGAAAGTCAAAATGTTTCCAAGCATCCACAACATTGATGACTTGGATATCACGCTCATCTTCTTTGAGCTTAGGAGTTTCTTCAGTTAAGAATCTCTCAAGATTCAAAGTGGTCTATTAAAATAACATCTTCTATTGCCACCTTTTAAAGTTAAATCCGTTGAACTTTTCTGGTTTTTCTCCAAGTGAGATAGAGATAGACACAGTAGTAGGCATCACTAGCACTTAAGCCACAATAGGGGTCACTACTTGGGCAGATGCAGGTGGAACCACATTGTTAGAATCTAAGTTCATTTCTATACAAGATTATAGAAAATGTGTCAATTTTCTATTCCCAAAACCAATTCTCAGAATAGTTGAAAATAATGTGTTATAGAGTATTCTTAGGAAAGACTGGTGGGGTATAAAAACCCAAGCCAGAACTAGCCTACTTAAACAGAATATTCAGTTCCTAGGAAAGATTGGAGGGGTCACAAACGATCCTACTTAAGATCCAAACTCCTTAGACATAACTTCTCTGTATCATAATTTCCAATATCCTAAGACCATAAAGGAATTGACACAAACTCAAAATGAGTGTAGAGTTTAGCCTAATAGGCTTATCTCCTTATCATATATTCCTTGCAAGGAAATCACAATCAATAGCCACAGCCTAATGGTTGAGGCTTTTGACGGGCTGATAGTGAGTGCGTAAAAGTTGAATAAAAATGTAGGCCCGTACATGCAAGTATGCGCGTGGAGTTCATATAGTATAGTGGCTCGTCAAGTGTCGTTCCCACGAAGAGAAGCGTGTTGAATATTAGCTTAGTGACCTAGATAATATTTGGATCGAGTCTTATAGTGAATTATAACTAATTTAACTAATCTAAGGAAAACCTAATATTAAAATATTGATTTAAGGCAATGATGAGAAAACTAGGGTTTTGCCGTCACCTACCACACCTAATGGATTTTAACCTAGATATCGTATTTATTTAATATTTCATATGATTTATGTTATCAGGTTGATCGTGCCTACAAGAGATTCTCTCTCTCGAGACAGATCCGCCATCTCGCCGTTAGTGTATTGCATCTCTCGCTTTGGACCCCCTTGACCCGAGATGCTTAAATGTGCAAAACCCTAATGCTACACTCGAATGCGAGATATCTCTATCTCCGATCACCAAGTAAGGCTTACCCATGTCTTTATGAGTCATCTTTTCTCGATTTCAGACTCCTAGCAATAGCATGCCAAAATCGGCCAAATAATAACATGTGATTAAATTCAAGAGTAAAGCAATCATACAAATTCATACCAATATTAAATAAACCACAATTAATACATTAATCTATAATGGTGCGGCTAGGGTTGACAAAACCCTAGAAAGAAAAGTTAGTTCATAATGATATTCATTACATACTGAAAGATTTTTAACATCAAACGAATCAGGAAAAGAAATATAGAAGAAGCCGTCTTCACGATCTCTCGGAATTCGTCTCTGTCAATCTTCCTCTATCCGTATGTCCTTCTCTCCCGTCTGCCTCTGAATCCCCCATTTCATGCCTAAAAAATGCCTCCCTTTTATATCTCGGGACGCGGGCCCATCATTGGCCCATAATTCCATTTCATTTAATGCTCCTGATTCTAAAAGAAAACCTTGCTACGGTGCGGTGAAGAGGTACTACGCCGCGGCGTACCCGAGGCATTGGATTCCTTCCTGCTGGTTCGTTGTCGCTGCAGGACCTCCACGCCGCCGCGGCGGCCACGGAGCGGAGTGCTTTGCTACCGTGTGGGTGTCCAAATTTTCCTTCTCATTTCTACCGGGTTTTCCTTCCACGTTATTTAGCCTCTTGCCATATAAATAATCACGTGTCCTGCAAAAACATGATAAGATGGAGACAAATAATATTAGTGAATATGAATGTGAATCATGCAATTGAGTTATAAAAACACATAAATCTTATTGAAAAACATGCATAATTCACGCCGATCAACACCCCCAAACTTAGTTTCTGCTTGTCCCCAAGTAAGAACAGACTCTAACCAGGGCACGCAAGAATAAAGCGTAACTAACACTGACGAGATGGGTCCAATACGCATGATACTAAGAAAGAGGGTCAACATGAACCAATTCTTTAGATCCGGATTACCTAGGTTTGTTCAACTTTCAAGAATCTGCACTGAGTTAGTCTCAGTTGACCAAGCAAGTCAACCCCCTTTTTAGTGTTCAATAACCTTTCTTAAGGAGTCTATAGTACGATTGAAGTGTGATCTCCAATGTATAACCCTACTTCAGTACCCCCAAACTTGAATTTAACTTGCTTATTTAGAATAGCTTAACACAGAAGGATAAGAACGCACCCATTTATTCACTTCGACTAACCTAAGGGGATTAACTCTAAGATAAAATTGAAAGAGCACTAGTGCCAAGAAGTTTTAGGTGTGAGGTTCCGCATGGATCCATTGGCATTCCACCGCCTGGTTAAGGGCACCGGGCATTCGGGTCAACTTTACTCCCGAGCACAACCAAACCTTGAGGCCCTAGACTGTGGAAATCATCCATCCTTTGTCCCATGTAGCTATAAAGAAGTCAATGGCTCCTGCTAGTCGGGCTCAGGCATTAGGCTTGAAAGACCCCTGTAGCGACCCCCGAGCCCCGCCTGCACCCGGCATGGGATCCAACCAAAACCCGGAACGCCTCAAATAGCTTTTCATTAATCAAATCCATTTATCAAATATAAGTGTTTCCATTCTCAAATCTTTGTGGAAGCGATTTCAATTTGGGCAAGCCTATAAATATTTACAAATTCAATGCAATTCCTTTACAAAATATGCATTTAACCAAAAATGGCATTTTATGCCGTTCACAACATGATGTCCAAACCGTATCTCGCTATAGGTACAAAATACTTCGGGTTGAACTCCTTTTTTTACAAACAATGTCATGCTCAAAATGGTGAGGATGTGCATGTGACTCGAGCATACCCGCGGAACTTTCTCGAATGACTCGAGCCCTCTACCTTGGGTCCTCTTCAATCACGGCTTATCACTCTGACTTGCGCATTGAAAACAAATAAGCTGCTACTTTCATGCTTAGTGGTTCTATATAGTTTTCTATTCCATTTTAGTTCAATACAAATCATGCCTTTATCAAAATAATGCCTTTATACAATGTCTATGTGTGATGTAAAATATACTTATACAAATACACTTTTTAAATATCCATTTTTTTTGCTTTTCTATTAATGACTTCACATATGACTATAGAGTCAACGTCACTACATTCGCTTGGTAAACTTGCCTTGTTTGTCATTCTAGTGAGTAATGCTGGATTTCACATTCAATATTACAATCTCACATTGTAGAAATTAACATTCACGATGGATTCAGCCAGAATCCTTCCTTGTTTCGTCTCGCAGTAATGATTTCACATTGAACAAATACTGCTACCTTCTCATGACGACTCCGCCTGGTGAATCCCGTCATGTTGGTAATTTAATAATACATTTCAAATCAATTTACTCACATGCAGTAAATTCACTCATAGTTCAAATACTCGTGCACATACAGATATTTGACAAACATTTCGAATACTAATAATTCAAATCAATATATATAGAACTTGAAATGGGAATTGAGTCACATAGAACAGACAGACCAATTTATCGATCCCTTGTCTCTTTCAATACCAGTCCTAGGTCAGGTTGTCGTTTTCACCCGCACCTAATCAAATATAAATTCTCCACTCTTAGTGGTTGAACAATTAATCGTACTAAATAAATATCGCTTCACCTCGGCGGCGATGTACGGTACGTTTTTCACTTAGTTTTTCCTTATTTGAACCCCCATTAATCATTTATTAGGGTCCTTAAACTATCGGTGTACGAATAAGAGGTGTTCGGAAACAAAAATCCGAAATTTGTTCACTATGAACAGTAGCTACGTTGCGGCGTAGGCCTTCAACACAGCGTAGCTTTGCTACGCTGTGGCGTACCCGAGGGGAGCCAATTTGGTCCCTTGGCCTCGCTGTAGCGAGGCATCCCACACTGCGGCGAGGCATCCCACGATGCGACATAGGTCTACGCCATGGCGTGGGTTCCCTACGCTACAACGTAGGAGCTCGTTTTGCCCAGATTTTTCCAGTTTTCACTTTTACGATTTTTCTCCAAAAATCCTTATAAACCCAAAACAAATCATGGCAATCACTCCCAATAAAATCCTAATATCATCCTAAACCAACCATGAGCAAAACCCATGGATGGATTAGGGTTTTTCTAACCCAAACATCATTTAAAGAAACTAGGGTTTGGTTCCTACCTTAAATCCCTTTGAATCTTCTTCACCCAAGATGTTGATCACTTAGGAAGCAAGGAATGGGGATGATTCCTCCCACCAACTTTTCGTACAACCCTAGCTTTCCTCTCACTCTCTTCTCAAAAACGTTTTTGGCATAAAAATGCACAAATGTGCTATTCTAAGACCACATTTGGTCTTATTCCTCATTTTAAGTGTAAGGCTTACACCCAAATTCCATTTCTCATTTTTCTCCTTTTTGGTCTTCATTTAACTTTCATTTATCATTTAATTCACTTTAGCATCTAAACTTATTATTTGACCCTTAGTTCCTCATTTTACAAATTTCCAAATTTGCCATTTTTCACTTGGGTTTATTTCTGGGTTCAATCAATTTCTCATTTTAGCATATAATATTTAATCATATGCTCACATATTCATTTCACTTTTCACTATTTAACAACATTTGTCGGGCCTCGAAACCCCAAGTTCACTCAATTTATGCCCGGAATATATAATAAAATTATTATAGAAATTCTAGGGTATTTTTGGGGCGTTACACCTCGGATTGTGTTTGGGATTCCGATTGGATGATCCACTTATTCCAAACCATAAGCTTATTTTTGGCTTTTTTCTTTTCTCCTTATTTTTGTTTTTTTGTTTTTTCTTTTGGGCTCAAAGGCGATCCTCTTTTTCAAATGTGTCCCATCACTTAGATATTTAAACTTTCCAAGGTTCGTAGAACTCTTGTATGTTGAGTCCGGAGTCTAGGCATACCCCGAAGATCACGTGTGTGTGTGCGATAGCTATCAGAAATGGTTCAAGTCTAAAAGAGCGGCGAGACATGGTCAGTCTTCTCAACTTTTTATTAAATGCACTCCCGATCATCAAACAACCTTGGAGTTCCCTATTTACTCTAAACACAGTCATTCTGCGATTACTATGACTCCCCTTTTTGCAATCATGGCCAAGACTAAAGCTGAGAACAATTAATACCAAATCCGGAAACTACCATATCATAATAGTACCAAACGCAAACATAACTAGTACATAATGAACAAAACTCGGTCTTCGAACATGTTGAAAAAAAATAAAACTAACAAAAATTAGACCTAAAACACGCAGAAAAAATAAAACTAAGCCAACCCGTACACCCACACCCACAACATACACCCCCAAACTTAAAACTGATAGTGTCCTCAATGACAGAAAGGAAATAAGGGCATAGAGATACGTCTTAGAGAATCACTACGGTGGCGGTAGCGGAGTGTGAAAAAAGAGGAGCTGAGCCAACTGTTGCGTTATATGGTCCTGGTTGGAGCGATGGCCATCTCGGCCTTAAGGGCGTCCATATCCCGACTCAGGGCAACACATGGTGCTCTTGAGACTCATCCCAATATGCGTCAAATCGCGTGGTGAGAGCATGAATTTGGTCGGCCAGGGACTGAGTCGAACTGGAGGGGACCTCAGGGTCGCCGGCCTCGGAGTCACCCTCACTAGGGGCAGCTGCAGCGGCATCCTCGCCTGCTTCCTTCCGAACCTCTAAGGCTCCCGTACTTCGCCTTGGGCAATGGTATGGGTAAGTGCTACTGCACCTGTTCCTCGGAGTCCAACATCGGGATTTCAAATTGGGCCAAGAATAACCGAGTAATCGCGAGGGGTGGATCGTGGTCTCAGCACGCCTTCCTTTGGTCGACTCAATCAACCTCATCTCGATGACGAACTCGATATCGAACTTGAAGCCCAAGGTCATGGCGTAGAAGGATCGTCTTGTCCTTCATGACTGTGCTAAGGTGTAAGGTAGGCTGGATTTTTACGCATAAAAAATTATACCAGTCCTTAGCCACCAGCGTGAGGGAGTGCATATGAAAATTAGTAAAGTCACCCGTCGATGGCTGGCGTTTCCACATGCCTTGACCTTTGGTCAGCTCCTGCATCAAGCGTTCATAATTCGTGTCCACAAATAAGGCTCTATATTCCGCACTATCGTCATCCAAGAGGGCGGTAAATCCTGCTGGATGGCTTGTGCACCAAACTCCTCACCCACTCGCCTCGGACAAAAACAGTGGTGTTGACTTTGAATGGCATATTTAAGTGGAATTCTCGCACAATCGGGGCCACTCCGGGGATAGGGGGTGCACAGACTGCCAGCCGCGGTTTTGGATGATGAAGTTGAAGAACGCATTGGAGGTTGGAAAACCTCATTCCGGGACAAACGAGCGGTTGAATAGGGACTCGTGATAGATTCGCTGGGCCTCTCGGGAGATGAACCGGTGGGATCCCCTCGGGAGGTGGAGCGCCACGAGGGCGGTTTCCGATCGTTGTCTTTGCTGGGATCGACTTCCGTGGGAGCCATCAGTGATCTAGGGCTAGTTTTCGAAAACAGAAAACGAGAGAGAGAGAGAAAAAGGCGTACCAAGAATTCGTGGTGTGGGGAAATGAAAAGCTTGTGATATTTTTAAAGAAATCAAAATTGTAGCGGTGTACTCCCGAAGTTGGAAAAGAGCTACACAATGGCCAAGAGGGTGCCACAGCTGCGGTGAAAAATACAGAAAGTTTGAAAAAGATTATAAAACACAAAGTTGGCTATCTCAATCTATAATGAACATGTAAACCCTTTAATTACAATGCTTGCACCCTTGGCAACCTTGACAAACTCACAAACACATTAAAACAAACAAAAGTAGAGATTAAAAAAGCGAAAAATGTACCAAAGAGCAATTAAAAAGACCGAAAATAATGCAAGTTTAAAGAAGAAGGGGATCTCACAATACTTGGGTTGCCTCCCAAGAAGCCTTGTGTTTAATGTCGTTAGCTCGACATTCCTGCAATGTACAACACTTAGACCGGAAAAACAACTGAACTACCGGTGACCTTCCACACCCTTATTGTCCTACTCCAGGTGTGCTTAGAATGGTGTCCTGTCTTCCTGTATGGAATTCTCTTCCATAATATGGTTTCAATCTCTAGGCATTGACTTTGAATTATCCCTTCTCTGAATGCATTATTTCAACTCCTCCATAAGGGAATACTTGAACCACTGTGAACGGACCTGACCATTTTGACTTTAACTTGCTTGGGAAGAGTTTCAGCCTAGAATTGAACAACAAGATTTGCTAACCCAGCTCAAACTCTTTCCTTACAATATGTTTGTCATGCCAAACTTTCGTCTTTTCCTTATAGATTCGAGCATTCTCATGTTTCTCATCATGTGGCATCTCATCTAATCCGCTTGCTGCAGCATCCGCTTCTCTTGGGCTACTTTACTATCCATGTTCAGCAGCCTAGTTGCCTAGTATGCTCTATGTTCTAATTCCACCGACAAGTGGCATGCTTTCCCATAAACTAGTTGGAATGGCGACATACCCAATGGGGTTTTAAATGCTGTCCTGTATGCCCAAAGTGCATCATCAATCTTCTTCGACCAGTTTTCCTTGAACTATTGACTGTTTTCTCTAGAATGTACTTTATCTCTCGGTTTGACACCTCTGCCTACCCATTTTCCTGTGGGTGGTATGCGAAGGGATGCGCCGCCGCACACCATATTTTCGCAGGAAGACTCCATCAACTAGCTTGTTGCGTAGTCTATACCTCCATCTGTAATCAATGCTCGTGGAGTGCCGAACCGTGCAAATATGTGGTTGTGAAGGAACTTGGCTACCACACTAGCATCATTAGTGTGTGTCGAAATTGCTTCTACCCATTTGGAGACATAATCCACTGCAAGGAGAATATACAAGTTGCTGAATGAAGAGGGGAATGGACCCATAAAATCCATCCCCCACAAATCAAATAGCTCAACCTCTAGAATTGTACGCATGGGTGGTTCATTCTGTTTGGAAATGCTGCCCATTCTTTGGCACTTATCATAGGTAGATACAAATTGGTGAGCATCCTTGAACAAGCTAGGCTAGTAGAAACCCGACAGCTACCTTGTCGTTGTCCTCTCGCTCCAAAGTGGCCCCCACATGATAAGGTGTGGCAGTGATTCAGAAACTACCCATTTCGTCTTCTGGTACACATCGCCTTAGCACTTGATTCGCATAATGCTTGTATAAAATAGGTTCGTCCTAGTAGTAGTGCTTCAAATGTACAAAGAACCTCTTCTTCTGTTGGTAGCTAAAATCTAGAGGGATCACCTTGGCCACTAAATAATTCACATAGTCGGCAAACCATGGAACGGGCTTTGTGTCTTCAATTATTAAGAGCTGCTCATCTGGGAAATTATCATTAACTGTACTCCTCGGGCCTCAAGCCCCCTTCCAACCGCATTTATAGTCCGCGATCAGGTTCTTGTTCCTCTGCCTTTTTATCTCAGGTCACCTCCCTGCAATAGGAGCACCTGGTATTGTATTAGTCCCTCTGCATTGCGCCCTTTTAGTCATTAGGTACTTAATTTAATGAGGGTTAGTGTGCACTATTACCTTATTTCTAATCAAGTAGGGCCTAAATTTATCAAAGGCGAAAACAATGGCCAATAGCTCTTTTTCAGTGGTGGCGTAGTTCAGTTGGGCATAATTTAAAGTCCGACTGGCATAGTGGATAACTTGAAATATCCTTTCTTTCTACTCCCAAAGATCGCCCGACAGATAGTCATCAAGGCCGCATTAGCTCGAACCGGATGTCCTAACTGTGCTACTACTATGTGGTCCGATACCAATCTATCCTTCAAACGAAAAATCCCTAGACACACCGCTCATCAAAATCAAATGGTGTTCCTTGAACCAAAGAACTCGGGACAAGGCTTTGGTAACTGAGAGAAATCTTTATGAACCGCCTATAGAAACTGCGTGTCTTAGAAAGCTTTTTATGCCCTTTTAACATGATGGAGTGTAGTTTCTCTATCGCTTCGACCTTACTCTGCTCCTTACCTCTATTCCTCTTACAGAAATCCGGTGCCTAAGTACTATACCTTCCTGTACCATAAAGTGACACTTCTCCCAATTCAGCACAAGATTGGTTTCCTCACATCTAATCAACATCGACCTTAGGTTTTCCAGACAATTGTCAAAGGAGTTCCCCAATATTGAAAAGTCATCCATGAACACCTCAATTGTCTTTTCTGCTATTATATGAATATGGCCATCATATAACCGAATGTGCTTGGTGCATTGCACAGCCCAAAGGGCATCGAATGCGAAAGTACCATAAGGCTAAGTGAATGTCGTCTTCTCCTGATCCTCTAGGGCTATAGCGATCTGATTGTAACCGGAATACCCATCCAAGAAACAATAGTATTCATGCCCTGCCAGCCTATCTAACATCTGATCCAGAAACGGTAGTGGAAAATGGTCTTTTCGGGTAGCCTTATTCAATTTCCGGTAGTCGATGCAAATTCTCCAACTTGTGATTGTTCTAAAAGGCAACAATGTATTATTCTCTGTCTTTATCAATGTTGTTCCTCCTTTTTTAGGCACTACCCCTCGTAGCGGTGACTCCACCCCATGCAATCGTCGTAATTATTATATAACCCCAGATCCAGCCACTTCGCATTTCCCCTGCGGACTACTTCTTTCATGGTTGATTCAGCCTCTTATGCTTCCATAACAAGGCTTATGACCATCTTCTAGCAGAATTTGATGCATGCACATAGAGGGGCGAATCCCCTTTAAATTAACCAGAGACCAGCCAAGCGCATCCTTGTGATCTCTTAGTACTCTCAATAGCTTATCTTCTTCTGCTGTTGTCAGGGATGCTGAAATAATCATTGGTAAGGTGGAGGCGTCCCCAAGATAAGCATACCTCTAATGGCTGGGTAGTGGCTTTTGCTCCATCTTGGGTGGTTGTTTGAAGGATGGCACTGAGGTTTGAGTATTCGCGCCTAGGGGTTCGTAGTATTTCCTTCTATTAGGTCGGAAGGAGTCCATCCATATCACATACTTTGGCCTCTTCCCCAGTTCTTCCCGATTCACTCCGTACTTCAGCTAGTTCTGCCAAGGCTAGTGAGACCACTTTGGCTAGACACTATAGCCCTCGCCTCTACTATGAAGCATGTATCACTCTACCTAAATTCACAACATCGAACACATTGAACTCTTCATTCTGCACTCTCAATTTCAACTCTCCCCTCTACACATTAATCATTGCCCTACCAGTTGCGAGAAATGGTCTACCCAATATTATGGGTATTTCTTTATCTTTTTCCATGTCTAGAACGATGAAATCTGCCGGGAAGATGAACTTGTCTACCTTTACCATAACATCTTCTATCACCCCCCTGGGATGCTTTAGTGACCTGTCTGATAGCTGGAGTGTGACTGTAGTTAGGCGAGCTTCACTTAATCCCAATTGTCTGAATATGGACAAAGGCATGAGGTTAATACTAGCTCCCAGGTCACACAAGGCTCTCTCAAAGATGGAGTTCCCGATGGTACAAGGGATAGTAAACTGCATGGGTCTTTCAGCTTTTGTGGTAGTTTCCTCTGAAGGATGGCACTACATTCCTTGGTGAGATTGAACCGCCCCGGCACGCTTTCTTTCTCGACGCATATCCTTCATGAATTTGACATAACTCGGGCAATGGTTTCTAATCGACATCAACAAATGGAATGTTGATGCGCCAACACGCATAAACTCGGTGGAATCGCCATTCAGCCATTCTTCAGGCGCTGAGGGTACTAATCGGAGCAAGTGGTTCACTGCAAGGTCAATCTTTAGCCTTAGTTTCTTCTTCCACACACTTTTTCTCTTGGGGCTGTTCCCTTTCTATCTTGTCATTCTGACTAGTCTGGATTACTTCCTTAGTTTCTACCTCTCCTATCACTAGTGGCTACCCCGATATTGCTAATTCTCTATAACTTCTCAATGTGACAGCTTTTACATGTTCATTACCTTCTCGTCTCGGGTTCACCTCGGAGTTATTAGGTAATGATCCGTGTTGCCTCTTAGTCAACAATGTGGCCATTTGGCCTATTTGTACTCCAAAGTTTCCAGTTGGGTCTTTGATTCATAGTTTGTGATCATTTTTTCAAACTGCGAGCTTTTGCTTTAATGTGGCTCCCTTTGTCTCATTCATAAATGCTACGGAAGTCACTATGAGCTATATTTCTTCCAAATCTACTTTCTTCTCTGGTGGTGGCTTGCTTGCTTGCTTGAAGTGGTGGCATACTATTTTGGTTGTTCCTCCAGCCATAGTTATGATTGCTCTGATTATTTCTTGCTACCCAACCCCGCCTTGATTCCGACGGTTCTCGTACTGCTTCGATAGGTATTACCTCCATACTGTCCCTGCTGTTGTCGGTTTTGTTAATTCACATACTGTGCTTGCTCTACTGTCATCTGTCCCGCATGACAGTCCATGGTACTATGTTGTCCTCCGTAAGATTTGCAGATCTCCCACAGGTTATTCTGAATAGCATTCACCGTACCTTGCTGCTTCTGTAGTTGTTTAGTTAACTACGCGACATGGTTTACCAGGTTACTAAGAAATTCTGTGTTTGCTCCCTCTATGGACTTCCTAAGTGCTGCTCTATCTCGAGGCCACTGATTAGTATTAGTGGCTGTATCTTCCAATATCTCATAGGCTTGATTTGTAGTCTTCTTCATCAAATTCTCCCCGCCGAGGCATCAATGATCATTCTAGCCGACCGCTTAAAACCATTGTAGAACGTGTGCACCTACATCCACCTAGTTAACCTATGATGTGGGCAACTTCTCAATAGCTCATGAAATCTCTCCCAGGCCTCAACTAAGTTCTCTTCCTCGAATTGTCTGAATGTGTTAATCTCTTGCACTAGTTGTGCGATCTTTGTGGGTGGGAAGAATTTGGTCAGGAATTTATGTACCAAGTCATTCCATGAGGTAATGGAATCTGATGGTTGGCTAGTCAACCAATGCTTAGCTCGGTCGCTAAGTGACAGTGGAAATAGACGCAGTCTGAGAGCTTCCTCTATTACTCCATTATACTTGACTGTGTCACAGACATTAATAAAACTTGTCAGATGTGCATTCGAATTCTCACTAGGCAACCCATGAAACTGTATATTGTGGAGCATTTGTAGAGTTACTCCTTTCAACTCAAAGTTGTTCGCTTGAATGGGTGGTCGTCGTATAGCCAATTGAACAAATGTAGGTGGCAAGGCAAACTCCTTAAGTAGCATATGAGGATCATCAGTCAGGGCAAAATGATCCGTGGCCTGATTCTATGATTCCTCGCCCATTCTCGATCAACCCGTGAAGTTCATTCCTATCTTGAACTGCCCTTCATTTTCTTTGATTCATGATTTAGATCAAGCATGCGGTGCTTTCAAGGTGAATAGATGTACCGTCCGGCTCGGGTTTAGGATCAATGGAAGTAATTCCTCTGATCTTACCTTTGCATGCACACTAATTGCTTTCCTGAAATCACAAGTATGAAGTCGAGACCAAGTCACAACACATATGAAATAAGGCAATAACTAAAACAAAGAATAATAAAATGATTAAGGCAAAGAACTAAATAAAACATAATTGATCCAAAGTAGAATCTATAGCATTGTTGTTAATATCAACACTAAACTTCTCCCCGACAACGTCGCCAAAAACTTGACGGGCTGATAGTGAGTGTATAAAAGTTGAATAAAAATGTAGGCCCGTACGCGCAAGTATACGCTTGGAGTTCACGTAGTATAGTGGCTCGTCAAGTGTCATTCCCACGAAGAGAAGCGTGATGAACACTGGCTTAGTGACCTAGATAATATTTGGATAAAGTCTTATAGTGAATTATAACTAATTTAACTAATATAAGGAAAACCTAATATTAAAATATTGATTTAAGGCAATGATGAGAAAACTAGGGTTTTGCCATCACTTACCACACCCGATGAATTTTAACCTAGATAGCGTATTTATTTAATATTTCATATGATTTATGTTAGCGGGTTGATCGTGCCTGTATTGCATCTCTGCTTCGACCCCTTGATTCCAAGATGCTTAAATGTGCAAACCCTAATGCTACACTTGGAACGCGGGATATCTCTATTTCCCGATTGACCAAGTGTTGCTTTACCCATATCTCTATGAGTCATCTTCTCTTGATTTCAGACTCTTAGCAATAGCATGCCAAAATCGGCCAAATAATAACATGTGATTAAATTCAGGAGTAAAGCAATCATACAAATTCATACCAATATTAAATAAACCATAATTAATACATTAATCCATAATGGTGCGGCTAGGGTTGACAAAACCTTAGAAAGAAAAGTTAGTTCATAATGATATTCGTTATAGATTGAAAGATTTTTAACATCAAACGAATCAGGAAAAGAAATACAGAAGAAGTCGTCTTCGAGATCTCTCGGAATCCGTCTCCGTCAATCTTCCTTTATCCGTATGTCCTTCTCTCCTGACTGCCTTTGAATCCCCCCTTTCATGCCTCAAAAATGCCTCCGTTTTATATCTCGGGACGCGAGCCCATCATTGGCCTAGAATTCCAGGCCATTTAATGCTCCCGATTCTAAAAGGAAACCTCACTACGGCGCGACAAAGAGGTACTACGTCGCGGTGTACCTGAGGCATTGGATTCCTTCCTTGTTGTCTGCTGTACAGAGGGACTTCCACGTTGTCGCTGGCGTTACGCTCAAGATGGAGTGTTTCGGGCGCCGTGTGGGTGTCCAACTTTCCTTCTCATTTTCTTCTCTGCTTCGGGTCTTTCCTTCACAAGTATTTAGCTTCCTTTGCTTATTATAACACCGTGTCCCTGCAAAACATGATAAGATGGAGGATTAGCAATATTATGAATATGAATGTGAATCATGCAATCGAAGTTATAAAACACGTAAATTCATCAAACACATACATAATTCACGCCGATCAACTTTGTACTATGAACCAAAAGGTCATAGATTCAAACCTTTCTCTTGTATCTTATTTCAAGGATTTTCCAACAAACCAATTTGTTTATTTGGTTTCCAAGTTTCTTCCCCCAATTAAATCCTTTTTCCAACAGATTTACCTGAACAAAAGAACTTCGACAAAAAGCCCCTTTAAAAAAAAAACTAACAAAAATGACTTTTTCCTTTTTTTTTTCCAGAAGGAAATGTTTTTCCTTAAACTAAAGAATTCTCTTTTTTTTTTTTTTAAAGAGACGTTTTTTTTTTAAATCACAAAAAGGAAAAGCTTCTTTTTGGTTTTTTTTTTTCTAACAAACGAATTTTTATTTTTTCCAGAAAAAAGATTTTTTTCAGAAAAAAGATTTTTTTTCCTAACAAATCTTCCAAAATCAAAGAAGATAAAAAACTAAACGGAAATATTTAAAACAAAATCCAAATAGATTGAATCAATCGAATTTAAAAATATATATAAAAAAATCCAATCAAAAAAATTTTTTTCCAAAAAATCCAAATAAATTGGATTGTTCTTTTGTTTACAAAAAAAAAACCCAGAGATTTCCTTTGGTCTATTTTTTTCCTTTTCAATGTTTTTTTTATATTTATTTGTATCGAACCTTTTTTTCCAAACGAGAACTGATGAATTTTCTTTCCAACTTCTTCTTTTTCAATCCCTTACCAACTTCTCCTATCTTGTTTTTTTCTCCGATCAATTTTTCTCTCGCTCTTACAAATCTTCTTAAGACTCTTACAAAATTTTAGAATACATCTAATGAAACGAAGAAGTAGAGAAAGAAGATTTACAAAGAAAACAAAAACTGCTGTGATTGGAGAAAGATTGAGCCTTGTTGTACACCAAAACACCACCTTTCCGATGGTGCTTTAAGATTTCGGTGACGTCTACTTCCTAGGGTAGAATGATCTTTGGAGGAACGGTGACATCACCTTCTCTGAAGTCTCTCCCGATGAACTGAAATGAAGTTCGTGACTAATTAAAATGGAAACAGATCAAACATAATCTCAAAGATTTTTTTTTTTTTTTTTTTTAGAATTTTCCCTTTGAAATCTGTGTATGCCAAAGAGAGCGGACCTCACTTTATATAGGCTCAGGCAAAGTAAACCATCAACGAACAAAATGAATTGAGAATTAAAACCATCGATACAGTTTTGAAAATGAATAAAATCCAAAATAAATCTATCCGTTAGAACATAAATCTCGAGTTAACATTCACTCTTAAACGGAAATTCCAACATTTTTTACCCACCTAAATAGATCTTGACAAAGAATGATTTATTATATATATATTGATGAGTTTTAAATAAACAATATGAGTTTAGAGATGCAAATAATAATAGTTAATTTCTTGTTAACCAAAGAAAATATGAAGAGAAATTAAGAGAAAGAAATCTGTAGAGAGAATGAGAGAATGTAGTTTTATTTTCATTACTTCGATATATTAAATGCAAATAGGATAAGACTATTTATAAGTGTTTGGGAAACCCAAATCTACATGTAATCTCACTGTCTAAGGCAACTAATATTTACTTTACAAAGGTGACTAACAATCCTTTTGTAAATTGATTGTCATTTACACCTTTCCCTATAACACTCCCCTTGAATGACCATTATGGAAGTTAAGGAAATTTGTTAGGATTGCCTTGTTAAAAACAATGCCAATAAAACCCAGTGGCAAAAAACCTAGAAGAAGGGAAATAGAGTGTAGTACACTAACATCCATTTATACTCTCTCTCATGTCAATGTCCTTTGGTTGACAAATTCCAATCTTGTATATTAACTTCTTGAATGTTGAGGTTGGACAATGACTTTATGAACAAATCTGCTAGGTTATCACTTGAGCGTATTAGCTAGTTTATGATCCGACTTTGTGTGGATTTGAAAGATAGTTTGCATCTACATATCCGAGTAATTATGATTTTGACTCATTTGAGTAAAATAGTCATATTAGTAGTTTTATGGAGATAACACGCACATCTTTGATGCCTTACAATGTCTTCAAGTTGGAATAGAATCAGAACTCGACCAATAAATCGGTTTAAAAACAATATTCGAAAGCACAATTACCAAGATACATAAGTGCATCGATAACATTAAGATATGGTACTTTAGGACCAAGTAAATTTTTGTCCTTTTCACAAGGACGAAATAAGTCCTTTCTCATATCAAGTGGTTGGACAACCATTGGGGAGCTTAATGGATATTAAAACATTTATGAGTTTTCTTAAGGTATGTTGATTGATGAATAGAAACTCTATTTGGAAAATGCTTGATTTGTAGGATGAGACAAATTTTTTTTTTCAAAAACATTCATTTCAAATTTATTCTTCAAATATTTTGTAGTTTCTATGAACCCTTTAAAAGTTACAACAAGGTTTAAATCATTAACATATACAACAATAATGTCAAATTTGGTTTGTGATTTCTTAATAAAAATGTAGGAGCATATAGGGTTGTTCACACACAATTTTCTTAAATAAATACGCACTAAGGCAGTTGTGCCACATGCGTATGGATTTGCTTTAATCCCTATGAAGATAATTGTAACTTGATTGATTACATGTTATGAGGGTTTGTACTATTTTCTTCAAGCAATTTAAATCCTTTAGGGATTTTCATGTATGTATCATTATCTATGGATCCATATAAATATACTTTGACACCATTCGTGAGACTCACATCTAGTCCTTCAAAGACTGTTAGGCGCTTTTATACAAACACCCATTTGTACCCAACAAGCTTTATACTTTTAGACGTTTGGACTACAGGTCCATAAACTTCTTATTTTATTAATAATTGTAATTATGCATGTATAACATTTTTTCAATTTTGGCCAATAATTTCTTTTTCGGCATTCTTTTCCACATCTCATGTTTGGCATCTTGATCAACCACTTAGAAAATATTATAAAAAGAATATTATTTCAATCCCATTTTTAGCTTTATGCACATAACTTAGGGGTAATTAACATGAATAATCCTTAATTTGATCGATCTTCTTTAATTAGTCCCATCTACCGATTAACTAGGAATAATCCCATATTTAGGGGCTCTTGTACCCTATTGGTCCATCACCGGTAGCTACCAATTAACTAGGAATAATCCCATATTTAGGGGCTCTTGTACCTTATTGGTCCATCACTGGTAGTGACTGGTTTAGTAAGTTAAAAATGTCATATATCCCCCAAAATTTTTATTTTTATTTAAAAAAAAAAATCAGTTTGGGTATAAGCCCTATCATTTCTTAGCAAGTTAAAAATGTCATGTATCTCCCAAAATTTTTATTTAAAAAACAAAAAAGTTTGGGTATGAGCCCTACCCTTTCTTTCCTTCCTCTTCTCCCTCCCTCTTTCTTCCCTTCTTGTCCTCTTTGACGGATACTCCCTCCACTACAGCCACTCCTCCCTTCTCTCTTCCCTTCTTCTCCACCCCCTCATCTGATCTCCTCCTGTTTCTCACCTCCCATCCACTGCTGCCCCTCCCCCAAATCTCATACCACACTTCCCTCAAGCATGCGGTCGAATTACCTTCAAACTCACCTCTCCGGCAATCGTCCCTCCGCAATCGATCAACCCAATCAGGCGCGTGTCGTCGTCGAGTTCGACGACGTCATCGCTATGGAAATATATATTGGGGCTGTCACCGTCGATTTCAAGTTACATCAAAGAGAAAATTTTCTTTGTTTTCATTGGGTTTTTCCTCTGGGAAATTAAATCAAATTCTGTATTTTAAATCTTCTATCTAGTTCATTAGTCGTTTACTGGAAAGCTCCAATTTTCTTTTCCTTAAGGTTTTTCATAATAATTATTCGCTTCATATTTAGTCCTTAATTTTCCTAAGAAACAAATGAGGTCTTCTACAGATGTAAATCTTTGTTTCCTTCAAATTTTCACACAAAAATTAAGTGAGTGCCACCGTAGAGGGTCCATGACACCACGATTTGTTGTCACTACTGCAGCGGCGCCGTCGAATCGTCGACATCCTCGAACTTCTGTCGCGCTATCATCTTGTGTTTTTAAAATCAAGGAGGGTTTCTAGTTTTTGAGGTGATTTGGTGGGTTACATCTTGTTACAGGTGATTTGAGTTGGTGTTGGGGAAACTGAATTTTGAATTTCTAATGTTTGTAGGTAAGCGTGGGTTTTGGACTATTTTAAGTTTCTCCGACATCATAACGTACCCTTACTTCCATGAATCCCCTCTGATGGCTTCTTGAAAGAGGAGACTTTGACAAACCAGCACGTGGTGGTGGCGGTCGAATTTTCCATGATGTTCGGTCTGAGCCTTGTAGGGCTGCCGATACTGCTGATTAAGTGAAAGAGTGAGGCAATGTTAAAACGATTTTTTTTTTTTTAGAAGTTATAAATTTTGAGTTCAATTAGATTTTTGACATGGGGTGAAAGAGAGGAGTAGAGAAACCATTTAGATCTGTGCATTTCTGACTAATACAATATGAGTAACTTTAAACAATGTGATTTAGTCCCAATTAAATTGGTGTATTTGCACTAATTAAAGCAAGACCCATCAAACTGCATTTAATTATTCACAGCTAATTACCCCCATAACTTATTGAGATCTCAGTATTTTCGAGTAACTATGTCTCTTCAAGGGTTTTTTGTGTATTTCCTTACATTTTTAGTTTTTTGCCATTATATATCTTTATGCGCCGTTCGCTTTTCACCATACGTCTTTACAGGGATCTTTTGTTTATTATGTACCCCATAGCCGCTTGTCGCTTACTACAGGCCTTTACTAGGCTTTTTGTTTATTATGTGTATTCACAAAAACCTTTTGCTTCTTATGCATTTCTACAAGGGTTTGGTTGCTCATCCACGGTTTCTACACCGGCGCTTTTTCTTTGTCAGGCATGCTTCTTATAGCGGTCTTGAGCCATTATGTGTACTCTATAAGGAGATTTTATATTAATTTCCTTCACTCACACTTATACTCACAGTAGTTCTCACGTGCCTCATACGACTTCCTCGCTTACTACGTGACCTCTACAAGGGTCATGTTCATCATGTGTCTCTACTGGGATCTTTTGTTTTATTTCTTATTCTTTAGGAGTGTTAAGATTTGCTTGTGTTCTCCTCTTTCGAGGAATTATGTCTTTGAGCCAATAGGTCTTTTACGCTTCAGGTGTGTCTTAGATTCATTTATTAATTTTCCTACAAGGACATCAATCCGTGATAAAATATTTAAAAATCCGAATGTGTGACTTTGTCACATTCTTTAATAATGAATGCATTTAGTAATCGATTTTGCAAGTTTTTGCAAATGAATGACTCTTTGAACTTCAAGTTCACATTGGTTTATATGAGGATTAAGATGAGACATCATTAGTTCATTCTATGTAATTTATTGTCATTCTTCTAGAATTGACTTTTCTTCTCTTAATGGTGGGAATATAATCTCATTAAAATAATAATTTGTAAAGCTAGCAAGCAAACACGTGAACATTCATTACAAGAGAATTTTCGTTCTTTAATGGACGTTTTGTGTGAGTATTTTATGATTCTAATGTGATATTGAGACCCACATTGACCTAGCATGTCATGTCAAAGAATAAAATATTCGGGGTTGTCAACTTTTCGTCACACAATATACTCGACTTAATAGGCTTTATATTTGCTTTTCTGGAGCCTTCATTTAAATTTGAAGTACTAGAGATGGTACTTACACTGGTACTTGTTAGTTTTAACCTTCATTCATTTTGAGATTCAATAACACACGGATTTTAGATACAACTAAAATGAAAACAAAACATAATATAAATAGCAATATAATTGATGTAATAGGTAAGTTTATATATGAATTGATATAATAAATAGGCAAAATATATAATTAAATAGTAGTGCTTTCATCTTTTATTGAAGAGTTGGTCTTTTCATTAAGACCTCCAAAGAAATCATAGAATATTAAGGCAAACCCATCAGCATTAGTAAAGTTTATTTATGTTGCTTTCCTTTTTTTCTTTTATTGATGTTTGGTAAATGACCAAATGTTTAGACATACAACAGGTATGCAACTGATGTCTTTGCATATAACATTTATAATAATTATTCTCATGATTTTTGAAAGGCCTACTTCATATACACTCTCTTCCATTTTACATGAATAATAATCCACCTCCGGTGGTGACACTTTTCCTTTTTTAAGGATTTTAGGGATTATCAATATGGCATCATAAATTTTTTCCATGATTGTGACCATTACCGATCCTTATCCATGCCTACGAATTTGTGATGATATTGTATTCACTTTATGGAATCAATTCAAACTCAATTGGACTAGACTGATGACTCTTCGTCAAAATTTCAAAAGTTTGTTAAGCATAAAAAATCCAATATAGACGATTCCTTCTCCAAATGTCAAATGTCATGAATTAGAATTTTATGAGATTTGCCACGATGAACAAACTTTTGGTATATGACCAATCTACGAGCACCGAAAGATATGATAAACATAAAATAATGAAGATTTTGACTTAGTTCAAATCAAATAATTTATTCTAGGTTTTGATAAATAATAAAAATCAAAACTAATATAAAAACTTAAAATTTAAATATCCTTGAGATCAGAATTACCTTTGTAGCAGAAAGAACTCAATAACGCGTTTGTAAACCAAAGAAAATATGAAGAGAAATTCAGAGAAAGAGATGCGGTGAGAGAATTTGGGAGAAATGAAGTTTTATTTTCATTACTTTGATATATTAAATACAAATAGGAGAAGAGTGTTTATAAGTGTTTGGGGGGATCCAAATCTGCATGTAATCTCACTGTTTTAGGCAACTAGCATTTACTTTACAAAGGTGGCTAACATTCATTTTGTAAAATGATTGTCATTCATGCCTTTCCTTATAACCAAGGAACAAAAAATAGGAAAAATCGGCGAAATATCGGTTATTGATGGAGTTTGACACGATATACTCTACCGATAGTTGATTAATGATTTTTCGGCATTTTATCACCACTTCAAGGATATTTCGCTGAAATCTCGATATTTTGGTGAAATTTCGCGATTTTCTGGCCTCTTAAAAAATTTGAAAATGTTGTATAGGATTCGAACCCTCGCCTAAAACATGGTTTTACTAGCTCTTCTCCGCCAGACTATGACTATTACTATTAAAATTAAGTGCAATTAGTTATTATATTCCTTTTTATTATTTATGAATATTTTTAACAAATAAAATATTTTGTATAAATCATAAAAATAATTTATTTCTTATTTTACATGTAATGAAATAAGTTTTAACAAAAATAATTGAAGTAATAAAATAAAAATAATTTATTTGTTAATAAATAAATGTAAATATAGTTTAGAAATTTCAAATATTTTTTTTGAAAAGTTAAATGATATTATCGTTTTTTATACTTATCAAAATAATTTTAATATGTATATTTTTGTTTACTTTTTAATATTTTTGTTCAAAAAAATTAAATATTTGAATAATTTTTAATTAATGGTATTTTTTTATAAAAATATCCACCGATTTTTTACCGATATTTCCTATATATTCGTAAAATCCAAGTACCGATTTATCTGTGTTTATCGATATTTTGATCCTGGCTTATAACATTATCATTTTTTATTATTCATTTTCTTCAAATTTTCCTCTATGTTTTCTTTCCCATATATTATTCCTCAATTTGTTTTTTAAACTAAACATAATCTAAAGCATCAAGAAAATAAGGTATGTCTGAACTAAATTTTGAAAAACAATAATATTTTTAGCTAATTTTATTTAGAGGGCCTAAGGTTCCAAACAAAGATTCAGATAAAAAAAATTAAAATTAATTACTTTTTCTAGAAATTTTAATATAACTTATTCAGTATTAAAAAAATTTCATATGTGTAAACCTTTTATAAATGTGAATATTGCTTTTTTAGAAATTATAACTTTGACAATTATTTCTGCAATTAAAATCCAAGCGTCCTGGGCTCATTCTCTAAGCACCATCATCATAGGGGAAGGATCCCTCAATGTGTGCAAGTGAGCCCCTCAAGGCCTTACCCAAGGAGTGGGGAAGAATCTAGAGACTTATGAAAACCTTTTTAGCTAAAAGAGTTTGAAAACTTCTAGAAGGCCCTAGAGAAGTCCATTCTTCTACACATGTGTGGAAGACTTGAGCTCGAGAGTCACCTGAGCATTCTAAAGAGAAGTCTGAAAATACATTGTATATAGACTTAGTGTAAAAGCATTTTGTAAGATCCTGTAAGAGCTCACACATAAGTAAGGCAATGGAGAGGCATGGAAGAGAGGAATTATCTAGGAGTATTCCATGGATCTCTTGTATATAACTGGTACATAGTAGAGTATTCTAGAGCTCTATGACTTGTAAGGAACCATCAAGGTTCTAGAGAATTCTAAGGTGCCTATATAAACAGGAAGGCCCCATTTAATAAGGCATGCACCACCCGCCCCAACCAACCAACCAAAGAACTCCATGTGAGTCATAAATTTCCTTCAACAATAAAGCTTCCATTATTCCTAGCAGTCTCAGGTCCCACATCCGTTGAGAGCGACGCTTAGCATAGCAAGTTAGGCAACGAGAAGACTAACTTAGCAACATCTAAGGGGCGAGTTGTCTGGGCGCCGCACGAGCTTAGTGTAAGACTAAGTCCGCGGACAGCTTGGTATCGAGCCTGGGTCGGTGCCATCTCATGGGAGGAGTCAAAACAAAAGTTTGGTCAGACGTGTGGGGTGTGTCGGAGGAAGCAAATGGTGGCCTCATGTGGAGCGATGTTATCGAGCAAGACCGGGCGTGGGGGGAACTCAACGACCACACTGGGGTGTGAAGGACAAGCCCTCGTGATGTCATTTCTAGCTTCAGGGACGACGCTGCCGTAGTTATGTGTGGTGGACACTAAGGGGGATATGGACCTTTTGGAGTAACGCATTGAGGAGGCCATGGGGGATCTATGGGGGTAGATTGAGGACCTTCAAGAGGGAATGCAAGGCTCACCTGTTCACACGATGTCACACAAGGAGTTCATGGTTTTTCAAGACAAGGTCTTAAGTGTGCTCACTAGGGTTGGAGTCAAGGGTGGATGCCTTGAGAAGGAACGTGGAAGCCTCAAAACAGCAAACAGGTAGGAGTTAAATATCATGGGCAAAGGGTATAGGCTCTCTGGTTGTGGCTACTCATGAAGGCTCAGAGGATAGCCACACCACGGGTGGGGAGAAGAGGTACCTCCCAATGTCGCTAGACGCGAGAAGAGCAAGGTGTCTTATAATCGAGATAGGGGCAAGGCCAAGCATTGGAATTATGCGCAAAGGCTGAGGTGCTTTATATGCAATGGCCCACATTTGGCAAGGGAATGATCTAAGAGGGAAGTGCTCAATGCCCTAATTAAGAAAAACGAAAAAGAGGAGGACGAGGCACGCCTGGGCTCGATGCAGATGTTAGGCATCCTCTAATTCATGTCCAAGGCTAGCTCACAAGGAAGTTTGCAGGTAGGAGCAGGCTTGCAGCCACCCACGTGGGGACAATCCTTATGGGCAAGAGAAGTCCTAAGCAAGAAAGGACAACACTCCATGCCTCAAAGAGATGGTTACGAGCAACATGATGGAAGTTCGTGGGAAAAGGAGGTGGAGACCATCCTAGTTGAGCCGGGTCATCAGAGATACAAGGTCTTTCCGTGCGAGGGCAATTTGGTCTAGCGGAAGGTTCCACCGAGGCGGACGGCTAGTCGGGAGCGTGAGGATGCGCCGATGTTCGCATATTGAACTCCAATAACGAAGTATCAACGAGGTCGTCGATGGCATGGGTGGGGGAGAGTGTCACATGCTCATTCTCTAGGCCCCACCATCATAGGGGAAGGATCCCTCCATGAGTACAAGTGAGCCCCTTAAGGCCTTACCAAAGGAGAGGGGAAGAATCTAGGGACTTATGAAGACCTTCTTGGCTACAAGAGTTTTGATACTTCTAGAAGGCCCTAGAGAAGTCCACATTCCTCTACACATGTGTGGAAGACTTGAGAAGCTAGGAGAGTCACCTTGAGTATTCTAAAGAAGTCTTGAAAATACTTTGTATATAGACTTAGTGTAAAAGATTCTAGAAGATCCTAAAGGAGTTCACACATAAGTGGAAGGCTATGGCGAGGTATGGAAGATGAGTAAGTTATCTAGAGTCTTCCATGGATTTCTTGTATATAACTTGTACATAGTAGAGTATTATAGAGCTCTCATGATTTGTAAGGAACCAATCAAGGTTCTAGAGAATTCCTAAGGTGTCTATAAATAGGTGAAGACCTCATTTGACCAAGACACCACCCAACCAACCAAGAGTTGAGAGCATTCCAAGCATTGTAAGAGCTTTGTTCCATCAATAAAAGATCTTTCCTTCCAAGTGTTCTTTAATATCTGTCAGTAAGTTTAGCAAGGCTAGCTAGGCAACGGAAGACTAACTTAGCAACTTGAGCAGGAAAGTTGTATAACAAGTTGTTTAAGTGCCCCCATGGGAGCTTAGTGGAAAAGGCTAAGTCCGTGACACAAGACTCTAGGCATTTATATTGTTTAATAGTTTTTTCACAGTTAAAAAATATAAGAGAATAAAGGTAGCTATTATGAGTAATTCCTCCTATGTATGTTTAGGATTATAGTGCTTGGAACATTGGAATGGGGATGAGAATCAAGAATCCTTCCATCTTTATTTCTAATGAAATGGAATAGTGTTCGGATTAGTTTAGGAATCTTATATGGGAATGATTTTTTGTTTCCATTGCAAATGTTTGCAATATTAGGAATTAGAATGAAAAAGGTTATAAATCGACAATAATACCATATCACACGATTTTAAGTCATTTTTTATTTTATTTTTAATAATAAACTTCTATATTTTTACTAAATAATAATATCAAGAAAATTAATAGAATTTAAAAACTATAAACAATCAGTGTGATTATTGTTTTTACTTTTTTCATTTAAAATATCTTAAAATTTATAAGTTGAGTTTAAAAAATAGTTGATAATTATTTATCAAAAAAAGAATAATTATTTTACTTGGTCAAACAATAAGCTACATAATTAGTTTTCAATTTTTTAAAAGTATGATATGATTTTTTGAAACTTTAGGATTTAGGATTTTATATTTTTAATAGAAAATATAAAAGTATTTTGTATTTAGCTGTAAGGAATTAAAAAAATATTTCTATCTAATCTTATTTGAGATTATGACGTAAAGTCATTTTAGGAAATCATTAAAAATGCATAAATTTTAAAATATTTTAAATTGATGAAGATAATGGCTTGGTAAAAATTTAAAATAATCTTTATTACATAATTAGACTTATATACAAAATCAAGATTGAAATTGGTAAATATTTTTGGAAGCAAATTAATAGGAAGGGTAAAACTCGGGTGGGACCCACAAACATATGTAAATATTTGACCTGACCGGATCATTAGAGGCTTGATGAAGAAATTAGGGTCAAAATGGCGATTTAAAGTTGTCAAACAATAGAGTTTCTGCAGAAAGATTTCAAAGAGATGTATTCTTCTCTAAAACATGAATATATGGGATACAATTTACATCCTAAAATTGTGCCAAAATAAGAAAACAAATTGTTTCTATATGTATATAAAATATCAACTAACAAGATTTCTAGGATTAATTACAGAATCAATCTAATATTGCGTCACAGCTCATGCAGACACTTCCCCTCAAGTTGGTGCATAGATGTCTATCATGCCCAACTCATTAATTATACCAATAAACACCTTCCTCGAAACCGCCATGAAGATATCACCTAACCGACTCTGATTGAATAAATGGGAATTGTATAATCTTTCATCGAGGTTCTCCTTCATGAAATGACGATCAACTTCAATGATGTTAAGGCGACCATGTTGAACGGATTTCGCGGCAATTGATGGTCGCCTTATTATCACAATGGAGATTCATAGTAAGATATTCAATCCCTAAGTCCTCAAGATATTCCTTCTTATCCATAACACCCATACACCATGAGCCATACCTAAATTCAAACAAGACTTGATCTTGCTACTACCTTCCTCGTCTTGCTTTTCCAAGACAAGATTACCTAATAAAGTAAAGAACCAGATGTGGACATTCCGTTGTTTGATCACCCGCTTCAATCGAATCCGCTGTGATCCTTCAATGTTAGAGATACCATTTTTTGAGAACAACAAACCTTTTCCTAGAGCACTCTTTAAGTATCTTAAGATCCGATAGACTGCTTCCATATGTTCTTCACTTAGTGCATGCATGAACTGGCTCACAACGCTCACCGCATATGCTATATCTGACCTTGTGTGTGATAAGTAGATCAATCTTCCAACTAATCGCTGATAACGACCCTTGTCTGTTGGGGCTTGGTTTGGGTGAATTTCGAGCTTATGATTCATTTCCATGGGCTTCTCTACTGGTTTACAATCGAGCATTCCGGTTTCGGTTAGAAGATCTAACACATATTTTCGATGGGAAAGCAAGACTCTATGTTTCGATCTTGCTACCTAAATTCCCAAAAATATTTAGCTGTCAGATCCTTCATTTCAAATTTGGGTGGCTAAATACTCCAGAAACTTCTATTTCGCATGGGTCATCTCCTCATAAGATCTATATCATCAAATATACACAATTAAAGCCGTATTCCTTCTTTGTGTTTTATAAACAAAGTGTGATATGAGTTACTTTGCTTATAGCCGAACTCCTTCATCAGAGTGTAGAATCTCCCAAACCATGCTCTAGGTGACTCAAGCTTTAAATTTCATACAATGATTTTTTTAATTTACGTATTTCACCTTTACATGAAGAACCATTTTTAACTCGAGCGGTGGCTCCATGTAGACCTCTTCTTCCAAATCTCATTGAGGAAAGCATTTTAACATCAAATCGTTGTAGCGCTACCTCGACTACGCTATAGATATAAGAATGCGAATTGTATTGATCTTAGCCACCGGTGCAAAAGTATTCTATTAGTTCATCCATACCTTTGCGATATCCCTTCTCGCAACTAGTCGGGCTTTATATCTATCAATACTTCCATCCGGTTTGAGTTTCACCGTGAACACCCATCCGCATCCTAATCGGGCTTCATTCCTTAGCACGCGGGAATGTTCCTGCTCTAAGATTCTTTCAGCCTCCAATTCTTCGCTCATCGCCTTTCCATTTTGATTAGCCAATGCATCCCCGCACATTACTAGGAATAGAAACTGTGGACAATTGATTAACAAGAATGCATACGATTTAGTCAACCTGTGATGACACATAGTTGTTAATCGGGTATTCGGGTCTCGCTTCGTGGATCGTGTTCATACTGTTTTTTTGGAACTCCCCTATTCAATCTTTGTGGATATCTAGGAGCTATATTTTCTGTAGGAACATATGTTTCATTAGACGTATTTTCTGCAGGAACATATGTTTCATTAGACTCTCCAAACACAGGATTCATACTTACTTAAGGAGGAACATTCTCGTTGTCTTTTCCGCTAATGGTGTAGACTTCAGCAACTCGAGGTATCGGTGATGATTCACTCTCAGTTTCATGGTTGTGATCACAGCCTTGTTGCACAACATGCTTAAAATGTTCATTCACCTCTTCCAACTCAATAAACTCAGCACCTCCTCCGCCATTCTCTTCACTTGAGCTCTCCCCCTGAAGAGAATTTCTAGAGACTCCCCCGGAGTAATAAGGCTCTAATTCTCAGAAAGAGGCATCTAGAGTCACATGTAGCTTTCGGGTTTGTTGATCATAGCACCGATATCCTTTTTGAAATTTAGAGTAGCCAACAAAAACACATCGTTTTGCACATGGATCAAGTTTATTTCTAAAGATTTTTGGGATGTGAACATATACGGTACATCCAAAAACTCGGGGTTCAAGATCTCTAAGACGGGGAACCGAAAGTAAGGATTGCAATTTGCGTCGAGGAGTTTGAAAGTCTATTACTCGAGAAGGTGCTCATCATGAGGTAGGCGTTAGATTTCACAAATTTCACCCCACAAAATCGAGGCATGTTCATGCCGAAGAGGAGGCACGCACTCACTCTCAAAGTCAGTTTATTCTTTCTCTCCGCCAATCCATTTTGTCATGAGCACAAAACAGGTCCGAAGGATGAATTCCATGGTTGCTCAAAAAATAACTAGAGAGGCATCTAGAAACTCAGTACCATTGTCAGATTGCCAAACACGAATCTGCTTTTGATACTGGGTGTGTGTCATTTTGTGAAAATTCTGGAATGCTAGACACACATCACTCTTAGCGCAGGACAACGTCATTCTAAGGCATTCATCAATAAATGCCGTCGCAAAGTAACGAGCTCTAGATATGAGGGAACTCATAGACCCCAAGCACGAGTGAATAGCCTGGGGTTCTCGAACTTTATCTCGACTTGGTGAATAAGAAATACGATGGCTCTAGCCGCCCACAAGTGTCACAATGAAATTCCCTATCATTCAATCTTGAAAAATGTTGTGGTTGCAATTTCTTAAGATAACCAAAAGAAAGATGTCCTAATCTACGGTGCCATAACCATATAGTTGCTCGAGCCTTGTCTTTACTGCTAGTTTGATTTGCCTGACTGATTTTCGATCCCTCATTCTCTATCAACTCTATAGTAAAGTTTTGCCCGCCTAACACCATAACTAAGAATCTTCCGGTTAGAATGTCCTTAAAGACACAAAATGAGGGCCAAAAAGTTACGCGACACGAGAGTCAAGTAATTGCCAATGTAATAAAAGGTTGTATTCAAGAGATGGAACAAGGACAAGATCTAATGAGAGTATTAGACAAGATAATGTATCCTTCCCGCAATAGGGAGGTGCTACTATCAAGGGAAATAACTCGACATTGAGAAGAAGGAGAAATAGATTTAACTAACTGAGTCCGTCATGTGATCGGATGCACTCAGACAATAATCCAAGTTCTATTCTAGAAGTTACAAAATATAGATGCTTTACCACACACTGATGGGCAACATTTGCAAGAGGCGCCGGGCTGATTTTCTTCCGCGACGATGTCATCATAGCTTCCAACACCTGGCGAGGCTTCTTTAAGAAGTCCCACCACTCCGGATAGCCAATAATCTCGTAGCAACGCTGTTGCGAATGACCCTTTTCCCCACAGTGAATGCATACCAAGTTGTTGGCCTTCCCAGGTGATTGATTGTTTCGATTGGCTGATGATCTAGACGACAACCTTGTTTAGCCTGCTACCAAAGAGAGCCGAAGTTCTCAAGATCGACGATAGCCTCCATCGGTTCGTCTCTCGCTGATATTCTTTCCTGACATATGCATATGTGCTCTCCAAATCAAGTTTTGGGTCTTTTCGCAAGATTTCTGATTTGTTCTGGTCGAGTAGGTGTTCGGAATCAACAAAATTTATAACCTAGGATTCCTACTACTGACGTAGCAAAGCCACCAGATGCTGGCTCTGTGGCCTAACATGTGGGATGGGTTTTCTCTCGAGAAAGAGCGCGTTGCATTGGAAAATGGTGTTTTCTCGTTGGATTTAAAGGGTTTGTGGGAAAGAGTGTGTGTAAATGGTTGAAACTCGAAATAACTAAAGTGAAAAGTTGAGAGAGAAACTTGAAGTCTCACACTGGGCTTAGGGTTCTAGCAATCCAACATACTTCTGTCTTTATCCTTCGTGATTGGGAGCATGACATATAGTCATTTCGAACTCGGACTTCATTTAGCTTTAAAACCTAAACCCTAAGAGTTTTCCTCCTTTGAAAGATGGCATTTTATTAGGCATAAATGTCCCTAGCAAAGGAAAACACATCTCAAAACACTACCCTACGATAACTAACAGAGACATCCAATCTCAGCCTCAAAGTGAATCTAGCCGAAAGTATCCACCGAACCCAAAAAGCTTGCCAACACATTAAAGAGAGCATGCATAAAGAGATTTTAACCTTTGGTGAGAAGCAGGCACAAATAATTCTAAACACGTACATGAAGAGCATGAGAACATGCAATTTAAGCCTAAAAAAACAACACCCAAAGGGCCTTCCCTTCAAGGATCGTGGGTATTAGGCTAAGCATCCCTTGATTCACATCACTGGGCAGGCTCGGCTACCAAGAGTGAAGGGAGAAGAAGAAAAATCACCACCACAGAGGGAAAGGAAGCTCGTGTCTAATTTCCTTTGATGGATTGGATGGTATGTCAAAAGTTGATTTGATTACAAGCATGGTCAGAGCTTATATAGGCCTCGTAAATAAGGAAATTACAAAAGTGTTCTAAAGAACCAAAATTACATAAGGGCAAACTTTGTATAAATCACCAACAAGTGGATCAAAAGCAAATAACAGCATTGTGTGAGCAGTTTTCGCAGTTGCGAATTGGCAACCTGCGAAATTTCGCAGGTTGCGAAATTTCGCCACCTGCGAAATTTTCAGGTTGCCAAATTTTGCAACCCCAAAATTTCAATGTCACCATTCCCTCTTCCGTAATTTCGCTTCCAAGTTTCCTCCGACGATCTTGCATCTTCAAATTCGCCTGGTTCATCGTGTTTGAATTGAATTGAGGAATTAGGAGGTGTTTGACCTCGCAAACTACTAAAAATAGCTACAAGAACGTCATTCAAGATTTAGTCGACCCAATGTATCAATTGAGTTATTGAAGTTGATTAGTACGCAAAAAGCGCATAAAACCTGCCATAAACAAGGTTCAAAATTGCACTATTTGGGTACTAATCACTCCCCCCAACCGAGACATTGCTAGTCCCTTAGCAACGCGAAAGAGAAGGAAGATCATGCAGGATATGTTTTTGCAAAAATGGACTGCCTGTTCAAAAAGAATGTGCAAATAATGCCCAACCTTCAGTATGACAAATTGGGACTCTGTATAAAGACCAGCTTAGGAGAACACATGCCATACAGGAGCAAGTTTCAGGGCAACAATTATTCCAAGGAAATCAGCCTGAACTTCCACCAAAATCTAAGTGTTTTTAGGTGATCAGTTTGCACCAATAAGCTGCTAAGCTACCTCCCCCAACCAAACTACTGCCAATACCTTAGACTGCTGACCAACCTAAATAGATTCAGTTCCACACTTATTTCATACTTCTATTGTATTGTAGGGTGCAATGTTGAAAACTTGACTTCACCAAAGTCCGTGTAACGGGGATTCACCGATGAATCCTAACCAACTAAGGTTTAGGGCATCAAGTCAAAAGGATTTTTCAACCACAAACTCTACAGGTTTCACCCCGGACTTCGAATGATTTCGAAAATTCAGCACCTACAACTCGCTAAACTCCACCCGTCCACCCATGTAGCGAGCACAAAGTCGGTGACTCCCAACCAGTTGGCTTAGGGCACCAGGTTTTAAAGGCTTACGCCATATACCCGGACCATGCTCGGGTTTCAAGGCAAATGCGGGGCTTTACTTATCTCTTTTCTTTTCTTTGTCTTTCTTTCTTTAGAAGACACATTGGCCTTCATTCTAAATCTCTAACCTATTATGGGTCGGCCAACGAAGCTAAGGTTGGTTTTCAAAGTAAGGAGTATGCGCTCTAGCCCATCGATGAAAAAAAAAAAAAAAAAAACTAATGTGAACCGTGTGTGGCTAGAGAATGGTGGAAGACAGGGGGTAATTACCAGGGTCTTCAACTGACCAAAACTCAATCAGGCATGGAACCATTCTAGCATTTGGTATCATACAGTGTTTCAATTTTTCAATTTACAAGAAAGGCAAAATCACAATATAGGGTCAAAATGAGATGCAAAAGTGTAGAAAAATAGATTTGTATTATATATATCAAGGTGAATTAACAAAATTTTCGACTTTTGCAAAAAGAAATAAACAGCAAGCCTTTATATAAACACACAAAAAAGGGATTTGTCAAAAGGATGTACAAGTAAAACTAAAACCAGTATGAACATCACTTCCAACACTAACTATCCCAGAACCAACGAGAAAGTTAGTGGAGGAAGTGGTACCTCCTCAATCGGTGGTGGCCGGAGAAGGCTCATCTCACCAAGTGTGCTGAGGCAGTTATGAGCCGATGCTGTCAGAAGGCAACACAAAGAAAAATAAGTCACCCAACTGATCACAACAGGATCATTAACAAAATGGAAACCTGGGTAAGACTAAGCACTAAATTGGGTGGCTTCTGAGATACTGCAGGAGCCACTCCTAAATGTATAGCTTGAGGGTCTCAAGGAGGATCCAAAAGGAGAATTTCCTCCCTGTCTGCAGTCTGCTGCACAACATAGGGCTTCACTCTCTGTCCGTTGACCTTGAACACTCTATTATCATTTGGATTAAGTAGGCTCCATCGAACCATCGGGGTATGCTTGTTTAACGATGAATGGTCCAACGAATCTGATTCAGCTGTCCAAAAAGGTGGAGTCCGAGTCACAGAGTAGGGATCAACCTGGCTGTGCCTCGTGCTATGAGTTGATCATGCCACTTTCAATTTGTCCTTCAATTTTCAACTGAAGTAGGCGCTGACCCCAGCCCTCTTAACTCATCGAGATCAAAGAGCCCTTAAGGCCACTCTCTTCCATGTCCGGGATTCAATTTTTTTTATTGCCCCACCATGCCATATTCAATCTCTACCGGGCAGTGTAAGTGTGCCTTGCCATAACCAGAAGGAGAGGGACATTCCAGCATGGTCTTGTACGCATTTTGTATGCCCAATAAAGGAATCAGAAATGAGAGACTCAATCTTTCCCTCGTTCGAGTTCACTACTGATCAATAAATGATTTCACGGCTAACTCTACTGGGCCATCGTCCGAGGATGGTAAGGGGTGGCCACCTTGTGCTTGACACCATACTTAGATAGGAGATTCTCAAAAGGTTTGTTGCAGAAATGTGAACCTCCATCACTGATTATGGCTTTGGGAACTCCAAATCTGGAGAAAATGTTCTCCTCAAGAATTTCTTACTACCATTCAGGATTCGCTGCTCCATTACCTACACCGTTTCCACCCACTGGACATAGTCGAATTTACGAGGATGTAAGTATACCCGAAGGAAGTGGGAAATGGTCCCATGAAGTCGATGCCCCAAACGTCAAATAACTCAATAACCGCATTAGGATTCAAAGTGGCATCATATGACGACGAGAGATTTTTCCCAACCTTTGGCATTTGTCGTGATTGCTTGCATATGGGCATAAGCACCTTAAACAAAGATGCATTAATAGAAATGTCCTGCCTCGCAGCACCTTCATTGTCGCTTTCGGAAGCTAAATGACTCATAGCACTCGTCATGGCAGTGGCTGAGTATCCCTGGTTGTTCTCCTTCTGGCACACACCTTCTGATTATCTGATCAGCACAATATTTGAACAAATAGGGCTCCTCCCAATAGTAGGAGTGGATTTTTGCATGGAAAAACTTCTTGTCCTGTGCTTTCCATTTTATAGGCAACTCCCCTGTTACTAAAAAGTTAGCTATGTGGGCGAACCAAGGAGCACTGTCCACAGCGAGTAGAGACTCCTCCTGAATTCGCCAAAGATCACAGGTGTCAGGTGCTATGGCTAGCTCCAGAGGTGATCAACAACAACATTTTCTACCCCCTTTTTATCCCGAATTTGCAGGTTGAATTCTTGTAGTAAGAGGACCCACCTAATAAGCCTAGCCTTGGCATTTTGCTTAGTGAGCAGATATTTCAAAGCTGAATGGTCTATGAAGATAATTATTTCTGCCCCTAACAAATAAGCACGAAACTTGTCCAGGGCATAAACTACTGCCAGCAATTCTTTCTCAGTGGTAGTGTAATTCCTTTGAGCTTCATTCAGTGTTTTCCTAGCATAGTAAACTACATACAATTTTCCTTCTGCCCTTTGTCCAAGGACTGCGCTGACAGCGAGGTCACTTGCATCGCACATAACCTCAAAAGGTAACTTCCAGTTGGGGGCCCTCACTATTGGTGCAGTGGTTAAATAAGCCTTAAGTTCTTCAAACCTTTGTTGACATTCCGAATCCCATTCAAATGTAGCATCTTTTTCAAGAAGCTTATAAAGTGGCTTGGCAATTTTTGAGAAGTCTTGTATGAACCTCCTGTAGAAACCTGCATGCCCCAAAAATTTCCCCACAACCTTTACATTCAGGTGGAGGTGGTTTGAAATCAAGTCAACTTTGCCTTATCAACTTCAATCCCTTTCTGAAATGATATGCCCCAATACAATGCCCTGGCTAACCATAAAATGGCATTTCTCCCCAACACTAGGTTTTTCTCTATGCACTGGGTGCGTGATAGTTTCCGTGTCGACCAGCACTCCTCAAAACTCTCTCCATAGACTCGTAATATCGCCCATGTAAACCTCCATAATGCGTCTACTAAATCGCTAAAAACGCTGGCATACATTTGAAATGTATGTGAGCATTACAAAGGCCAAAGGGCATCCTCCCGTATGCATACGCCAAATGGACAGTGAAAGTTGTCTTTTCCCGACCGCAGCCGATCTTAATTTGAAATATCCCTGACAACCATCCAAGAAACACAAAAGGGGTGGCCAGAAACTCTGCCAGCTTGATCCAAGAATGGAAGAGGGAAGGATCTTTCGTGTTACTTCATTTAACTTGCGATAATCAATGCATACCCTCCACCCTCGCGTAGTAAGGCGAGGGTTATCTCCTCCTTTTCATTATGCAATCGTGGTTATCCCCCGATTTAGGGTACTACAATTGGCCGACTTCTACCTGTGTGCCGTCTCGATATAGGTATATGATGCCAGTCACAGCAACTTTAAGACTTATGCTCTAACTACTTCTGCATATGTGGGTTCAGCCTCTCGTGGTTGCCTCACCGCTTTGCCTCCTCTAAGTAGATGTGGGCGGGTGTAAACCGTCGCTGGTCTATTCTTAAATCGAAATTTCTCCACCCAAGGACTTTCTTGTTTTGTTTGAGGACTTGCAGCAGGCTACCCTCCTTTGCAGTGCTGAGCAAGGCTGAAATGACCACTGGACATTGTTCATGGTCTTCCAAGTAAGCATACTTCGGGCCCACAGTGCAGGCTCGAGATTCATTTTCTGGGGCTCACTGATTTCCTCTCCGATCACCAATGGCAAAATTTTTTTTCTTCTTCTCCAATATCCTTGTACGGATTTCGTGTCAACTTCCTCCTGCTTTTCTGCACACTCAATCAACTCTTCATCTAGTATATCTAACATACCCTGCTGATCAGCTTGTTCATCCAAGATGGTATCAATGATGCATGCTTCTTCTGAGACATCTTCTTTCGGTTGCATGTGCTTACGGGGTGGAAGATGTCAGCCTAAAGTCATGTTCCCAAAGGTGAGTCGCATGACACCATTCCTGCAGTTGATTATTGCATTGGAGGTGGCTAAGAATGGTCTTCCCAAGATGATAGGTACATAATTGATCCTCACGCTGCTGGTTCTGCGGTCGAAAATTACAAAATCTACAGATAGTAAAATTTGTCCACTTGAATCGTGACATCCTCCAATCGGTCCCTTGCATTTCGACGACCCATCAAGAAGAGAAAGTGTGATAGAGGTGGGCTTTAGCTCCCCAACCCGAGCTGCCCACATCGAATAGGAGGAGATTCACTTGCTCCCATATCTAACAAAGGCTTTCTACGCAAATGCCCCTATATCGACCGAGATGGTCTGAGAACCCGATCTTGTATTTCACTGAGTCTCGCATTGAATAAAGGTACCGACTTGTTCGGGCTAGGGAAAGCTTTCTGCCAATGCTCACCCTTGACTGTGCACAAACTTTAGAAATTTTACAAGTAGGACTTGCTTGGGATCATATTAAGTAAAGTGGGAATGTCGATCTTTACTGCCTCAACACTTCTAAAATTTCAGCCCGATTAATGGCCTTCTTGCTTTAATGATTGAGGAAAGGTGGGGATGGCTTATTTTCCTCAACAACCGCTTGATCACCACCTCCCTGGTTCAAGATAATAGCCCCGTCTGGGTTTACTGCCTTGGTGATGGCTTTGTGTTTTTGCCACTGCGTGATGATTGCCTGACCTGGTCTTAATTGGAATTCGGTCACTATGGTTTCTTCATGTAATCCGCCGGCTCGTTGTTCTTGAGAGGGAAATTTTCCTTTTTCTTGCATTTGCTATTGAATAGTCAACCTCGAGACTGAGTACTGCAGGTCATCTAATTTTTTGTTGAAAGTGCCTCTAGCGTCTCGACGTGGTCCGAGCATTTAATGTCTTATGTTCTTCAACTTAAGTGACCTAATTACTCGCTTCAAATTCACAATGGCCTGCTCTATTGGTGATGAGGGTGGGGTTTGTTGCTGCTGTGAACCTGTGGGAGTATAAGCTAGGGGTTTTAGCTTCCATGATAAATTATGATGGTTTCTCCAATCTGAATTGTAGGATTCCCATATGGAGCACTTATTGGGTGCCTACTTTGGTCCACCATGTTTGCTTCGTTCGCATCAAATCCCTAATCGAGGGAGCAATTGACATCGATCCCCTTGACACTAGTGGATCGTACTAAAACAAGATTGAAGAGTTACAAAGTGTCTGCCATCGCCCCGTACTTCATGCCGATTTCACCCTAGTTCTTCTCTAATCTTCTAATAAAGAAGATAGCTTCGCTTTCATTTCCATTTCTCCGGGTATTGGAAAAAATGCCCCTCAAGGTTCACTTCAGGGCCTATGTCTCGTTAGTTTCCCGATTTGTCTATCCCAAGTTTGGAGGTCTCAGTAACATAGTTGAGGAAATCCAGGTTTCATCTGATTTTGTCGAGGAAGCCCCCCACACATGGTTTCCAAAAGTCGTTTACGGAAGAGACATTCCATCATAAAAATGGTTGACCAACATCCATGTATCGAAGCCATGGTGTGGGCACGCATTGATGGTTTCAAGATACCTTTCCCAACATTGATAAAATCTTTCACTGTCATGAGCTGCAAAGGTGTAGATCTTCCTCTTCAGATTGTTGGTCTTGTGGGCACTGAAAAACTTCTTCAAAAATCTACCGCAGCCTCGCCTAGTTCCTAATGGTCCTCGCCTTATGGAATTGGGAGCCAAATTTCGCTTTATCTTCGAGGGTAAAGGAAGGCTTTCAGCTTGAGCAAGTCCATATCGAATGCACCTTCCTTGAAAGTAGTGCAAACCTCCTCGAAATCCCGAATATGTGTGTATGGATTTTCATTTTTCATACCATGAAAAGTCGAGAGCAGGGGCACCAAATACGGTCTCACTGCCACATCCTCTACAGGGGGTATAATGCATGAGGGTGCACTCACCCTTGGTGGGTGAATGTGATCCCTCATCGATCTGTAGGCATTGGGTTCCCGATGAACCCCTTGTTGGCTCTACTATTCTTCAGGTGGAGTTTCCATCTGATTGGTGCGTGCTAACTCACAACCTCTCGCACTGGAAGCACCTAGCCTTTCCAATCGCCTCGCAAAGGTTTCTGTCCCACTGCATAAGTTGCTATGATAACACCACAAGCAAGACACCAATAAAAACAATACTAACAAAAAAGGTTATTGGTTAGTTAAAATCAAAACAAAAGTAACTGTCCGCACGTAGTTTCGCACCCTCGGGCAGCGAAATCTTTCAAATTCCCCCGCAGCGGAACCGCAAGTGGGGAAAAATGAATAAAATAAAAAGAAATGAGATCGCACTGCAACTTGTGATGTGAATCAGCGTTCATCGCTTCTCTCTCACTAGGGCACCATCCCCGTAACGCGCCATTTGATCTGCTTGGTCGAGCAGGTGTTAGAATCAACAAAATTCTATAACCTAGGATTCCTACTACCGACGTAGCAAAGCTTACCGCAAAGATAGTGGCTCTAGTCGAACATGTGGATGGGGTTTTCTTCGTGAGAGAAGAGTTACAAAGGCATTAAAAATGGTTTTTTTCTCAGCTGGATTCAAAGGGTCTAGGGAAATAGTGTGTAAATGGTTGAAATCAAATAACTAAAGTGAAAAAGTTGAGAGAGAAACTCAAGTCTCGCCACCTGCCAGTGGTTCCAGTTAACCAACATGTACTCGGGTCTTTATCCTCGCATTTGGGAGCATGACATATAGTCATTTCTCGAACCGGATCTTCATTTAGCTTTAAAACCTAAACCCTAAGAGTTTTCATTTTGAAAGATGACATTTTATTAGGCATAAATGTCCCTAGTAGTGAAAACACATCTCAAAAACACAACCCTACGATAACTAATAGGAGACAACTAATTGGGCCTCAATGGATCTAGCGAAAGTATCCACTGAACCCAAAAAGCTTGCCAAATACACATTAAAGAGAGCATGCATAAGAGATTTTAACCTTTGGTGAGAAGCAGGGGCACAAATACCCTTAAACACAGACACGAAGAGCATGTGAGAACATGCAACTAAGCCTAAAAACAACACCCAGTGGCCTTCCCCTTCAAGGATCAGGGGGTATTAGCCAAGCATCCCTTGATTTGTCATCATCAAAGGGTGTTTGGCTACCAAGAAAGTGAAGGGAGAAGAAGAAAAAGTCACCACCAGCAAAGGGAAAGGAAGCTTCGTGCCCAATTTCCTTGATTGATTGATGGTATGCCAAAAAGTTGATTTGATTACGCTATGGTCAAGCTTCTATATAGCCCCGTAAATAAGGAAATTACAAAAGTGTTCTAAAGAACCAAAATTACATAAGGGCAAACTTGTATAAAACCACCAACAAGTGGATCAAAAAGCAAATAACAGCATAGGGTGAGCAAGAAAGCTCATAGGTTAGCGTAAAATTGGCAACCTCGCGAAATTTCGTAGTCGCTAAATTTCGCAGGGCACCTTTGCAACCCCTAAAATTTCAACAGCTTGCCCTCCCTTCGCACTTTACTTCAAGTTTCTCCCGATTTGATTCAGATCTTCGCATCTCTACGGCCCATCGTGGTTTGAATCGAATTGAGGAATTAGGAGGTGTTTGACCTGCAAAACTACTAAAAATAGCTACAAAATGTCATCAGTAATGAAGTCGGGACCCAATGTATCAATTGAGTTATTGAAGTTGATTAGTACGCAAAAAGCGCATAAAACCTTCCATAAACAAGGTTCAAATTGCATTATTTGGGTACTAATCAATTTCTCCACAAACCTGATCAAACTCAGAGTCAAGTCCACTTAGAAAAATATGAACTCGAAGCCTAGCCATCGCGGAGTGCTACTGGATTACCCCTTCGACTGTTCCTTCATGAGAGGTAGTTCTATGATCAATTTCTTGGAAAATAGCAACAAGTTCATTATAGTATGTTGATAATGGTCGACCATTTTGCTTGGTAGAAAAAGATCTCTGGTTCAACTCAAAACTATAGGTTTCGTCCGATCCATCATAGAACATTTTGATACGGCCTCCCATATCTCCTTGGCAGTGGAGAGGCGATCGCTGCATTAGCGACGGACTCATTGAGTCAATGAGCCAACTTTTCACTCTCTGATTTTCAGTAATCCATGCTCCAAGATTGGGATCTCCATATTCTGGTTTTTTCGTTTCTCCGATGAGATATCCAGCTTTGTTGCGAGCGCCAATACGCATCTCCATGGGTTGAGACCATAATGAGTAATTGGTCTCATCGAGGATGATTTCGGTTGGAAAAGCAATTGTCTTAGTGTACGATAATCACGTGGCTGGATAAGTTCTATTTGATGCACCTGTAGTGGTAGCCATCAAACTCACAGCAGCTTTACAAGGGTGATGAGTTTCGAGGGAAAAATACGTATACGATTGTTTCTTGCAGACTTTTTTGGGATCAAGCCTGCTCTAATACCATGTCAAACAATAGAGTTTTTGCAGAAAGATTTCAAAGAGATGTATTCTTCTCTAAAACAAAGGCAATATATAGATACAATTACATCCTAAAAATTAGGTCCTAAAATAGGGAAAACAAATTGTTTCTATATCTATATACAAGATTGGTCAACTAACAAGATTTATAGGATTAATTACAGAATCAATCTAATATTGCGTACAACTCATGTAGACAAAAGTTTTTATATATTTTTTTAAGGAAAATGGAAAATAAGAATACAACCTATCTTTGGGTGTGTTTATATTTTTTTTTCGAGAGAAATCAATACTTTATTTTATTTTCGTTGTTTTGTTTTGTAACACCCCGAAATATACCCTAATCGTTTTTAACGTGTTTAGGGTATTTTGTAGGTATAATTTGAATTTTTCGTAATTTAATTTCAAAACGTGAAAACTAAGAAACCCGAAAATTGTACAAGAAACAAGGGTAAAAGTAGAATTTGTCAAAATAGGATATAATAGTCATAAGATAATAAGATTATATGCCAAAGTGGAATAATGGGAAGCTGTAGTGGAAATAGAAAGGAACTTGAGGACCAAAGAGTAATAAAATGAAAATTAAAAGCAAATTGGGATAAAACCCATTTTGGTCCCTCATTTTGGGGGAGCTCATATGGGTAGAAGAAGAGAGGAGAAGAGAGAAAGGAAGAGAAGAAGAGAAAAGGTATGGAAACCATGGTTTTGTATGGAATTGTTGTATGGATGCTATGATGATTTGTATGGAAACTATTTGAGTATGGAACTTGCATGGAAGTGTTTGTATGGAAACTATTAGTGGTTCCATTCCTAGGGTTTAGTTAAGAATTCATCCTAACCTTAGATGTCTTGAAAGTTGGGCCGGTAAACCCCAAATCGTATAAGATGAGTAAATCCTCCCTTGAGTATGAATTCTTGGTTTATGATGCTCGATACATAAGCCTGGGTGTTAGAAAGTTAACCTAACTTACAAGTACTTAAGTTCATTTGAAACCCTAATTAACTTCTATGTTTGGTTTTCGTCAAGGAATACATTTGGGAGTTGTTTTTAGTGATGCTTGGAGCATTTGAGGTTTTTGGTTGGGTTTAGAAATGGACAAAATGATAAAATCAAGTAATGTTTGGGTCCTACGCTATGTAGTGATCCCATGCCTTGAGCGAGACATACAAAGGCAGCACGTGTGTAGCATTGTTCACAGCATGGAAAATTTTGGTGTTTTGTTTTGTTTTGCTTTTTCGTTACTCCGAGGACTTGTCTATTGGACTAATAAGGACCCTATAAATGTACGATAGGGTCCATTCATGTTTGTAAGGTAAGGGAAAGAAAAATTATACCGTACCTCGCAGCCTCAGCGAAGCTTCGCTTCTCCTCGGTGAGTTCGATGCGGGCAAACTTAATGCCCCTATGATAAGATAGTAGGTTCCTGAACACATATCATTGTAGGATTGCCTAAGACCAGATATTGAATGACATGGCACCTCTGCTACGTGGGTAGACACTGACCAAGGCTTCACACTCCCGCTTATGCTACGAAGAATTTTTTTACGTGGGCGTGCATACCTTCTCGATCGCTGCTTCGACACTCCCGCTAAGGTTACGACACTTCGCTACGTGGCAAGCACGTCTCCGATTAGTACGGGCACTCTTTCTTTTGCTACTTTACACCAAGATTGCACTGCACTTCCCGGCACTTACCAGCCGTGGTCCTACCACTTCCTGGCTACCGGTCTAGGTATTCCAACAATTATATGATAAAGAGTCCGAATAATGAATAGTTAAAGTATTAAGCTCGTAGCACTCCACGTACCTCCGCATAAGCATAAACTCGTAGTACCTACTGCACCTCCGTGGATAAGTATAAACTCAGAACTCCTATGGGAAACTGGATAAGTATGTCCGCTATAAGTACAAGTATATGTATTAGTTTGCTATATGAATTCATGCAAATTCCGATATCTGTTACTGTTATATGCTTACTGTAAATGAGTATTCGTGTAAGTGTATACGTATAAGTCATATACTTCCCCACTGCCGCAGTTTAGCACTGGTTTTAATCTGCAGGGTACAGAGGAGGATGTCCACGATCTTCCACATACTGCTGGGCCAGCACACTTGTAGGGGACCACCACTGTAGGTTTTGCGCTTCTGATTATGTAAATGTAAATGTACAGTTTTTGTATATGTGTATGTAAATGGGACTCACGATCAGATGTATCGACATCGTAAACACCACTACGGTGGTAGTTTTATTTTTTGTATCTTCGTATTTGATATTTTGATTCAGCTTATAAGACTCAGCCTACCAATGTTTGAAAAAGAAAATAAGAGTCCCAAGATAGTTCAAGACTTTCATCCACTTAAGATTTAATCGGTGTGTGACAGTTTAATGAGCATTGGACTATCCAGCTTGGTGAATAAAAAATTAGGTATAAAATAGTAATTTTAAGTTCTTATATATTTTTTAAAGAGAACGTGGAATCAGAATACCACTTATACCTAATGAATCAGAATCATACTTATAAGTAAAATTTGATTTCTCCCTTAATTAGTTTTCATTCAATTCCCAAACATGGGAATGGGTTGAAGAGGTAATGGCATCCCCATTCCACCTCTCCATTCCCATGTTCCACACACACCTTAAGAGATGATGTAAGAAAAATGGGAAAGAAATTAATTTCCAAATTGGATAATTATTTTTCATAATAACTTCTCATTATGCTTTGTTTTGCAATGGGAATCATGATTCACTTATCCTTGAGGGTGTGATTGGTACGAGTGAATGGAGAGTGAGAAATGAAATCTCATTCCATTCTTCCTTATTCCTATGTTTGTATAAGTTTGACAAGAACAGGAATGAAATCAAAAGTGATTCCGGTGGAAACAAATTTCTACTTTTAAGATTTTAATTCATCATATGTAAAAGGTATTTTAATTCCCCATTTAAAAGATATATTGTAAAATAACTTTATTTACTATTTTATTTCAAATTTTACTTCTCACATCCTACATTTCTAACTTTTCTCAAATTTGACGTCTTTGTTCTAGCAAAATAATTTACGAATAAATATTTTAAATTAGGTTATTTCATTAAAATAGTAAATTTAAGAAACATAAACATAGAGATAATCATCCAAAAATCTAAAATGATTAATTATATTTCTATTAATTCTAAATTAAATACATCAATTAATTATATTTCTATAAATTCCAAAATAATAAGAAGCTTGACATTATATAAAAACTCAAAATTACCATTTTGTTCCTAACTTTATGTTTATTTATTTTTACCTTTTTTAATATGGATAAAAGTTAAATAAAATTTTATAAATGATAGACAAGTTCCTAGACTACATGTTCTTGACCTTTTACTTTTTCTTTTTTGAAAAATAGATAAATTTATTGATTTAGGTTAGTAATACAATCGATAGAAACACATAATAAAAAGAACTAAAAACTTTAGAGGATGATCCAACATCCAGGTTAATAAAAAAAAGGATCGTCTCAAGGCCTACACATTTGATAGTAAAAACATGACTAGAATACCTAAGATTCCAAATTTGCAGCATACTAACGAACAAGATTTGATATGATAACTCTATCGGATTGAACTTTTCCATTTGAACTGCTAGCGTGAAAACCCATGAAGAAGATAACCATCAACACAACTACCCTCCGCAACAAGTCGAAGACAAAAATACGTCTCAACAAGTCGGCGACAAAACATGTCGTAACAGGTTGACGACAAAAATATATATAAAAAAAAAGCAAAGAAAAAATAAAGGCAACCCAGATTAGTGTGGAAGAAACAACTTTATTGGAAAAGAGAACCTATATCTAGGGAAGAACACGATGGAATGGGTGATTTCAGGCCAAGAATGACAAAAAAACTACCCCTCATTTGTAACACCCGAGAAAATTCTAATTTTCTGAAAAAGGGTAAAATAGTAATTTCGGTCAAAATATGAAAATTTTCTAGATCTTGGATGATGAAACAGACTTTACCGTTGAAATCATATCGCGAAATCTAGCTACCATGTCGAATTTCGTCGAATTATGAGACAGTCAAAATTTCACGTTTTTCGAGGCAACGAGGGTAGTGCGGGACACTTGACACATTTTGAGTGGCTCAAGATGAGACACGTGTCAAATGGAGATCTAGTCAAACATGAGCTCAAGTGGGATCCATGAGAGACACATGGCATCATGCTATTGGAAGTAAATCCATGGTAGATGGATAAGAGATGAGTGTAATCTAAGGTGCCCAATGAGAATTGGACACTTGGCAAGTGAGAGGACACCCAATCTTGACCCATCTTCTCCCAAACGGTTTGGGAGGGAAAATAGAGAGAGAAAAGAAGAGGAAAGAGAAAGGAAGGGAGTTTAGAGAGAGAGGCTCTACCTTCTCTCTAGATTTTCTAGCAATCTGTCCATCAAACTTCGGCGAGACAAGAGGCAAAGTTGATCCCCACTACAAGAGCTACGTGTGGGTACCAGTTTTATGGAGTTTTGACAAATTTCGAAAGGTAGGGGTTTTCTTCTACTTGTTTTATTCCTTGGCTAAGAGCCATTTTGATGGACATGGATGTTCTAAGGCCTAAATGGCCGTGTTTTCAGTTCCAAAGATTGGGACTAAGTGAGAAAATCCCTAGTATGGTTGTGAATAGTTTTAAGACCGAGGTTGGGCTGTTCATGTGACCTTGTGTGTTGTTGTGTGCTATTTGTGTGCTATTTGTGTGATTCTTTGGGCAACTCCAAGATGGATTGTCGGATTGTTTATTAGCCCATGTGAGCTAATTTTGGTGTAATTACTATGAGTGAATAACATGTTGATTGTGCATAAATTCTGTTAGTATATGCATGCTTAATATATTAACATGAATTGTTGTGAAATGGCATATTGCATTTCATATGCATTTGGGTAACCTAGAATAATAGGTGTGAGTGCATGACATGAAAAACGTGGTTGCTAAATGGATTTCATGGGAAGATTTTTCGAAGAATTGCCTTGGAGAGTTGTCCAACAGTTCATCTTGGAGGATGACCCATGACTGTTTCGGAGGATTATCTAGCAATTCACCTCAGAGGGTTGTCCAATAGAATTTTATCAGAAATTAGTTTTATGTTTTCAAGAACAAAAAACCTTTTGTTTTGAAAATAAGGTTTCACACTTGCTTAGGCATGAGGAGTTGGTGAGGGCTCGAGATGTGGGATGGGTATCACATTCTCATCCATATAACATGTAGACATTCGAAAGTAGTACTTGTATGTTTTACTTTAATGTTCGGTGTGCTATCAGACAGCACTTAGGTGAGGAGTAACCCATGTAGGATAATTCCACTATTGGGCATTGCTCACCCTGTTGAGGGAAAAATTATTTCAGGTACTGAAGGTTCACCGGGGGATGGAACGCATCCGAGGTCTTAGAGGCAAAAGAAATGGCCATATATGGCCTTGTTATGTATTTTTTGTAAAAATCTGGGTAAAAGACCCAGTTTTGGATAATTTGTAATAAAAACAAATTGTAAATTAACTCCTTTTTGTATAAAATATACATTTTGGTGAGTATGGATGTATGGGCCAACGTGACCATTTTTACTCACGTATGGGTCTCATGATATAACACATAGGTTTCCTCAGGTTGACGGTGGTCAACGGATCCCCGGGTTTTGGGGCGTCACATCATCTCTAACGAACAAGGGTCCGAAAGAGAGAATAAAGGGAAGGGCATGAAAAAGACTTGAATATTATTAGAAAAGTTTGTGGTATCAAAGCTTTTAATGCCGGGACCAAAATATTGTAACATGTGATAAAAATCTAAATACTCTAATACCCTCAAAGTGCGGAAACTAACATAATCTTGTTACTAAATAAAAGGCAGGAATGAATGTAGATTTGGTAGAAAGTGGGTAGCTGATCACTGGGAGACACCTGTTTCAACTCAAGCATATTTCAGACAGTTCTGAACCTGACCACTAAAGGAAATGATGATAAATGTAAGATCATTTTAAAATCAAACTCTACTAAGTTTTGGAGAGATAAGTTTACCTATAGGGTTTATTGGTGAAAGAGGTTTCACGATAACAACAATTTTACTATTATGCGATTAGCGAAATCGCGTTGCATGATGCACCGACCTCGATTGAAAACGACGCATTTTGCTGGCGAGAACTCTAGGAAATTGGATTAACACTGAAAATGAAAAACACATGGATGCGATCGTGCATTCTTGATCCGCATTAAAAACCTTGCAATATCGGAAGGGTGTGCCATGAAGCCGGATACCGAGGACCTAGGTACCGTGAGATACTTGAACCCAAGCGTTTGATGCGGCTCCAGGAAGTAGATGCGTTATATGGCGTGTGTATAAACCGTAGAGTTTATTCGCCGGTAAAGAAATATTTGAATCAGAGTCATTTAGAGATGTTGAAGACCACATCAACCTGACGGTACATGGTGGCGTGTGATCACAATACCATCGATTAATCAAGAAATTACTCTGGCGATGCGGGGTGGTTTTAGAATCTAGTGTTATATTTCTTGAGAAGATAAATAATATATCTTTTGTTATTGAACATTCCAGAAGGCAGTTAAGATTGGCTAAACATACTCTTAAATAAAGATGTCAAGGATCTTATGGACAATTTGGAGTCAAGTTGCAGAATCTAATAATTTAGATAAGTGGGGACAATTACTTGTAATAATCAAAATCATTGACTTGATAACGAAGGAATGGGGAACACATTGCATGGAAGTGAATAAGAGGTTCAGTTACAGGATGAATAATCGAGAGGATAAAGAAGGCCTAAAGCAAAATACTAGCTCAAGGTGAACGCGACATATTAATATGTTGATAATAGAGCATGATATGGATGATGACGTTTGAATGCCATTCATATGACCTATGACACCATATCCAGGATCCGTTGGCTGACTTGTCGAAACACAAAAACACATGAAGCTGTCAGGAATAAGATATCACACTCTATATCATCTCATTTTAAATTAGCGAGACCATTTCACATATTCAATTCACAAATATACAAAATATATGGTAATTCTTTATATGAGTCCATTTAAAGGTCCCTTTTATACAACAAAAAGACATACATGTTTTGGTTATGCCTCGGTCATACAAGACAAAAACAAAAACAAAACTTGAAACATGTCGGCTCTCATCCCTCAATAGATTGGTGACGCCCTTCCCTTGGACTTTGCGCCATGAAGTCCTAGCAGGGTGAGCAATGCTAATAGAAATTTTCTTACAAGGGTTACTCCGCTAAAATGCACATGTTCAATGGCATTACATAAACGTAATCTTATCTGATTTATGGCATTATAGCGAAATTTTACATGTCGTAATATGAGATAAACTGAATTCCCAACAAACCCTCCACTACCATTGCCGAGTAACTGAAACCCTTGAAGCCATTGGTATTAACGATAACTTAAGCAAGGCTAGACCGACCTCAAGTTTTAATTTATCATTTCATGATTTTTGTGGCCACAGTTTTTTGGGTTTTCACCTTGAGACACATATATAACATTATGAAGCTTGCATTGTGGAATTAAGTATTTGTGAATAACATTTTAGGGTCACTCACAGGGAGATCACACTTTGACTTCTCCTCCCAAACATGCTTATATTATGTTTTGATCAATTTACATTTGTGAGGTCTCAACTTGGTTTGTCCCACTTTAGGAAGCTCACGAGCCCATTCACTAAAACAGGTGGAATAACCAATGCCATGCACCCATACTCCTTTAAGCTGGTATGACCGTGCATATGAAACTCAGCGATACTAATTTCTTAAGTAATTGCATGTATATATGAGTGCTACATGAAACATTAATACATGTGAACAGTATGAGGCCCACACATAATTTCATCCATACAATCCATATTAATACATCAAATAACATACTAACATGATACTAAATAACATGTTATTCATGAAACCATGCCATATAACTTTTATTGATCTCGGTTACATAAATAGAATACCTCCTTTGTGTGAATCCCTTCAAACAATCTCCTTAAGTGCGTGTATCAAAACACCACAGCTTAGGAACTTATGAGTCTTTGGATTAAAACCAACGAACTTCGATCAAGAGGCTCAACGGTCAAGATTGACCGGACTATGAAAGCGGTCGAAATTGGCGAAATTTATCTAGAAAAGTCCTAAATTTAGTGACGTAAAGCTTGGTCCGAATTCCTAAAAATTCTGCACTCAGTCAGTGGCTGTTTGCAAAAATTTGTGGCCTCTCACGACCTCTAAGAAAACCTCAAAGCCATTAAAATGTTTGGCTAAAAATAACAGTAGGAAAATTCCCATGATAGGTTGCCAAAAACTCTAAGATTTTGGTACCACTTTTTTAGCTCTGATCGTGGATAGCCTGCTTTAACTCAGACGAAAACCTGGTCCGATTCCATGCGAATCTTGAAATGAAGAAAGAAAAAAAAAAATCTCTGCCAAACACCACTATCTGTTTTTTACTTTCTTTTTGTTTTCACTTTTGTATTATTTTACATTATTTTCTTCCTTTTCTTAATTCAACTGTTTCATTTTAACCATCAGCCATCCATGTAACTAATAATTATGATACACATTCAAAGTACACCACTGGCTATTGCCATTTATTGTCACTCTCTTAGGTGTCATGTAGCATCCCATATACATGCGAGGTGATCTTGACACCTACTCCTGCGATGTGCAAATTCCAGTTATCTTGGAATTAGATGAAATTGGCAATATTGAATTTTCTTGAGACGATTTCTTGGTGAAATTCGTTTAGATCATCTTAGAATCACAAAATTCATGTTTTTCAGTGAAATCTAGTTTGCTCTTTCCAAAATTCGGTTTCTAGGGTTTCCTACCTCTTCCACATAAAAGAAATTTAGATGCCAATTTCTTATACATCGCATCACTCATGCATATGCAACCTTACAACTCAGTAGTGTGGATATATTGCCGCTGGGTCACGATCTTGACAACGGAGTAAGACAGTGACTCAATCATGTCAGTGGCATAAAGTGGGTATGTCTACCACAGGGTCTTCATGGCGAGATCCTAAGATCTCGACTCACGATCTCTAAGAACATATCGGAGACCAACTCTCATTTATGAGTCCACAGGAAGAGATTTTCCCTTACAATGAAACTTTCAGGGTACTCTAACCTCGACCCACGACATATCTTTGAGATTCAATAGCGAACGCGATCCGCATCAAAACAGCAAATCACCGGTATGAAGCGTACCCACTGCATATCAGAAAGAATTTGATCACCGCTGTTCATTGATGCAATGACATATTGCGCCCTTGGTTACGAGTCTGCTTTGTGAGCCTTGTCACTGACCCCTCGACCCATGTCTGGCCCCTCTGGGCACATCTGTCTTTGTAGGAAGGTCGCGCCGCCCTTCTGCGGTGGCGGTTTCGTTCCCATCACGGGGTGGAAGATAAGCGTACGTGCACATCCCTGCGATGCTTTGGACTTTCCGTGCCCAAAACCACGGGATCCATACCATGCGACGTGCTTCGAGATGTCGGCGTGTAATACGAAAGCATGTCGCATCGGCCTTAGCTATACACTTTCCCTCTGGCTGTCCAGGATGAAGTCCTACATTTCTTTCTAAACTGAAGAAGAATTTGATCTCCTTCTATACCACAGGCTTTCCATCCCTATGCCAGTGAATTCTCCATCTCTCTATACATGGCGAGCTATCAGGCCCATGGAGTCCGCATCTTTGTGGCGGAGGCTAATCTTGCCCCGAATGGACAACTTCAGTCCATTCTCAAATCTCCTGACCTTGCATGTCTGTGGCCACATAGTCATTAGCAAAACGTGCTAACTCGGTGAATTTGGCCACATAATCCATCACTGTCATCGTTCCCTGCTTTAGCTCTAGGAACTTTTAGGCCTTTGCATGTCTAGCAGTGGATGGAAAATACTTGCTCATAAAGAGCTTATGGAACTCTGCTCAAGTCATTGCCTCTAAATCCCTAGAGGTCTTAACCTAGTCCCACCACACTTGGGACTCACCCTCTAGCCTGAGCAGCAGACTATTTGTTCTTACTTGAAGGTATATTTATAGCCTTAATCTTCTTAATCCACTAGACACATTGTCACACCCACCTTGGATCCCCTCCCCACGTGAGCGTGGAGGATGATGTGGCTTGAACCTTTGTGGAGGTTACTCGGATCTCGGTTTACTAACTTTGTGCAATGGCGTGATTTGCAAACACAACCGAAGCCTCAGTGAGGCCTCTTGGTAAACAGGTGGTGCGACATGCCGCCGTGGGCACGACCTCGATCCGTCTCGCCTTGCCATCCACATTTCAATTGGAAACAAACGACTTTGGCTGGTACATTTCAATTACAACTATTATTGCATGCTAATTGTAATAGACTTAACATTCATGATTTATTAGTTTGCTCACTTAAGTGGTGATAATTTCCATGCCATTTATTTGTTATTTTGTTTAACAATAAATTCAACACTTTCGGTTCGTTTCATTTCGAACCCCTAAGGTTCAGTTCCCTAACCTTAGCATTCCATTTTTCTATATACATTATGCCATATATATAATTTTATAATAACCATGAAATCAAGTTTCCATATATCTATCTAGTGCATAATATTCCGTGTGATTGTAACTTTGCAATTCTGCAATCACAAACATGGAACACATGTCGAACTTCAACATATGACTTATACATTGCATATAATTGAATTACAACCAATCCATGAACTCTGGTATTAGTGTGCCTAAAATGCAGACCAAGCTATGTGGCATTTAGTGTGTTCTCTGATAGCGTATGGCTTTAAACCACTTTGAGCCACAGGTACTCGTGTACCTATGCTGCGATAAATCCCAGCAAAGATGATATGCATCAAGCACTAGGCTGATATAACTGGAGGCTTCATTTTAACTCACCCTCTGGGCCCTTAACACGCTCACAGTAATGTGTATATCTATGATACCAAAGTGACATATGTGATGGTGAAAACTCATTCTTAGTTTTGTTCATTTTGGGTTTCATTCGCTGAGAATAATGTTCGTTGTTTCTGAAAGTGATAATTGACTCAAAATTTAGAATTTGAGAAGTATTGAGAAAATCAAATTTTAAGCAAAATCGGAAGAAATCGACTCAGGCGAGGAGGTGGGAGATCCTGAGAAATTTGAAAGTTAAACGGGAAGCTCGGTTGAAATTCCCAGTCCGACGGCAATAATTAGCTTTGAAGAAGAAATTGAAAGCGTGAACAAAGTGTGACTTGAAAAGGGTTCACGACAAAGAAGCGTGATTAAGTGAAACAATAAGAAAGTGATGTAGCGACATCAACGAAGTCCGACGAGTGCGTCTATAGAGCACGAAAGTCTTTACCGAAAGAAAAAGAGGTTTGCAACACCAGATTTTTTATACTAAGTTCCATTCGTATCAATGACATCAAACGCCACAGGTGCGACATAAAGTCTGTTTCTTCAAGTGGCGGCGAGTCAATCAAAGGAAATTGAGCCTGTAAATCGGAGATGACACCATAAAGGCTTGAGCTGGCCTTTTAAAGTGTGAGAAGAAGTGATGTCACGACCAGTAGTGGTCGGCTGAAAGGCAGAAGACATTGATGTCTGACATGTGTAGGTGGTGCTTGACTGGAAAGGAGAGAAGGAAGAAGAAGAAAGGAAGAAGAAGGAGATGATGTGATGTGACAGTGAGAGTGAGACGACATAAATCTGCATCGATCTGCGTGGCCAGGTGCAACTGAAAGAAAAATAGACGAGAAGGTGACTATCCACCATAGAATCATGCGCAAGATGGTTATGAAGACAAAGCCGCAGCGAAATTACGACCAAGGAATCAAAGTCACAACGCTTGAAGTCGTTTTACAAGCGACGAGTGGTGCGCTTCTAAACTACGGTGCGACTTCGACGCTGAAGGAACGCGAGCATAAAGAATTGCGACCACGACCGCGTCGTAACCACTAATCCAAGGCATTGAAAGACAAGCGGGTTTTGCAACTTGAAAGGAAGGGTCGCGGCGGTCATGATCCATCAAGAGGAATTTGATGTCGACATCAGCGGTGCACGACATAAGGCGATTGGGTTGGGCTTTTGTCGGATTTCCACGGGGTATTTTTGGGGATTAGGCCTGGTTCTTTCCTTTTGACGATATAAATGAGAGATTTTTGAATGAATAAGTAAATTAGTTTTTCTCCTTCTTGACTACCAAAGGGAAAAGAAGAAGACTCAGGTGTATATTATAAGAGTAGATTTTATTTTAGTTTTATTTTTAGTTTATTTTTAAGTTTGAATCTCTGACGTAGAGATGATTAGAAATTTGTGGATTGTTGGATTACATTATATTTTTCTCTTGATGGCCACATACATTTAGCCAAACCTAGACAAATTTAATTGTTCTTTGATTTGTGCGATTCAGTGGTTGTGCGTTACTGGCGCTCTATTCTTGATTCATGATCTGGTAAATCGACAACTCATTTGTATTTGGAATTTACATTTGTATACAAGTTACAGTCTTTCACCATTTATGGAGAATTAATTTGGGTTTCAGTTTTGCCTTAATCGGTGTCGTTTCGTTTTTAATAGATAAGTTCAAATATTAATTACCCTAAGTACAGAGTTGGGGGGAATGTATCTTACTATATGATATCGGGATCCTCTATAAGTGACATAGAGGAATGGGGAGATTCAAAGGTTGAAACATTCTTTTAAAATTCTAATTAGAGCTATTATTGTGAGCTACTTGAGCTGAGTTCATTTTGATAAATCCCCCATTATTTCATGTGAATTGAGTTGGAGGGGTGTATTTAACAATATAAATCATTAGAAGAGTTCCACCTTAATAAGGATAGTTCAATCCGTGTTGTTAAGCCAGATCTAATCAAGGGAAAGGGATAAAGCTACGATGAGGATGGCCAATAATTAAGTAGTAGAAACTTAGCTAAAATCAGAAGGTAAAGTTAAAGATTCACATTTGTCGGCGGGAAATGGTGTGATATTAAGAAAGAAAAATACGAATCTTAGAAAATGTGAATCTACGGTGCATTTAGTTTGATCTTGTCTTGAGAGAAACAAGTATGTCATCGACAACGGAGAAGGTCCAATTCCAATAATTGAAAATCTTGGATACAAAAATCAGTCTATACATAGAATGGAAATGTATTGGACATGGTGGAATTATTTGTTCATTGTGACTATTGTCGTTTTTTGTTTCTGTAAACTGAGTTCAAAATCATTCTTTTATGTGAATTATTTTTGTCATTCTTTGTTTAGTTTAATTTGAGGTATATCAATAGTATAAGATTTTAGGCCACACTGTTGTTCGATATAAATTTTCCACTATGAGTTTTGAGTCAAATAGTATGAAATTTTAGTAGTTGGGGTAGTTATTTGTAATTAGCTATCAATCTACATTGAGATGATACGGACTTATATTCGGTTACTACTTGTGACCTGTGCACTTAGAATTAATATGTTGAACCATATTTTTAATCCCGAACATTAAGAAAATTATTTTAGCAAGCCAAAGTATAAAGTGGCTTTTGGGTATAAGAGAATTGTAAAGACTCAGTAGGCTGTGTTATTTTAGTTTTTAGTCTATATAGAAAGAACAAGTTTTTATGGCGCGGATTTAGAAGTGGTTGAAAGAATTAATTAGATCAATATCGCACTTACCAAGAAGGAAGTACTAATTTGGACATTTTTAAGAAAAGAGGCAAAAATAGCTTTTCAAGCGGTGGCTATTGATCACTAATTTTTACAAGTCATGTTGGAAATATTTGTTTGCTGGATTACACTAATCTATTAATACGGTATGCTTTGATTTCGGGAAAACCTTTAATGCATAGGGAGCAGGGTTGAAGCCGTTCAGACAACGAATTAAGAAAAAACACTCGGGAGCTTAGAAGAAGACAAAAGAGCGGGAGAGGCAGCATCTGTGAGAAGAGGGCTTTTGACAAACAGAGGAGCAGGGAGGGGGCGGCGGCCAGAAGGCTATTCTTGGCAGTGTGGAAGTTCTGCAGGCCTATTATCGGGGAAGAATGATACGCGATCGGGCGATATCACAGCGGATCCCTGCGATAGGCATTTTGATTGTGTTTTGAAGTGGGATGATTGAAGCAAGCGTGGTTTGCCAGTGCGTCCAAAACTGAAGACCCCGAATGAACACTGGAGAAGATTTACCGGGGATGTGAATCTGATTAGTGAGCGATTCGCTGAGACCGGTGATAAAGCGCATCTCTTCCCATTTCTTTGAGAGACATAGCCCCGCATGGTGGTCATTACCGTATGGTTATGTTGATACTTGGGAAGGGGTTGGTAGAAGCACTTGGGTAAGATTCTTTCCCCGTCTACAGCCGGCGAAGAGAGATAATAGTATTCCAACAGGGAAGATAAAACCTATATCACTAGCTTTAGGAAGATTCAAGAGGTTCTTTGAAGAGGTGCCCGATGCATGGAATAGATTTAAAAGACCAGGATAGATAGTGTATCATGCTTTAAATGATACATAAGGAGACATTACTCGATGTTCTTCATCATTGTAGAGCATTCAAAACGAAAATCTTGAAGAGCGAGAATCGTCGAATTTGGCAAATGCAATATGGCTCCATTGAGTTTTTCAAGGGGAAAGCAGCCAGAGGAAAAGTTCATGGGTGAAACGAGATGTGTGACCATGAAACAAAAGTTAGATATACAATGCATAGGATGGATAAGAACAAGAAAGATGCACACCTTGCTCGTGAAATAAGGCGATGGAAGTCAATAGGGAAAGTCTTGGCGCCTTAGCAGAGAAGATTCTTATGGTGCTGAGAGAGGTTAAATCACATTGACGACAAAGGGACATCATTTCAAACCCAAATCTAACGCCCACACACTAAATCCGGCGTTAGAAATTCATGAGGCTACCTCGCATATAATTGGAGGAACCACACGACCCAGGCGGGGACAACATCCTCAGCAAGGATGCTCCAGCCGACCACAAGGTTCCGGTAAGCAGCAAGGAGTTGAAGCGAAATGAATATCTCAGAGGGTCGGAGAGGCTGACCATTTAAGAGCAGAATCACTGCGGTTCATGGGGACCTTGGCCCGGGCTATTGATTCCATGAGCGAAACTATCTGACTTGGAATCTTTCAAGTCTGATACTCAAATGTTTCAGAAGAATGCTAGTGCCTCATTGAAAAATTTAGAGACACAAGTAGGAAGAGTGGCCTGAATAGCAGCATAAAATGCGAAACAAGGGTGCGTCACTAAGGCGGCACTCAGACCCGAAAGGCGCATGGCAATTCATTTGGAGTTAAAGTGCGGGGAAGGGATTTGAGCGGCAACAAAGAAGGAAGGGTGGGGGCGAGGAGAAAGAAGAGGCGAAAGGAAGAAGAGAAGAACCTCCGATTGGCGAGAAAGAGTAATGACGAGGAAGGAGTGCTGAAGCACCTTTTGCTGGTGGGTTCTCTTGCGGACAGAGTCAAAGGAAGGGCGGTTTTCTCGATTGGATATTTTCAGAAAATAGAAATAAATATCCCATTCACGGAGAGTGATTGTAAATACCTATTTATACAAAATTCCACGAAGGAGATCTCAGTCGAGAAAGAAAGATAGGTAAGGGAGGGCTATAGTTAACGACGCCCTGATTGCCATTATCGACGAAGCTCCGACAAGACGACCACAGCGGTTTTTACCATTCCACTCACTTAGGAAATCTGAGATTACTGGCTTTTATGATTAACAAGTATAAATTTAATGCCTCTATTCGTGGTGCAGAGACTTAGTTTGGAGACTTTTAATGGCAATTATTGGATGGTGTGGTCGATGGCGCACGCCCGAAGGCATTCTGAAGATGTATAGCTCAAGGTTGGGAAATTCATTTTCCTAGTGGATTTTCTTATCATGCCGGATGGGAGGAAGATACCCAAGTTCCTTTATTGATGGGAAGGCCTTTCTTGTATAGCAGGGCTGCTGATGACAATCACAAAAGTGAAGGCCGACACTCAGTAGGGGATGAAGCGAGTGGAGTTTAATATTAATAAAGTGCGGAACATCCCTATGTATAGAGGCGAACAGAGTTGTATGGCTGTAAGAAACAATAACCTTCTCAATGATGAATTGAATTCTGATTATATCGTTCAACACTCTATCAATGAAATTGAGATGAATTTTAAGTACCTTGAGAGCTTTGATTGTGAAGTATTGCCTTGATTGTGTTTTAACAAAGCAATCTCTAGTATAAATGAAAGCAGTCCAAGATGAGGTAAGCGACCCGGAGACAGCAAACTCATGGCGGAAACTAGTGCGAAGGGCTAACATTGAAAATTGCCCTAGTCATTTAAAATATGAGTTTTTAGAGACCGAAAAGAAAACACAGTTATCATATCCAGGCATTGTTTGAAGTGCACTCAGAAAGTTCTTTGTGGTCGAGGAAATACAAGGAAAGTTGCTTAGTCCATTGAAGATACGAGGGAAGGAAGGAAGGGTATGGAGTCCCTCTATTTGTATGCACAAAATGTCTTGGAAGATAATGCAAAAACTTCTATTGAGCATCAAAGGGAAGTGAACCGATGAGCAGAAAGATTGTTGAAAAAGAAGTTACGAAATGGTTAAATGCGGGTTTTATATAATAACATATTAGATAGTTCTTGGGTGACTTGATTTGTGTGGTTCCCAAGAAGATTGGATTCAACGTGATCGAAATGAAAAGAATGAATTGATTCCTACAAGACGTGGCGGGATGGAGGGTGTGTGTGCGACTAAATTGAATACTGCAACGAGAAGGATCACGCACTTTCCCACACGCTTTCATTGATCGGATCTTTGGATAGGTTGGCGAGGACACCTTATTTTGTTTTTCTTGATGGATTACTCAGGATATATGGGTACTTCTTTGACAGAAGATCGGGAAAACCACTTTTACATGCCCATATTTGTTTTTGCTTTTAGGAGAATGCCATTTGGTTTGTGTAATGCTCACACGTACCTTCGAGATAGCGATGTCTATATTTTTGATCTATGAGAGGGTTATGGGAGATCTTCACCCCAGATGATTTGGGTGTATGGATCCGATTTGAACAATGCACCCGCCTTTGAGACGGTGCACAAAGGTGTAAAAACGAATGCACTTTCGAATTAGGGGAAAATGCCATTTTGTGGTTAAAAGAGGAGGTGTTTTGAGGCATGATTTACGCGATGGGAGCTTGAGGTGAGACGGATAAAGTTTCATTTATAAGAAACCCTAATGCCACCACTCTCTGATCAAGGGAATGGAAGTTTCTTTAGGACACATCTTTGGATTTTATAAATTTATCAAAGACTTCTCAGAAATTGCTAGACCACTATGTGAATTAACTGGAAAAATTACTGAGTTCTGTTTTGATGGATCTGCCCGAGAAAGCATTTGAAGAAATCAAATCCGGACCTAGTTGAAGCTCTCCTATCATGGCTTCGCCAGTTGAACGGAAGAATTTGAAATCATGTGTGAGTCACCGGTGTTAAACCAGATAATATTGGATTGAGAAAGATGAAAGAGTGACATTTTGGGTATCTGCCAGTACTAATGAAGACACTTTAGTGACACAAGAAAATTACACTACTCTTTGAAAAGTCATTGGCGATAATGTTTGTGTGAAAGATCCGACAGTGTTTTGGATCTATGGCGTTGATCTTGGCAATTAAATATCCAATGAAGAAAGAGCTTAGAACCAAGATTGATCGGGTGGGTGCTAATGCGGGAATTTGATTTTAGAAATAAAAACCAAAGGGAGTGACAATGCGATATATTTGATGCTTATGAGTAGAAAACAACGTACAAGAAGAAGGAAGAAATAGCATAAAATTTTCGGATGACGGAGTTCGTGTTCAGCGTCCTCCAATCACCTACAAGTACCTCGATATTGTATGAACTCTTAACAATGGAATTATGCCACCAAATTGACTACCTGTGGAGAAAAGCTAGGCCAAATGATTTTACATGCAGGATGATCCATTATTGTTTAAAGGCGCTGTGATTTGATATTAGGAGATGCCTTTTGGAGAGGTTAGCAAAGCAAGATTTTAAAGAGTATCATATCACCTTATGGAGGACACTTTGAGGAGATAAAGCTGACCCCTTAAAATTCTCCGGTCGAGTTCTCACGGCCCCTACGATTTTAAAAGTACATTTTGGTGGAATGGGAAGAATTGTGTGATCAATGCGAAAAGAATGGAAATATCGGTAAAGACATGAGATTGCCACAGTCCTCTTGGTGGTGCAGGTTGTTTGATGTATGGAGATAGTTTTATGGGACCTTTTCAGTTTCATTTGGAAGTATATACATACTCTAGTTGTGGATTATGTATCAAAATGGGTAGAAAGCGACCGACATGTCCGAAAATTGATGCCAATCGATTTAATAGGGTTTTTACAATGTTCTCGGCAGATTTAGGACACGCGAACTATAATTAGTGATGGAGGAAGCCATTTGCAAATAAGGTGTTTGACTCATGAGGCGGATATAGTATCAAACACATTTATGAGCTTAGCCTCCATGCTGAACAAATGAATGAGTGAAATTTCAGCGAGGAAATAGAAAATTACGGAAAAGACGTAAAGCTCAAGCATGAGAGATTGGTCTTTGAAGCAGTGATGCACTATGGGCATACAGGGCTGCTTTTAAAACTCCCATTGGAATGTCCCATCACGAGACTTTGTCTTTGGAAAACCTTGTCACCTACCTCTTGAGCGAGTCATCAAAGCTATGTGGAGCGTCGAATTTAAATTTTGATTTTAAAGCTACTAAAGAAGATAGGCTACTCGGTTAAATGAATTGGAAGAGTTGAGGAATGAAGCCTATGATGTCGAATCTACAAGGACAAAAATGGCATGATCAACGAATTTTGAGGAGGGAACAGGCGGAGATCGGGTCTTGTTGTTGACTCCAGTTAAGACTCTTACGGGAAAATTTGAAGTCTAAATGCGGGTGGACCATTTCGGGTGGTATCAAGCACACAATTTGGGCGTGGCTTGCTACTAGAACCAGCATCATGAGGTTCAAAGTTAATGGTCGAGAGATTAAAGCATTATCTTGGGAAAGAAGCAATTGGAAGATAAACCCTTAGTTCTGAATGAAGAAAATTGAAAGCGAGAACAAAGCGTGAAGTCCGACTAAAGACTAAAAGTGACTGACTTTGTGGAAGGCAATCCACATCGGTTGTTACAATTTTCTTGTTATAGTTTACAATTTCTGTGTTTAAATTTCTAATAGCTTATTGTGATTTTACTAATTTTTGATTAAAAGAGTAGTAAATATTTTATTTTATTTTTATTTTTCGTTTGTGGATGAGTAGAAGATTGCAAAAGGAGGAATCGAAATCAAACTCAATTAGCATAAAGAGACCAAAGGCAGTTTTCTTTTTCTTCCTTGATTTGAATTTTAAATTTTGTCTTTAGTATAACATAGATTATGGTTTGGGGAATTTTATCTTGTTTTAGGTGTATAAATTTTGAATATGATGCATAGTGAAAATTTGTTGAATTTTTATAATAAGTATGAATTAGGTTAGTAGTTGTTTGAGTGGAAAGTGATAATTGCAATTCTTTGAGAATTTGAGTGTTTTTTTTGTTTTCAAATAACAATATTAATTAAAGTGGCAAACCAAGTCTTTGTGGATGTGAAGAATAAAAGTGGAAAGAAAGTGGAATAATGAAGTGGGGTCTAGCTGATAAAGGAGGAAAAGAACAACTTTTAGGTTGAAAAGCAATTTTCCTTTCATGACCTAATTTTTTAGATCACGACATAGGTGACCAGGAAGTCATTGAAAATAATAAAAGTCATTAAAAACATTAATTTAATTGTTGATAGTTAATGTTGACTCCCAAGAAATCTTTATCATGGCATTAAAACCCGCGTCTATTCAATTTTCAAATTCGATGCTTTGATTCAACCAGCCCTTCGGTTCCGCGCATCCAGCGCACCACGATCACCCGAAAAACCATCGGCGGAGCTTCAAAGAAGGAGAAGCTGTTTGTTGAGCGACCTTGGTAGCTAACAGAAGACCACTCTTGGAGGAGCTCGAGTGCAGTGAACAAACTAAGCGAGGGCGTAACCTTGAGGGAAGATATGCCAGGATTTTAGATCAAGAAATAAAGAGTTTTCTTGAATTTGGTGATTTTGTAAAAGCGATTGTACAATATCGAAATATTTTAATATCTACGAGATAAAATTTATGTTGACTTACAAATTAGTTGATCGTTCATGAAGTATCTAAATTTTGTTTACAATGTCATTTCTTTTGTTTGGGAATCAAATAAATAATTATGTTCTTCCTCAAACGAGAAATTTGGAAAAGATATAATTTGAATAATTAAAATTGGAAATTAAGGTATTACTGTTTATTTAAATTAAGTTTAGTTTGCAAAAATTGGAAGAATTGGTTATTAGTGATGGAACAAAATAAGGTTAAAATAATGAAGTAACTTGATAATAAATACAAGTCTTGAAAATAATACACTTAGGTCAACAAAACATAAAAACTTTGTGGGAATTAGGGCCTCTTACTGGGAGGTCGAGGGTTACACAAATCTCATAAGATCTAGAACACCATTTGATTATATCGATTGAGGTGAAATCTAGGTGAAAACGACCAGCGAATGACAGAGCCATCCTTGCGGCTTGACTTTTCTAAGCCTACCTCAAAATATCAGCAACATATTCTCTGGTTCCTTGATTTGGCCGAATAAGCGCTATTTAACTGATAAACAACAGCGGCAGAAATTCCCTTCATGCGATAAACTGTGACAAAGGCCAATTTATCCGTTTCAGGTTCGGAAAAAGTTTAGTATAAGGGAAAACTAGTTGGGAACAATATTTCAAATTTTGACGATGAAGGGTTGAAGAGGTAAAGCGGTGAAATAAGGAATAAGTTTTGTCTTGTGGGCTATTTCCCTTAGGCAATTAGCTCGTAGGGTGTTTTAACACCTAGCACTATCCTGCATTGGTATGGGGGAGTTCTTCAAGTTCTCTAAGAGTAATGGCTTCAGAAGACAAACTTATTTGTATTCAATCTTAGAAGAACAAAGCAAGGAGTGAAAATAGAAAGGAATATACATGTGAATCTGTTATATATGGAGTGAAATTCATAAAGAATTCAAAAAAGATGAATCTGAGAGGAATTTAAGATTGAGGAGAATCGATGAGAACAAAGAAAAAAAGTGAAAGTTCAGGCAACAAGTGTAGAAAAGATGGAAAGCTGGGTAATTTTCAACCTAAATTTTCCATTATACTGATTACAAATAACCCAACATTACAAACTGAAGGCCGCCATTGATTTTGAGGTTAGATTCACCATTAAGTGGAGATCAATATGAAAAACAAACTATGGACTTTGTAACAAGCATTAAAAAAGCTTTCTGAAGAGATTAACTAAATTCAACATGAAGATGAAAAGGATTGTTGACTACACACCACAGAGAACAAGACTTGTAAAATAAAGCTGATATTTTAAATACATTAGTTTATCAGAAATTTTTATTGTTAGAAGTATACACCATGTCCCATTTCTTGCATGGCGAAATTTAAAATAATGTTGTTTCTATATCTTAATTCGATTCAAAAAGAGGTGGAATAGGAAGGCTGTGTACGAATCATAAAAATGTCCTTAAAATTTTCAAGCTTATTTGTTTGAGGAACAAACGTCTTTCTCTTCTTTACTTAGGGACAAGCAATTTTAAGTTTAAGAGGAATTTGATGGGTCAAAAACTCATTAATTTTTAATTCATTTCTGAGTTTATTAGCAAAGAATAATGTTGAATTGTTTGAGAAGGAAGTGATAATTATTTCATTTCAATTGCGAGGAAAATTAATGAGAAAATCAAATTTTAACCAAAAATCGAAAGCCATTTGCGGCGAAATTGAGGTCCCAGCGAGGAATTTAAGTGTGATACAAAGGCTGAGTTTCTAAAATTAGTCAAATGGCAACTAAATTTGGCTTTGAAGAAGCGAAAGCGTGAATAGAGTGAAATCGTGACTTGAAAAGGAAGTTAGAGCAAAGCGATTGAGACTAAGGAAGCAATAAAGAGGAAGAAATTGATGTAGCCATCCAACTTGAATTAGCATTGGAGTGATCTGCGACCACCAAAGAAGTCTTTGCAAAAGAAAAAGGGGTTGCAACTAGTTTTTATACTAAGTTCCATTTCATGTCGCGACATCAGCGAGGTCGTGACATAAAATCTTGATATTGAGGGTGCAACGAGGGAAAATAGTGTCAAAAGAAATTCGCCTTTGTAGTGGTCGACACTTTGCGAGGCGGGCTTGCAACCTTTTAAAACGATCCGATGAGCGGGAAGTGATGTGCGTGGAGCCAGTCCTGTTCAGTGTGACACGAAGAAAAAGAAGCGGAAGAAATTGTTACATCGACACATGCTCAATTGAGGTCGCGTTGGAAAAGAGTTGGAAGAAGAAATGGAGTCCTAGCGATAGGCGGATTTGTTGAAGAAAGAAATGGAAAGCGAGAAAGTCGACATCACCGCTGGTGCGACGCGCGTCGAAAGTTATGAAGGCAATACCCGGCGGGGTGAAGCGAGAATCGAAGTCTGACATGAAGTGGTTTACAAGCGGCAAGGTGGTCACAGCCTAAACTTGGTCAGCATCAATAACGGAAGGAACTGCTTCCGAGCGCGAAATTTCGCATTTAAGCGGCGTCGCGACCACTAATCGAAATTGTTGAAAGACCATGAGGTTCTGACTTGAAAGGAAGAGTCTGTGGCGATCGCAGGCATTATCAAGAATTCCCCGATGTGACATCAATTTGAAGTCGACATAAAGCGTGGGGGTGGAGCTTTTATGCGGTTTCCACACAGGTATTTTTGGGGATTGACCAGTTTATTTTCCTTTGGCGGTATAAATGAGATTTGAATAGTAAAGTAGTTTTTTCTCCTTCTTGACTACCAGAAAAGGGAAAGAAGAGGAACTTCCTGATGTATATAGAGTAGATTTTATTTTAGTTTTATTTTATGGATTTGAATCTGTGACTGACAATGCGAGAGGCGATTAAATTTGGATTATTAGTTATGTTATATTTTCTTGATATTCTTGCTGAAATTTATGAAACCTAGACAATTAAGATTCATTTCTTTGATTTATTCTGCGGTTGCCTGGTATTGGCAGTTTGTGCGTTACTCCTGACTTGCTCTGTTTCTTGATTCTCAATGCGATGGCTCGAGCCTTGGCTCATTTAGTTGAGTTTACATTAGTTCTGATTTCTGCACATTTATGGAGAATTAATTGGGTTTGAGGTTTTACTTAATCGGTGTCGTTTTTAATGGATTAGTTTCCGAATAATGGTACTGTAGTACTAGTTGAGGGAATGTATTACTTTGATATCCCGAGGATGCCCTGCGTGACATGGGACGGAGAATTCACGAGAGTTGAGCATTCTTTTAAGTATGTTCGACTATTGTGTGGCTTCTTGAGGCTAGAGTTCATTTTTGTGTCATTATTAAATCATAATTGAAGTTGGAGGGGTGTATTTAACAATAAATCTGAGAGTTCTACTGAAAATCTAAGGATAGGTTCAATCTTTGTGTTAGCTTAGATCTGTCAAGGGAAAGGGATAAGCCTATGAATCCCGAAGGATGAGCCACTAATTAAGTATTAGTAGAAACTTAGCTAAAATCTTGAGAAAATTGAAGTTAAAGAAAGTTAACAGTCGACGAAATGGGTGCTGAAAGTGAGAAAGAAAAATACCCGAATCTTTGAAAATGTGAATCTGGTATTTGGTTTGATCTTGTCTTAGGAAGCAAGGATAATCGGTGACGGAGAGATAATTTAGAAAATCTTAGACAAAAAATGGATCGCATGAAGCGAGTAATGGACATAGTCGAATTAATTGTTCATTGTGTATTTCATTGATGGTTTTTTGGAACTCTCACGATGCGGCGTTCAATCCATTCTTTTATGTACAATTTATTTTTAGTCATTCACTTTTGTTTAATTTAATTTGAGCATATTCAATAGTATAGATTTTAATTTTTATTTGTTTCGATGAAATTTTCACTATGAGTTGAGTCAATAGTATGAAATTTTTTAGTGGTTAGGGTAGTTGACTGTAATTCGCTATCAATCTACGTGAATGATACGGACTTACATTGATTTACTACTTGTATGACATGTACTTGCGGTGTCATAAGGTAGCTCCTCACCCAATCACGAACATTAAGAGAAAATTATTTTTATGACAAATTATAAAATGACATGGGTATAAGAATTGTAAGGCTCAGTAGTGTGTTATTTTGAGGGGTTTTAGTCTGCTATAGAAGCGAACACCATCAGGAGATCAGTTGACAACCTCACGTCTCAACTTCTTGAAACATAAATATCGGGTGTCTAGATATCACCTCATTGTCTCATTTATTGAGATATTTTCTGCATATTTAATTCTACAAACCTTACACAAAATATATGATAGACTATTTAACTTGGCCAGTCCGTTTAACGGTCACATACAATAAAGGTATACATGTTTTTAGTTACCTTTCGAATATAATACAAGACAAAAACAAAACAAAACAAAACAAAGCCGCATCCGGCTCTCATCACTCATGCGGTCCCATATGCGGGTCAGACACCTGCACCGGACCTGTACTGAAGGTCCCGGCAGGTGAAGCGTGCCGATGAAAGTTTTCCTGCCAAGTTATATCTTTTTAAATTTTTGATGATGTACTGCAGCGTGTCATTTGTATTTTGTTGTACGGCATTATATGAAATGTTCCGTGTCATCACATGAATCACGATCCCTCATGCTCACAACGAGTCTCAGCAGAGCTCCCCACTTTCCTTGATTGCAGTGGCTGGAAACCGGCTATTATTATTTAACTGATGACTTAAACCATTGGACAACCCTCAATTTTAAATTTATCATTTCATGATTTTTTTTTTTGTGGGCCATGGTTTTGGGTTTCCTTATGGGACCATGCGCACCGCTTACCAGCGCGAACTTATTATCCGGGTTCATGTCTGCAGTATGCTTGAATAACATTTGGGTCTTTCACCCTGGGGGGGAGGATCTCTGACTTACTTTCGCCCAAACATGTCCATTTATCATTTTGATCAATTTACATCCGTGAGGTCTCCTTGGACTTTGTCCCATTTTGAAAGCTCACAACCCATTCATGACGCCCGATTGAATACTCAGCTACCGCCACACCACTTTCCATTCGTCGATGGCGTGCATATGATACATGATGCGATACGTTTTCCTTCATGTTATGTATATAGGTGCTACATGAAACATTAATACACCATGAGCAATTAATTTTACATATAATTTATCCATGCAATCATGTTAATACATCAAAATAACATATACTAACATATGATATCTTCACACAACATGTTATTCCTTGACGTGCTGCACAAACATGACCCAAATCTAAGTTTTATAAAAGCGGGAACTTTCTTGAATTCCCTTCACGGTTCATCATAGAATTACTGTAGTACCAAAGCACACCACAAAACCCGAGAGACATGGGTCAGGGACAAAACCAAACATGAACTCGATTCAGAAATGCAAAACAGTCAGAAAGTGCCTTGGACTATCAAAGCTTGATCACGAAATTCCTAAGAATTCCTACATAAGTCAAAAATTTTGTGGTAGAATTTCTGATCTGACCTCAGAAAACCTTAAGCCATTAAATTACCTTTAGGCTAGAAATAACACAAATGGAAAATTTTCTATGTGGAGTTTAGTAACATGGGTACATGGTACCACGTAGCTCTTGATAGTGGATTGACTTTCTTTGCTTTTCTCGACGAAAACCTGATCAGAGTTTCCGTAGATCTTAAAGAGAGCGAAGAAAGAAAAAAAAAACAACAAATATCTCTAGTATCTCTCTTTGTCAGTTTTTTCTTTTTCTTGTTTTTGTTTTATCCTTTTTATATTATTATATTATTTATTTTCCTTTTCTTAATTCCTTTATTTCTTTGTGCATCATAGATCATGTGTACATGTGGTGTGACCACACAGTGTGATGCACCAGTAGCTCTTTCCATGTGTGTCACTGCATTGGGGGTGCCGTGGCATCCACTTAACCATACATGTGTCGTATTAGACCTTTGCAACAAAGCATCTGATTCCATTATCGCCATGCGGCGGCGTGGTAGCTAGATTTTGAGACGATTTTACTGATGGGGGTGTGTTTCGATCATTTGGGGATCTGAAAAATTCACGGTTTCAAGCCAATTACCAGTTTTACCCTTTTTCGAAAGTGTTACGGGATTTTGCAGGACTTTCCTGAAGAACCTCCTCCATAAGATGGCCATTGAGAAAGACATTATTTACATCAAGTTGGTGAATTCCCCACTTGCAATTGAGCACAAGACTAAGCACATTACGAACGGTGATGAGATTTATCACGAGACTAAAAGTCTTGCGAAAGTCAATACCTAGCTGTTAGTGAAAGCCTTTAACAACAAAGCGCGAAGGCTTTATCTCATCCAGCCGAAACAGTTAAGTTCGTTTGATTTAACACCCATTGTTAATATTGTTGAGTGGTGAGACGGCAGCGGCGTTTAACCACTAGATTTCGTCTCGGGGCGAGCCCAATGTAAGATTTCAAATGAAAACATGTAGCTCTTTCTGCATCACTAAATACATAGGATCTTGGGGGTTTGCTTTACGTACATGGTTAAGTGATGGTGGGAATTATGGTGGTGGGGCCAAATTTTTGGTTGGGTTTGACGATGACATTTTTGGAGCGGGTTTGCATGGGTTGTTGGTTTAGTGGGAGAGAGGATGGACGTATGGGGGAGGTGGTGGGAATGGGTAAGGGGTTGAGATGATGATTAGGCAAGGGTGGCAAGGGTGTTGGACCCAACAATCCAAAAGATGGAGAAGTCTGCTGGAATGTTGTTAGCTGGGTCGGGGATGCAGTTCTATAGGAGGATGGGTGGGGTGCTGGTTATGAAACCAATAGCTTGGATGAGGTCGACGGTATGGGTAGGTGAATAGGTGGAGGCGGTGTCGGAGAGTCGCACGAAGTAAAGGTTGAAGTGGGGAGTGCAAAGTTTGTGTCTATTACCGGTGTGTCGGAGGTAGAGGGAGGCGTAGATGAGAATACATTTTCCACAAACTTAACATAACGGAACATAAATATTTTTTTGAGGGTAGGGTCAAAACAAAGAAAGACACTCTGAGTGAGGGAGTGCTTGTGAAAGACACATGAACTGGATTTGGGATCAAGTTTGTGAGAAGAATAGGGATGCAACCAAGGAAAACATAAAACAACCGAAGACATGAAGTTTGGATGAGTTAAGAGCTTTGTTGAATAATTTTTCAAAGGAGGAACCAAGAGAAAGATTAACTTTAGGCATTCTATTTATTAAATAGACAGCAGTAGCAAATGCATATGACTAGAAGGTGAGAGGATGAGCCTTTTGATGCGGGAGGTAGAGACCAGGTTTTGACAATATGTCGACCGGCGTTGAGAATACCCATTGATGTTTGGAGTGTTGTTGAGGTGTAGGTGAGATGGGATATACCCTTAGTGGTGGTGAGAAAAGTGAAGGATAAAAGTCGCTCCCCTCATTATCTGTAAAAATGTTTTTATGGTGGTGTATTTTCAACAAGTTTGTGAGCAGCGACAAGGTTGAATGAAACATTCGATTTTCGAGGCACATGCCCAACACATGGTAATATGTGGTGTAGGTAGGGAATTAAAAAATTGAAAAGAACCAATGTTAATAATAAATAAACATGTACCATCACTAATAATAACACTGTCAGAGGTAATGTACGGCTCATGAAAGACCAAGGTAGCAAGATCCGTGGTCACATGGTGAGAGACGCTTGAATCAATGATCCAATCTTGAGAATTAGCAGGATTGGAGTAATGTACTATAGTGTGGGCATATAGTGAAGTGAAGATGGTCAGGCGCGAAGCATGGGAAGGGATGAGTGGAAGAGATACAAGTTTCGAGGTAGATAGATAACTGCATTGGCGAGCAGAGTGTTAGGTTATACCACAAATTTTACAACAGCCAAGGTAGTGACTATCGTTGAGCTAGATGTTGGGTGGAGTTGGAGGCGGTGCCAGAACCATGGAAGGCAGTTGGTTGAAATGATACGGTGTCTATTTGTTGAGACTCGTTATGGTGGATTCGTCGCCATGGTAGTTTGTGGAGATTTGACAGGGCGGTTAGGCAACCAAAGTAGTGGCGAGTGGGGTGGAGTGGTGAAGGCAAAGTACGCGCATTTGAGCCTTGTAACTAAGTAGTTGCTCAAACAATTCCTTAAAAACAACTTGAGTTTCCCGAACCTATAGGGCATGGAATATGCTTGAATAGGTTGGGCTAAGTCCATTCAAGACATGGATGGAGAGCTTATCGAAGTCAATAGAGACATTCATAAAGGCAAGAGTGTCAATATTCTGTGTATCTTGCATATAGTTTAGTATGGATTAGGTTAGGATTAGCCGGGGTTTCTAGAGATGGGTGTGATCGGAGTCGGAGTGCGAGAGGCATATGTCTTTTCGAGAAAATGGGTCCATAGCAACTTGAGATGTATGTGGTGGAGTAGAGCTAAATCGCATGAGGTGGCAGGATCTGAGGACCCAACAGGCCGTTGAGAAGCAATTGGTCTTGTCAGGCTAGAGAATAGTTCGGTGGGGAGGAAAGAGGCATCGGATTAGCGTTATGTTGTTAGAAGACGACTTTAGTCGTCGATGAGGCCAAATAAATCACACTTGAATAGAAGATGAATTAGGGCCGCCATTAATAATTTGTGGTTGTGTGAGTTCTTTAAATTTGCCCTAAGCATTGACATTGAAAAAATTAAATTATAAAGAGTGCTCCCGATTAGATTGACGTCAGACGACTAGGAGGCCGCAGCAATCTTTGGTAGGGAGAAGATTCTTGACCATTGAGAAGAATGACAGTTGTGTGAAAAAAGGAATTAGAAGAGCGGCGATAATTGCAAGACCTTGGCCCAGAAAACCTAAAGAAAACTCATAATATTTCGAGATTACGGCTCTTGCCTTTCCCACATTTTTGGATTGTGGAGAATATATAATCAGATTTTTTATCATTGGATCTTGAAAGCAAGGGTTTTAAGAATGGATAAAGTGATGAATATTTTGAAACCAAAGCCAAACCCACATAAGCAGCTCAGAGATTGGCAGCGAAAACTCCGTCAAGAATGTCGCAACATCGAATGCCAAATTCGAGATATAGAGAGAGAAGGTGAGAGGCAGTTGTCTTTTGTCAGAATTTGGTAGTGGTGGTGACGGATCACAATGGATTGTGATGGGTGGGGACGATGGCTAGGGTTAGGTTATTTTGTTGTTGTTAAGTTTGGAGCTCTAATTCCATACTATGAAAAAGACTTGAATATTATTGAAAGAGTTGTGGTATATATACCAATACAAGGACAAAATAGTAATAGTATAAAGCCAATAAAAATAATTCCTAAATATACTCTAGTAGGCTAGACCTTTTACTTTTTGTTGGTTGCATTAAGATTGTATTTTATTATAATATGTTTCTCTTGACAATATTCTACTTTTTCTTGATAGCATTAAGATTGTATTTTATTATAATGTAATTCTCTTGACAATATTTCCATATGTATTACTCCAGTCAAAATAAAAAAATTTCTATCATTATACTTTGTGACTCATAGTTTTATAAGAAATCAAATTCTTACCTGTCTAATAAATTATTTTCACAAATTTATTAAAATTATAATACTCTAAACAACTATAAAATTATTTTCAAAAAAATGCTTTTATTAATATCTTTCACACAAATTAGGAATATATTTTAGGGATATTTTATTGAATGTGATGTTTATTAAATAATGAATGAAATTTAACCTTTTTCTTTTTAATTTATACTTTCCAATTTTTACTAATTTAATATATATATATATATATACTTCTATATATACTATATATATATATATATATATGCCATATATACTCTGCCTCTCTCCTATAACTTATGTATGTATGTATATATAATTTTTTAATGAAATGAATGATTAAATGTTTGTATATAGGGTTATATGATTTTTTATGATTATTTTAAAATTATATATATTGTTCGTTTAATCTTATTATTTAGTAAAAGACTATAGAAGTTAATTATTTAAAATGAAATAAAAATTACTTAAAATCATGTGATAAGGTATTATTGTCTATTTGTATCTTTTTTTCATTCAAATTCATAGTATTACCAAACAATGGAATGGAAATAAACAATAATTCCCATGTAAAATTCCTAAACTAATCCAAACGCCCGGAATTGAATCAAATTAGTGATTCAATTTCATGAGAAATAAGAATGAAAAGAGATTCTTTATTTTCATTTCTTATTCCAATGTACCAAACACAACCTTAGGGTCAAATCTTTGACCTGGGATTATGACTCAAGTTTTGGGTCGTGATAAACAAAGTGTTGAATCTTGCTTGGTGCACATAAAAGACTGGAGAAAGGCAAGGACAAGGACAAGGACCAACTTAATGAAGGGATCAATGTACAACAAAAGCCTAGATCATATGATTGAACAAGATGTGTGAAAAACTAATGTCATCATTCTTAGGGTTTACTAACCTCTTTGACCCGGGACCTTCCAAGCTATTCTAGTCGCGATAGATCTGTATGTGGGTGCGCCTAATTGCCAAAGACTAGAGAAAAGAACACCCACGTATGTGTGTAAAGACCCTCAAGAGAATGTGTGAAAGTCATAGGGAGAGTGATTTATTTATTGACCTTAAAGCCTATTCTTGCGGATTTGCCATTTGGCAGTATCAATCATTCCCCATAGGTACTCTGCATGTTCTTAAACATTCTATAAACACTTCTCAAGTATTGACCTCTTCTTTCCTATAGTATCTCTTCTGCATAGTAAATTAATGGAGCTCTTGCAATCACTGATAGCCTGGCTTAAGGATTAACGACCCAGTATTTAATTTTGGCTCTTGATAGGCTCGAGATTGTTTTTTAGAGCATAAATTCAACAATCTCTCACTTGCTTAGAAGCAAGTCTAGGACCGTGATCTTATTCGATGCTATTCCACTAAAAGCCCAAATGTGAACTTCAAGATTAATAATATTAAATGTATTTTTCCTTTGTAAAATATTAATAATTAATCGACAAAGATTTTTATCAATCAATTAATTATTTATTCTCTTAACTTATTAGTTTTTTCTATCGGATTCAATGCACTAGTCAGTGTCTTTCAACATCCGAGTACCGAAACATATTAAAAGGATATTTCATACAAATTCCATTTTATATATCTCATAAACTCTGATAGTCAAATTATAATTATTTCCAAATCATCAAAGTATTCGTGTTTAAAAGAAGACCTCACTTATTGGTAACTCAAAGAATGATAATTACTTAACTACTTGTTTATAATATACTCAGGATTAAGAAAAGTAGCAAAACTAATATTACCTAAGATTTAGTTCATTTTTACAGAATATTACCTTTAATTAAATCTCTCTTGATCATCTCAACGTGAGTTCAACATAAGTCACTCTAATATTCTTCAATAACCAAGAAAGTTTATTTCATAGAATATTATAGTCTAAATAAAGTGCCCAACCTTATTTATCAATTGTGAAACAATTTATTAATTACGAGAACCCATGACCATGTCTTCTATGGACGTATCCATATGATCATATACTGCATAGTTAATTTGGACCTCATACATGAAAGAATGCTTTTTTACGATTTTTTCAATAAATCCATACAATTAAATCAGAAAATGAAATTACATTTAGTCTTGCTCCTAGAACATAATGTAACCAACCCACTTACTCTAAAGTAAGCCTAGGACACTCCTAAGACTCATACAATTTACATGCTTCTTAAACACAGGCTCAAGTAGAGTCTTAGTTAAAGGGTCTACTAGGTTCTCCTCATATGCAATTTTACTATAGTCAATATCCCCTTGGAAATCAAAGCCTGTATAACCAAGTATTCCAAGACTCCCATAAGAACAAACCAACATATAATCCTTCGTTCTCTTTAAATACTTGAGTATATGTTTTCACAACAGTCCAATGTTCTTCTTCGAGATCTGATTTGTATCTACTTATGATTCCCATTGCGCGCATGAAAATGTGTGATTACATAGCATACAGCAGGACTATCTAAGTAAAAACTTATGATTTTACTCATAAGTTCTTTTCTCAGGAGTTTTTATGTGATTATCCCTTAGAAAGATGAATTCCATGTCTAAAGGGGAAAAATCTCCTCTTGGAATTCTCCATGCCAAAACTAGCCACCAGAAAGATTGGGACAGAGCTAACACCTTATTCTTTTTGTCTCATAAAAGTTTGATTCCTAGAATATAGTTAGCTTCACCCAAGTCTTTCATATCAAAATGCTATTTGGTAGCTCCTTCTATGTCTGCTGCTTACCTTCATTGTCTACCAAATTAACAGGGATGCCATCTACGTAAGAATAGGGAAGACTACTGTGTACTTTGAATCTTTATGCTTGCACATGGTCTACGAGGCTTTCTTGTAGATCAACTTCTTAATGAGTTTACAATTATGGGAGCTTCTACAAGAGACCATACAAGTTTGAACCACATAGATTCATATCATGGTCCCTGCTCTTTTTCAATCACCATTCTAACACCCCTCAATGCACTTCTTTAGTGTGTGGTAGGGTCATCATCAGGATTATCCAAAATGACTTGATACATCTTATTAAACAAGGCATACCTTGCAGGTTTATGTATTATCCCCCACTACAAGTTTGTTGCATTGGTCGTTGTACATGTATAAAGGGATACAAGTTTTGTGGTTCAGGTGGATTTCCAATCTCTTCATTATGTTCTTGTTCTTGAGTTTCTTGAATTTGGTCATGAGTTGTTTCTTGTGTTTGTTCACCTTTAGGTACATGTTGTACATATTCTCCTCTTTGAACATCAACACGAAATAGGCGTGGAAAATATTACACCTCTCGTTCCCTTAGGATAGCAAATAAACATATACATTTCTGTACGAGATTCCAATTTTTGTGATTTATGTGCTAAGACATGTGCTGGGGCACCCTAAATCTGAATATGGTTCAAACAGGGTTTTCGCTCTTTCCATGATTATGTGGATGTCTTTGAAACATATTTAGATGGAACCAATTTTAGTATGTAAACAATCATTACCCCCAAAATGATTCAGGTAATGATGAGTAAATGAGCATCAACCTTACTATATCTAAAAAGGGTTATGTCTCTCCTTTCAGAGACTTCATTTTGTTAAGGCGTTCCAAGAGAGGATAATTGAGAAATTATCCCCTCTTTAGCCTAGTAAGACCTGAACTCTTCGAATGGATCTTCCACACGCCTCTAGGTCAAACCCGAGAAGCTGTACTTTTGATATGGAGCCTTATTTGCTTTTCAGCTGACATATATACCGAAAAATTTGCAAAAGCTTCGGGACTTATGGGCGCGTGGGTAAACATATCCATATCTTGAGTAGTCATCAATAAACTTGATGAAATACTCATACCCACCTCTGGCTTGAACTCTCATTGGTCCATACACATTGTACCAATCTCAACTGCTTAGTAGAACAATTTCCTTTGGCCTTGAAGGGTCTCTTTGTCATTTTACATTCCAAATATGATTCACATACGGGTATAAGTTCAAAGATTAAGGAATTTAAAATTGTACTTTTAACCAAATGTGAATTTTGTTAGAATTAATATGACCTAATTGCAAGTGCCACAACTAGGTTTCATTTGATAAACCTTCCTTTTCTTAGGTAAGGGGAGTTGCTCATCATCATTATATTCATTGTATTAAATCTTATAAGGAGTTAAAATATGACCATTTGCTCTCAATAATTGAAACAAATAAAACTATTGGCCTTTCTGTTGAAGCGAGGATTAAAAATTGCACCGTTAAACCATGTTCAACTAAAAAACTAACGTAAACCAAATTCCTCTTCAAATCTAGAACAAATAAATAGTCTTATAAATGTAAAGTTAAAAACATAACTCCTCTAGTCCAACTGCCATTATGGAGACATATTCTTCGTTTCCCAATTTCAAACTTCTTTGTCCTAAACTAAGTGGTCTACTTTATTTGAACCACTCCAAGGAGTAGCAAACATGGTTAGTGGCTTTTGAATCAATGATCCATTTATCATTGTAATTCTCCACTAAACAAGCCTTGAGAAAATTTAAACTACAATCACTTCCTTGATGCTATTGTAATTACTTTTATCAGTCAGTTTGTCTTAGAATTTGTAAGATTAAAGGATGGGTTTTAAGAATAAATAGAAAATACCCAATCAACAAATATATACCAATGGTGGGTTTATTGCGGCAATATCCTGTTCATTGCCAAAACTTCGTTGGGTAGATATTTATAACAAACTAATATTTTGAACATGATCACAGGCTTCCGAATAGTAACCCTTGTGATAGTGAGTTTCTATGTTAATACGCATACAGGAAAGATGTAAAATTCAGTGGAGGTCCTATGGTTCCTTTGAAAAACACCATACCTTAGACTTTTATCACCTTTGTGATAAGACTTTCCTAAACATGTACCAACAAGTCACCACCCATGGGAAATTGGATCTGAAACTTTCTCAGATAATACAAACATGTATTAATTAAAACTTTGTTTTAATAAGCTTTGAGCTTTCAATAACACTAACAGAGCCTTATTGGGAGGATTATCAATGTTACTAAAATTGAATGTAATAACCATTAATTTAATTCAAAAATTATCTTTAATATCAGTATTAATGGAATATTTGGGTATTCTGACCTCATTAAAGTAGAAATTATTTTGAAATAATAAAATCGGTCATGTGTTTATCCGTTGGGGCTTCCATAACCATTTGTGTGTGCGGATCCTTAATGGAGCTCGTAGGTTTCAATTGATTAAATTAATTTTAACCTTCACACACATTCAATATTTACATTATTGAGCTTTATCAAGGTTTTTGTTAGATGTTTTTAAATACTAGAAATTTGCTTTACCAAGTGTGCAGTTGCCTAAGTAATAAGAGTATACTCTAAGGTGGCGTTTGTTTTTTACCGCAATGTTGAATATAACCTTTTGACAATGCTGAATAATAGCATAGCATTAGAGCCAAGATGTTGTTTTTTAACATTAGGTGAAGTGGTAGGGATGACAAATGGACATATTTGGGTTCACCCTTTTTATCCAAGCTCTTAATGGGATGTGTTTGGTTTAACTATAATCGGGTTTTTAATGGGTTTGTTTATTTATAAATCCAAGGCAGATTTCGGGCGGGTTGGAGTATTATTACCTCACTGCCCCTATAGCAAGGTATATTTTAAAAATATTTTTATTATGTTATTTTATACTTTAATATAAATCACTTAATAATAATTAGAATGTTTTTAATAAATATGTTTATAAAAATTCATAACCTATTTTATTTTTATGAAATATATTAATTTTAATATAATAAAAAAGCAAATATAAAAAAATTAAAAAAAAAAAAAAAACAAATATAACTTGGGGTGGGTTTGGGAATTTTCTGTCCGCCCCCACCTCGTTAGTTTTTAAATGAGATAGGTTTGAAATTGAAAAAAAAAAAAAAGTCGGTGGGATGGGGTGCCCGATCTTAAACCTACACTTTGTCATCCCTAGTAGTGAGTGTTGCTTGCCTTTCTCCTTGTTGAGTAATGATGAAGTTTTTCTTATTTTGGTGGAAAATGACGTTTTCTGAATAGGATAAGCCAATTATTTTCATTTTTTCTATTCAGAACTTTTTTTAAAAATTTCAACAATAAGTTGTGAAAATTTTAAAAACAAATAACAAAGCACAACTTCTTCAACTTTTAGCATTAAGTCAAAAGCTCAAGCAGCCTTAAGGATTCGAATATATCGTTTACATGGATGCTTTCTTTGTTTGACCAATCAAGTACCTCAACTAATCGATTGCTCTGCTATCTTAGCTTCAAATTAAAAGGATAGGATGAAAGATTTAAAAAAAAAGAAAAAAAAAAGAAATAGGGATGATTTAGGTTTAACTAACAAAAATCGGATCAAACTTGTAGCGCCCAGAATCCAGGTCTCGTGACCCTGCCGTCGACACTTGGGGGAATACACGTGTCTCTATATGAGACCTTACATGAGTAAAAATGCCCACATTGGCCTACACGTCATACTCATCAAGGCTGTCTTCTATTGCAATGTGGTTTCAAGAGTTGTGCATCACTCTAATACAAAACATATGTGTAAAATTTGATTGCAATACATGTTTACAAAATATGTCAAAGCCACAAATCAGCTTTCTTCTCAAAAAGCTGGCCTCTAATAGGCGTCGTCTTGAACCTCCTGTGCAGAAGTAATTTCCTACTCACAATGAAGTTGAGCAATGCCTAGTATTGATAATTTCTATGATTACTCAATCTAAGTGCACACACTCTGATGGTTCAAGCACAAAACACATTCAAATGAAACATGTGCGATCACCACTGCCGATATCTACATGATATGGATGAAATGTTACCCACCCCTCATGTCTCGAGCCCTCTTTATTCCCTCACGCCTAGCCAGTGAGAAAAACACTATTTGCAAAGCGAAAAGTTTTGTTTTTACTCAAACATACCTCTGGGATTGGTAAAATCTATTAGACCATTCCTCAGCGAATTTGTTGGATGCTTCTAAAAACATTCTGGGCCTCCGTGAATTGTGAAAGGACAATCTCAGCGATCTCGGAAAATCTTCCATTGAAATTCCTTTCACAACCATTTTCCTTTTATTTTCTTTCATGTGTCATGCACTCCACCTACCACATTCTAAGGGGTGGTGCATATGGAATGCATTATTATCATTTCATAATTCATGTTAATATACTCAATCGCCATATACTAACGAGATTTATCAATTCAATGAAGCACACTGCAATTATATTCACACCAATTCAATAATTAATAACTTTTATTAATTCCATACCTTAACATAATATTTTCCACACAATTCGAGCTCATTCCATTTTAAGCAAGTTTGTCCAAAATAACACATTGGACAATTTGGTAACAATAAAGCTGAATTTGTTTAATAGTCCCCAAAAATAGTGTGTGGGCGGCCCTCTCACCAAGCATCAGTTCCACTTTGTGGAGAAATTTGGGGAAATCTATGGCCATTCATTTGACTACTTTTGACCACACAATTTAACACCTAATATAAGGCCAAGCCACACAAGCAGTTTGTGTTGTCAGCGGTAGTCTCAAATTTCAGCATTAGATTCCCAAGTTTGGGACTAACCAATAGGCCACTCACGACCTCTATACAATCCAAGTATTAACAAGACTCTTAAAAAAGGATTAAATCAAGTAGGAAAGCCTACCTTTGGGTTTACACAGTGAAGCTCTTTGAATCGGTGCCACGTAGCCTTAGAGTAGAGCAACTTGTTTTCTTGCCTCAGAAGCAGGCGCGATCCGTGCAAGCAGAATTCTAAAGAGAGTTGGACTTTCTCTCTCTAAAAACCCTATTCTCCTCCTTCACGGATACCGGTAAAAATGAAGAGCTTTTCTCTTTTCCTTATTGCCTTTTTGTCCTCATTGCCTTGTGTCCAACCTCCCTATTGGGGTTGAGAGGTTACCCTTATCCATCTTTATCACCTTTGGATTTTCATCCAAGTGGGAGATCACCACCTTGTCACATGGGCCCCCACTTAAGCTGCCTCTTGACATTCAAATTTGTATGTTTCTTTGAACCACTCGAAATGCGCAAAGTGTCCCACGCTCTTCCCAGTTATACTCGAAAAACGTGAAATTTCATTTATCTCAGGTGACATAATTAGTAGATTGCATTTAAGAGATGATTCCAACGGTGAAGTCTGTTTCATCATCCGAGATCTAGAAAAATTTCCGATTTTTACCGAAATTACCATTTTACCATTTTTCAGAAAATTATGATTTTCTCGGGGTTTCACAAAACTAGAGGAAAATATTCAAAATGCTTTCTAGGGTTGATAGTGTCTTGATGCTTCTGAGATTTGTATACAGAGGTAATCCTGAATTATGAAAATATAACATATTTGTGGGAACAAGGTATAGGGTTTTTCATATTCAGTTTGAGCTTCCCAATTTCTCACATAACTTCATAATTCCTTTGTTAAATCCATCTAGTATTTAAGTGATACTTTTCTAAAATTAATTTCTTTTCTGAGGTGTTATTGCTCATTGTTGAGTCCTTTAATGCAAACAACGCTGAGTGTGTAGGAATCGAATTCTTGTGCTCCGCATAACCCCCATAATGCTAATTGATGTATTACCCTGATAAAATCAATTTAGTACTAGACATTTTTGATTTCCTAAACCTCTTTCATTAGGTTAATTAGACTTTCCTTAATTAAATCACATTAACATGAAATCGTCAAGCCTTAGGGTACTATTCCCGTTGTCACTCAGGAGACCCTAGATGAATGCCTTTAAAATGAGGTCTTAATCAAGATTCTCAATATGATTTAATTAAAAGTATAATACATAAATCAAAGATTCATCAACAACATCCGACACAAGCATGTATTTCCACAAAACTTCTCTAAAAAAGGTATAAATCAAACATTAGGATCCAACAATCAACCCTAGAGAATGTTTAGCTTAACATTGAGGAGTTCATTAGGCAAGAAATGAAGTTCAACATGTTCATTAATGTAAAAGAAAGATATAAGAGAAACAAATCAATGTTTGAGCAAGAATCTCTTTCTCCTGATCTTCAATTTTCTAGCATTCCCTTCTTGAATCCACCTTTTCCTCTTGCAAAATGAGCTCATCTTGAGTTATCTAGGGTTTTTTTTGTAAAACTCGAGTAAATTTGAATTTTTCCAAAAATGGGCTAAACGATAAATTGCCGCCACAATATAAGTTGCAAACCTGGAATTTTTCTAGATATTAAATGACGAAAAGGACCTCATCGTTGGATCCGTCTCGAGAAATCTAGTTACCCAGACGAATTTCATTAAGTGCGAGGCAGGTGAGTTTTCACGATTTTGGTGTCACAGTGGACTGAAAGCGAGTTTTGAAAAAATCTCAAAAAGAGAAAATAAATAAGTAAATTCATTTAAAATAGAATTAAGCTTGAGCGGGCGAAATAAATTGTTTGAGGCGAGGAAATGGGCAGGACAAGTCGCGACACATGGCACAACATGGGCCAAGCATTTGAACATTAAAAGGAGTTAAAAGAAAATGAGAGGGGAAAAAAAGAACCAGAATATCCCATTTTTTGGTTTTACATGAGAGGAGAAGATAGAGAGAGGGAAAAAGCTTAAACTTATCTCTACAATCTACAGAGATCGGGTGGTCGGAATTCGTCGAGCGAAGAACAAAAGTTCATCTACTCGACGAGGGCTACGCATGGGTACCAAAAACACGGGATTTCTCCGAGGATTCAAGCGAGGAGTTCGGGAAATCAAAGGTTTCGGGTTTAGGAAGTGTCCACGGGACTTCCTAGAGTTTCTTCTACGCTCTAAGAGGTAGGGATTCTTCCTACTTTGGTTTATTTTCCATTCTAGATGCTGTTTGGTTGAGTTTTAATGCCCTAAGGGGCTGTTTGGCCGTTTTTTCCCTAAGGAGCTATTTGGAAAAATAATGGGTTATGGGAATAGTGCCTTGTTTTGACCTTATATGATGTCCAGTTTTGGAGCTGATTTTTGGTTAAAAAAAGGGAGAATTTAGACTAGTATCCTTCAAGGATATTGTAGATCTATCTGAGAACTTGATGTTAGGCTTTTGAATCACCCAAATTGGATCTCTACAACCCAAGTTATGGTCAGTTTCGGGTGCCGCGGTGCTTTGTTTTTGGCGAACCTACTGTCCATATTCTTGGGACTGATTTTCGGTTGGGAAAAAGTGAGAATTTGGACTAGTATCCTTCAAGGAAATTGTAGCTCTATATGAGAACTTGATGTTAGGATTTTGAATCACCAAAATAGGACCTCTATAACTCAAGTTATGGTCCGTTTTCCAGGACTGCTACAACTTAGGCTGTTTAATGGCTTGTTGTGTGGAATGTTTTATGGGCATCTCTATGCCACAATTGGTCTTGAGGATGAGGTTGTCATTGCTTGAGTTTGAATGACATTCTTGGTAGTAATTGATTAGATGTCAATATGTGTGTCCTAATGTATTGACATGTGATGAATTGCGTGTGTAGACATGGCCATTACATGCAGCATATTTAGTAAATTTATTTGTGGACATGCTATGTCATAATTTAGCCTAGGATGAGAATCTTCGTTGACTAAGCCTTGATTTGATTGTGATGTTGATATCTGGCGTATGATACATTAACATAGATGAAATTTGTGGAGATTATATGCATGTTTGATGAACATCTATGATGCATGGAGAATGCATGATTAAATTGCTCATATAACATTCATCATATGTATGGCATGATATAGCATGCGATGGTGCATCGCGGCTGCATTATGCGAGACATCGCATGACATGGGTGTGAGTGCATGGTTATAATCAACACTACGTTTGGTGTTTGATGGTGGGCTCCGCATGGTGGGACAATGTCCAATAGAGTCGTATGGTTAAAATGGAAACGAAAAATGAAAATATGTTGGGTAACAGCAAGTAGGAATAGATACCCTCTTGGGTGAAAACCCTGTTAGTTTTGGTTATACATATGTGTCCAACGGTGAAAACTCATGAAAGTGTAGGAAGGCTTGTGAAGCTTGCGGTGAGACCCCGGAAATTCACTACCCACAAAAAGACACATGATTTTGAATATAAATGATCATTGAGGTGTAACATCCAAAAAACTTTTAGTTTTGAAAAAACAAATGAAATTTGTTTTGTAAAATGATCATCGGATGTAATCCAAGAATGATGGATTTTATCACGAATGGGTTTTGGCATTGTGATGGAGTGGGGATTGGGACTCAGTTGAGTGGTGGTGAGGATTTGGTACATGGGACATGGTGAGTCGCATTTCATTCATGGAATGTAGAATTCCATTATAGGTTTGCATAATCTTGATTGGAATGTGTTTTTTTTTTTTGGTGACATGACCAATGCATGTGCACTAAGGTGGGGAGTAGCCTCTGTATGAGTTTACTCTATTGGGCATTGCTCGCCCCATCATGGGACCCCCTTTCAGGTACAGGGAGTGTGTAGGGAGACGGCGCTCACTCGATGCCGCCATTTTGAAGAAAGCCGGGTTGTGGCTTTAGTTCTTACTTTTGTGAAATATATTAGAACAAATTTTTTTGATATATGTTTTTGTGTAAAGAGTATTGTAATTAAACTCTTAAGGACTATGGTATTATAGCCTTGTGCATTATGATTGAACATGGATAAATGGACCTTGTGTGGTCATTTTTATTCATAAGTAGATCCGGTGAGGTTATTGTATTATATTGGGCCTCGGATGGGCCATGTTACTATGTTTTGTACAAGTTGTATTTATGGTAGAGCTCCCCGTAAAAAGGAGACTCTGTCCGATTTTTGTTAAATTATGGGTCCCCGGTAAAGGGGACACAATAGTGTGGTATCGGGTTACCCGACATCCACAAGTTTTCCGCGGGTTGACGGTTGGTCAACGGATCCCCGAGTTTTGGGGCGTCACATTTTCCCTCTTTATTTTTGGTTTCCCAAAATTTTCTCCGAGTTTCTAAGGTTCTTATGGCTTTTGTATCACTCAATTCAGACCCAAAAATGGGCTTTTCATCATAACTGGGATTTGGGCTCTGTCCCTTGTTGTGGCAAGTGGCCCCTTGTCACGGCAAGCAGTCTTATCACGACAAGTCAGAATCTAATTTTGTTTGATGCCTCATGTTTTGACCTTCTGACTTTAAACGCTTATAACTCTCTCATCTGACTTCCAAATGCGATGATTTTAGATTCTATGAAAAGCTAAGGGAGAGTAGAATCTATCCATATCAACCTTGGAATCAATGGATGCAATTAGGTTGACTAAAAATTTATAAACTTTGAGGGTTGTTGTATGTGGTGTCTTGGAAAATCCTTATTTTTGACTTCTAGAGATCATATATTTTTCATTCGAAATTCGAATTTAGCATTCTTGGATTCCTAAAATCCATCCATTTTACTCTTGAAGCCATGAGAGGTCATGGTATAGCCTATAAATTCATCATTTTGGCCCTCTCTATGCTCTTTTTTCATCAAAATGTACCTAAAGACATAAGATAATACAATTAAGCATTAGAGCCATCAAAAGCACCATAAAAGCATATAATTAATAGGTGATTAGTGATATAAAATCATGTATAAAACGCACCTATCAGTTTTCCATAATAATATTATCTAGACATTAATGTTATTAAAATTGAATGTGATAATCATTAATTTGATTTCAAAATTATCTTAAATATCCAAGTATTGTCAAAGTCGAGCCGTACAGTCTCATTAAAAATTTGAAATTATTTTAGATCCATTCCCATAAAATCTGATCATGTTTATCCATTGGGGTATCACATAATCATTTTACTATTGGATCCTTAATGGAGTCCATAGGTTTCAAATTAATTTTAACCTACACCCATTTAATAATTTACATTAATTCAACTATATTTTTCATAACAATATTATTTAGACAAAACAAATATCATTATGTACATGTGTATATCAAATGATGAAATTATATGGCACCACCTATTCTAAATGGCATGACAAGCATACATCCATCACATGTTATATCTATATAAGACAATTGTAAATAAAGAATAAATAAGGAGCCCTTAATCAATGATTTCCTAGAAAAAGAAAATTACAAGTCTAATAGGGCCAAGAAGATAGCCCAACTTGATATCCGGCTGTAATCCATCTTTTCATCGAGTCTTGAAATTCTTTGAGGTGTGGGCCAAGTTAGAATGGGTTTCTAGGGTTTTTAAGCCTAAAAATACAAAACCATAACTAGTCCCTTATAGAACCCGAGCACAAAAATCTCTGCCAATCTTTGCATACAACTTGGATTATCACGAAAATTTGCTAGAAGGTAGTTCACTACATGAGTAACCAACTAGCCAAAATTTTTCCAAATCGTATTTGCATGCCGCATGCAGTTAGAAACCAAAATCGTAAGCAGTCACCACCTGGCTTTCGAATCATCATGAAATTTTATAGAGGTAAGTACCATAAAGACTTATTGGTCAAATTTCATCAAAATCTGAGTCTTCATGTGACTCCCAGCTTCAACCACTTTGAGCGGCGTGTGTAAGCGCATTCCGAGTCTTCTGACGACCCTCTTCCTCCCATTGACCCTCCTTTGTGTCCCTTACATGATTCTGGTGTTGGTCCACCAAATCAAGGCTTCAATCAGCATGAAAAACGATGAATAAGAACATGCAACAATTCTTCTTTGGGTACTTATTACATAATTATCCAACAAATCCAAATTTCACATAAAAATATCTAATAAAAACTCTAAAAAAATAAATAAATCTAGGAGGAATATTGATTTTATGATTAGCCTCCAAGTTACATCCCAAAAGAAAATATAATCAAACTTCTACCATGGATTAAGACCAAAAACAAAACTATTCATTCATACAAAAAAATAAATAACATGAAACATAGAACCTTGGTGTCATATATCTTATTGCATCAAATATATATGCAAGAAATAGAAGGATTCAATTTACCACACACCGATTCAATCAAGGCTATGATACTAATTGAAGGGATTAATGTATAGAGGAAGCTTGGATCATGATCCTTAGAGTTTACTAATGTCATCATCCTTAGAGTTTACTAACCTCTTTGGCGCAGGACCTTCCAAGTTATTCTAATTGTGGCAGGTCTGCAAGTGGGTGCGCCCAATTGCCATAGATTAGAGGAGAGAAAACCTGCATGTGTGTAAAGGCCCTCGGGAGAATGTGTGAAGGTTTTAAGGAGAGTAGCTTATTTATTGACCCAAAATCTTAACCTTATAGGGTTACTTATTTGACAAGCAACCAATCTCTACCTTATAGGGTTTCTTGCCTATCAAGTAACCAAACTCGTGCCTAATTGGGTTTCTTGGTTCTCAAGTAACTAAACTTACGCCCGTCTTGTTATTGACTGTCGACCTAGTAATTAACCTTTGTCGATAAAGACTATTCCCAGTCACAGTAGCAGCCTTGAAAACTTGTTGACTAGATTTTTAACATAGACAAAAATAAGCGGATCTTGACATTTGTTGTTTAGACAATTTCACGACATTCTTTGTCGAGAACTAAATCCCGGTCAGCGATAGCACCAAAAACTTGTTGTGCAGATATTAAATGTGTTTTGCTTTGTATGAAGGTATTATTTGAAAATGTATTTTGAAGTGCAATTCACTACAAGTGGATGGAGTCGTACAAGTAATAAAGTGGATTTAAGTCTAGATATCGTTCCACGAGGATCGATAAAAGAAAAATCTACATACTCGATTACCAAATCCTACTCAAGATCCTTTCTATTTGAACTCCAAGTCTAAATTGATTTGGTTTTAAACTAAAGGAATTGTAAAAACTAATTAAAATTCTATATCTACATATGAAGAATTTGAAATAATTGGATTGGAAAGTTCATTGGGTAAGTAACACTGGGAGATAGATCAATATATAATTATCTATTTCTGCATCATTTTATAACATGGTTCAACCATCAATTTGAAATATGAACTTGTCAAAGATGCAAGGTAGTATAGTTTGGATTTCTCCACACAATTTTCATGTTCCTTTCAGACACATGAGTCTAATGAGTTACTTGTAGAGTATAACCATCTTTCTAAGATCTGGGTATTTTTCCTTCTTAGTACTTCATACACGAATCTTAGGACTGAAAATTTTTTTCCCTTGTAGACAGGGTAATGCAAGCCTTTCCCAATTCAATTGGTATCTCATCCATCTAATTTGATAAAATTCTCTATCTCCTTGATTAGATTTCTGCTAACACAGGATCAAGATCCTTTCATCAGGAAGAGGAGAAACCTTTGACCAACAAAATTGATATATCATCCAACTAATCCTCACACTATGAGTAAATGAGTGATTTATCGAAATAGTCCTTCAGTGTTCATTAGTTTAATAATATTAGCCTAACATACCCCCAAGTAATTACTCCATACTCTCAGGATTCTCCGTATCTATGTCACTCAGAGGGCCTCCTAGAAATTAGAGCAAGATACAATCCTTTTTTTGGGTACACAATACTGATATTCTGAATAGGTAATCTCTAGAAATCAAATAAATTCAAGATTTCGAACTATGCCATTCTTGCAAGTTAAGCAGAAAATAATAATTAACATCAATTCATTCTCAGAGGAAGCTCAATCTTTCAAAACTAGATTACAACTAACAATGACTAACTGATCAACAAAATTCAATGAGATTGCAAGCGAACTGAAAAAAATGATCTCCATAAATTCTCCAAATTTCATTCAAATCAGATAGTAATGAAAATAAAATTTTACAATAAACCAAGCTCGAAAATTTGCACCAGATCACTGTTCCATCCTCTGAATAAAAAAAACTAAGCTAAGACTAAATTGAAGAAAAAGAAATAAAAATAAAATAAAAGTAAAAAAATAATATACAAGGAGATTTTTGCTACCCAGAAGTTCCTGGTTTCATGGAAGCTGCACACAATGCTCTAGATGCTTTTATTTATGGATTTTCAAATGATGGGCTGCACTTCAAGGTTGAAATTGTGGATCCCCAAAAATCTAGCCCAGTAGGCTGCTTTTGTCGCGACAAAGTTGTTATCTTTGTTCCCAGCTTTTGTCGTGGCTTGTAGTTTTCTATCGCGACATGGTTTCATGCTTTCTTCTTGGATTATGTCGCAACATAATTTGAAATTTTTGTGACTAAGTCTGCTGAGGTTGTCTAGTAATTGTCGTGACATGAGTGTCTTGTGTCGCGACATTAAAACTTTGTTGCAACCCACTTGTCATTTCTTGCTGCTCTTGAAAAATGTCGCGACATAAAATTTCTTTGTCGTGACAAAGCTTCTCACATTTCAACTTTGTTTTATGTTGTGACAGAATTTTGAAATGTCGCAACCTAAAACACTCTTTTGCTCATACTGTGTCGCGACATAGTTATGTTCTCTTATCTTGATCTTCTATCATGACATAGTTTCCTGTTATCACGACAAATATTTTTTCCTTCAGCTCTTCAACTTTGTTGTGACATATAATATTGTGTTGCAACATTCTCTTGTGTGGTTCTTCTCAACCTTTGTCCCGACAATATTTTCTTTTGTTGCTATAGAGTTGCTCACAGTTGCTTGTTGTTGTTGTCGTGATAGACATTTTCTTTGTCTCGACATAGTCTTGTTGTCTTGTACTGTTGAATCTGAACTCTATGTCATGACAGACCTTGAAAACGCCGCAACATATTTCCTTTGTTGATCTTTGTTGCTAGCTGAACTGTTTGTTGCAACATTAAAATCTTTGTTGCGATAAACTTGTCTTGACTTTTCTCATTGCTCTTCCATTTCCTATCATGACCTAACTATTCTTTGTCGTGACATAGATATTTCGCTCTACTGCTTTTTATGTCGTGACATAAATTTTATTTTTGACAAAACTCTACTGACATTAGCTTGTGCATTGTCGTGACAAAGCAAATAATATCGCGACATTCTTCTTCAACAACTTTTCAATCATTGTCGCGACACAAAAATCCATTGTCGCGACAGTTTTGTATTCTGATGACCATTATGTTGCAATATTCATTTATTTGTTGCAACAGTTATCATTCAATCTTTCTCATGTTGTGTCGTGACAAAGTTGTGAATTGTCGCAACAGAACTTTTACTGGTTCTGTTGAGATTATGTCGCGACATTTTGAAATTTTGTCGCGACAATTTTGCCTTAGCCAATTTTGTGCTTTTCTTGCTGGAATTTACTCGTTTCCATTAAAAACCTACAAAACACAAAGTTGGTGAATATTCTATAATTCACCATTCAAATCAATCATAAACTTCTAAAAATTTTCCAAAAAAATTGATTAAAAATAGATGAGTTTAGGACTCATCAAATTCCCCCAAACTTAAGGTTTTGCTTGTCCCGGATAAGATCATATCACAGCGGATACGATTCCAGCCTGCATCAATAGCATTTCTTTTTCTTCTTTAAGACACCTATTCGAATTCTCAAAGAGCTACTTCTATACGTGTGTGGGTGTGGCGAGATTCTACTGTTGATTAACGTCCTTCAAAGAGCTTATTCTTTCAAAGAGACTACTACATCAATAGGAAAGAAAGGAAAAAGGTAAGGCGCATTCTATAACAGTTGTTATTCCGTCAACAGGGGAGCAAAGAAAAGAAATTTTTGTTTGTCCTCAAAAAATTTAGCTTTTATTTTTAAGGACATTTTTCTATTTTGCACCTAGATATCTTTTCTCTTGAATTCACAATTTGGCAGGAAAAATAAGTTAGTTGTAAAATTATTTTTAAACATGTTTTCAATCTCGAACCTAGAAGACTTTCAATTAAGTTCACTAAACAGCCAAATAATTTCTATGGTGTAAACAATTCAATTATTCAACCCTGATTTGTGAGTGTGTGATGGTCATTCTCTCTTCTTCCTTAGCAGATTAGTTAACCTTCTAGAATAATACTCAGATAACACACTTCTCCTTCATTCTTTAAAGTCCCATATGCTTGTTTTTCATATTAATCTCCACTAATGTAAGCATATACCACCTTTAGGATCAATTAGGTCTTTTAGGCTTATAATGTGTGATTTGGGTAATTGGGTAGATAATTGAACAATTTAGGCTCAATTTTACCCAGATTTCACTTACAACTTAACAAACTTGCCTTCATTATGCATTCTTGACTTTTTTCATTGATGTTAACTCTCAAACATCCCCATTTGGTTAGGTGCATCTTTCTGCATACTTTTTATTGTGGTATTTTTCTTGACCACCTTTAGACTTTAGATTATCTTCCTCATATTAGAAGCTTTTCACTTTTCATCTTCTATCAAGGTTTATAGAATAGTGTAATGTTTTGCCTTTTTAAGCTTTCTACCACCCTTAACAAACTTTGGGTTAGCAACTCCTATACCAATTGGCATTAGGGTACTAGGTGTTGAAACAACCCTAAGAACTTAATTGTTCAAGGGAGGAAGGCTACAAGAGAAAACTCATTCCACCTTGATACTTTTCTTTTCTCATATTCTTTTCTTCATTCTTTTCATTTTTCCTCATCTCAATTGATTGTCCTTTCTCACCCCTTCTTATCCTCTTTCACAATTTGAAATAATATTCCCCCAAACTTGTCCTCTTCTATCATTGATGTATTTGTCATGCAATCTGGGCAAATAAGGGTTCTTTACTGTAGGATTATATTTAAGGGAGGGTCTAAGATTTTCATTTTCTGGTTGATGATGAAATTAGCTATTGGCTCAAATAAGGAACTAAGGTATATGCTCATGCATATTATAAGGATAGGCTTTGAAAGGCTCAAACTTTCAAGGATGGCCTATATCCTTTCCTGTTAATGGTATTGCCTAGGATTTCGCCTTGACTAATAATCTAACAAGTTCTAGGACTTTGGAGAGATTAAACTGTGATGGATCCCCAGATGTCTAATCACTTAGCCTGATTTGTTTGAGTTACTTTTGACCATGTGCAATGTTTATCAAGATTCATAATAACTAAACGTTTTACAGAAACGGAATTATAGGTCTTATTTGTTCCATCATTTGTTGAAATCTTCCTTATTCTTGAAGTTCAACACATTCATTGATAATTTAACAACTTCTCTTTTTCAATTCACTTCCTCCTACCCTAATTTCATCTATCAAATCATTGTTTGGTTCCTGGACATGTTGCTATGCTATTTTACAAGTCAAAAGCTTATTTAACTCAAACCAAACAATTCAAAGAAATTTGACACAACAACAATTCAATTCCATCATCATTCAAATTCTACCAAACAATTCCATGACTATTAAACTAAATCAACCCGACAAAGCTAGTTTCTCGAATTTATTAAATAAATTTAACACTAAAGTCATTAATTTTTATTTATTTAAAAGCAAGGAATGAAAAAGAAAATAGACACAAGAGAAATGAGAGATGAAAATGGACACAAATTCTTGCAAAGGATTTTTCATTTATGTTTGATTGTACAGGACATTCAGTCATAAAGCATGAGGAATAAGGAGGAAAAACAGTGTTCATTTTTTTCTTCTGTCATTTTTATTGGGACAGTTCGGATTCACTGGTTTAAACTTATAATTAGCAGATGAAGGAGATAATTCAGGGAATTTGAATAGTGGTCTTTTGGCTTTGCTACCTTCTTCTTTGTTGAATACAGACCACTCTATGGAAAGAGTCATTTTCTTAATAAGATCAACTTGTCTCTGCCCTATGGAAATTAGCATTCCCTCAAATTCCCCTTGGGTCATTTTGATCAAATTATTGTTGATCATGTCTAAGATTTCCATCAAAAATATCTCCCTATAGTTTAGGGTTGCTTCCATTTTTTTGTCCCTTTGTTCTTTGTCCCTTTGTTCTATGAGGAGCCTTATTTCCTTTTGATGTTCTTTATACAAGTATCCGAAGGCATTTGCCTTTTGCAGCATGTTCTACTCCATAGTAGCCTCTCTCTCATTCATGATCTTCAACAGCTCACTGTCCTTCTTTAGCTGGTTGGAAATGAAAGCTCTCTCCCTAGCCTTGAGTTATTCACTTAGTTCTTTTTCTCTATGTTTCAACTTACTCTTCCATTCTTCATCCCTCTGTTTGAGTGCATCCTCCAAATTATGATATCTTCTTCTTAGCTCTGCATCCATGTACTCATCCCTCAATTGGAGTTGTACTTTTAACTGTTTGTCTCTCTCTTGTATCTCTTGTCTCATAGCTTTCAACATCTCCATCAATTTTGTATTGTTACTATGATGCCCCAAACTCTCAGCTGGCTCTTGATGGATTTGTCTTAAGTCTGGGATATTGTCAAAATGGGGCTCAAACTTCTTTGCCTCTGTTAATGCTCTTGAGCTTCGCTCTCAAACTGTATTTAATCTATTTCTATGTTATCTCCTTCCTCTCTTTCAACTTCTGCTTCTTTTGCCTTGCCCCTATTCTTTGGCCCCTTAATTATTCTTGTAAATGTCAGAGGTGAAGTCTTAGGACATGTCTCTTCTTCTTCCCAGTCTCCTTCCACACCGCCTAAAATGCGCAACCTTGTGATTAGTGTTGGATGAGGTACTAGTCCCCTGTAGTTGCCTCTATAATAACTCAAAGTTGAGTTTTTTTATTATTTTCCCAACACTGAATTTGTATCCTTTCAAGATGGCATACAAAAGCACTGCTTCTTTCTCCTTGACTATACTCAAATGTTTAGAAGGTAAAATTATTGAGCAAATGAAATAAAACCAGACCTTGGCATGTTCAGTCAATGATCCTCTTACAATGGACTCATGGGGATTCTTCCTGGTGGTATTCTATTTCCCTTTCCTATCAGTCAGTAAATCAACAATCTTCTGGAAATCTGGTTCTTTTACTAGTTTCTTGAACTTTGAACCATTCTTTCTCTCATTCAGATTGAAAGTTTGGTCGATCTTCTCCCTGATAAATGATATCCATTTACCTCTGACATATACAATCTTTTCCTTCATCCCTAGCATGTTCGAGTAGAATTCCTTCACCAAATCTACAAATCCAGGAGCCTTGTGCTCACAGAAGAGGTGCCATCCTCTCTTCTCAATTATTTCTTGGAAGGGTGAGATTAACCTGCTGAAACCTCTTTTGCCAATGAAGTCCCTGTGCTTCAACTTGTCCCTCCAAGTGAGATAAGCACGCTCTGAAACCAAATCGCTTGCTTTTTCCTCCCTTAGCCCAGTTTCAGCTTCCTCAGCTCCTCTTTTTCTCTTTCTGGTTTCTTCAGTTGGTTGTTCGATTTCTGTTCTTGCTTTAGATCTCTCTTCCTCCTACACTGCTCCTGGCCGAGTTTCTTGAATTGCTTCTTCCTCGCCTTCTGCGTACTCTTCCATCATTTCATTCAGGTTAGGAACAAGGTGCGACGGCTCAAACATGATTGGAATATAATTTTGGGAATCTAGGGTTTTTGAATGGAGATGAGAGAGATTTGGTAAAGGAAGATGAGTGTTGATGAGTTATGAGGCCTTTCAGATTTCAAAATTATCTATTTATGGGCCAACTGTTTTGTTGTGTGCCTTCTTTAAATGTCGCGAAAAATGCTAGCCTAGGGTTTATTCCCTTTCTAATTCTATGTTACGACATAAAGAAATAATGTTGTGACATATATTTTGTAGCCAATTAAAGGCTAGGTCAATCTTTTGTTGTGACAGAGCAAAAATGTCGCGATATAACAATATGTTGTTCAAGTGTACTTATGTTGCAACATAAAGAAATAATGTTGCGACATAAAGCAATAATGTTGCGACATACACTTTCTTGCAAAATCAGAGTTTAGAGCCAACCTTGTCGCAACAAAGAAAGATGATGTCGTGACCTATTTCATTCATCTCAATTTAAATAATGTTATGACATAAAGAAATATGTCGTGACATACTTTCTTGCGACTTCAAAAAGGCTAATCCACTCTTTGTCACGACAAAGAGAATCAATGTCGCAACATAAAGAAATAATGTCGCGACATAAAATCGTGACATTAGACAATCTTATGGCTTTCCTCAAAATTGAACAATTAACATTTCTCAACCCACACACACATAATAGTATGCAATATATCCATCTCACTCAAATCATACTTGTGAAATCATATCTAACTTCAAAGAATCTCAATTCAAGTATGAACAACACATCTCATTTCTTCACTCAATATAATTCAACATGATAACCATCAAGGTAGTCAAGGAATGAGCACAACAAAGCTATTTCCAATTTCTTGCTTTAAAAAAAAAATTTTAATTCCCCCAAACTTCAACTATGCATTCTAATTAAAGACAGTTAAGGAAAAAGAGAAACTCCCCCTTATAACACTTTCTGCCTGATAATTTTGAGAAGGAATGATTCCAAATAACATCCATCTCTATATACAGCTTCATTGTCCTGAAAATTAACAAAATTTACAAAATAAAATTTCAAACAAAATTAAAACTAAACTTCAAAAACATAAAATTTAACAAATGCAAGCTAACAATGAAAATTAAATTTTTTCTTGGGTTGCCTCCCAAGAGGCTGCTCAGTTTAATGTCTTTAGTTAGACATTTGGTGCAAAATGTTTTCCTTTCAGCAAAATTTTCCTCTATCTTCAAAATCTGGAACTAATCTTCTTTTATGTTCCCTCCAAGATAATGCTTTACTCTTTGACCATTACTTTTAAAACCATCTCCAGAATCAGTTTTCAAAGTTACTGCTCCAAAGAGTGTACTTGCTACTACTGTATAAGGACCACTCCATCTTGATTTCAGTTTTCTTGGAAACAGCTTGAGATTGGAATTGTATAATAGGACTTGTTTTCCTGCTTTGAATTCCCTCCTCAGAATCTTTTGATCATGCCACTTCTTCGTCTTATCTTTGTAGATTTTGGCATTATCATAAGCTTCATTCCTCAACTCTTCCAATTCATTCATTTAGAGTAATCTCTTTTCTTTGGCAGCTTGAAAATCACAATTCAATTTCTTGATGGCCCACATAGCTTTATATTCAAGTTCTACAGGGAGATGACAAGGTTTTCCAAATACAATTCTATATGGGGACATTCAAATGGGAGTTTTGTAAGTAGTTCTATAAGCCCATGTCGCTCGTCTAGCTTTATAGACCGGTCTTTTACCCTTATGTTCCTTTGTTTTAACGAATTTTCTTTATCTCCCTATTGGAAATCTCTACTTGCCCATTTGACTGAGGGTGATAAGTCAATCCCATTACATGTTTGATTCCATATCTACTCGCAAAAACCTTGTTTGCAAAATGACTTCCTTAATCACTAATGATTGTTCTGGGTGTTCCAAATCTACTCAAAATATTTGTTTGAATAAACCTAACCATTGTGCTAGCATAATTTCTAGGACAAGATATTACTTCCACCCATTTGGACACATAATCCACAGCTAGGAGAATGTATAAATTTTCTAATGAGGATAGGAAAGGTCCCATGAAGTCTATCCCCCATACATAAAAAATCTACACCACCAGGATTCCTTGCAAGGGCATCTCATTTCTTCTGCTTATATTTCCCATTCTCTAACATTTATCACAATGTTTTACCCATCCATAACAGTCTTTGAATAGAGTAGGCCAATAAAATCCTGATTGGAGAATTTTATGGGTTGTTCTATGTCCTACAAAGTGTTCTCCATATGATGATGCATGAAATTTATTAAAAATTTCACCTTGTTATGCTTCTGGTACACATTTCCTGATAATCATATCTACTCCTCTTTTGAAAAGTAGTAGGTCATCTCAAATATAAAATCTTCCATCAATACTCAATTTTCTTCTCTACTAGTGGCTAAACTCAGGTGGCATAATTCCACAAACTAAGTAATTCACAATGTCGACATCTTGTGATACTTGAGGTGATAACAAAAGCAATTTGCTCATCGGAAAGTTCTACTGCTATTTCAATTTCCTTTTCCTCTTCTGTAGTCTTTTCCAATCTGGACAAGTGATCAATTATCACATTGTCACTACCCTTCTTGTCTTTGATTTCTAAATCAAACTCTTAGAGCAATAATACCCATCTGATCAGTCTTGGTTTGACATCTTTCTTTGCCATCAGATATTTAATAGCAGTATGATCAGTGTGTATTATAACATGGGATCTTAATATGTAGGCCCTGAATTTTTCACAAGAAAACACCATTGCTGTCATCTCCTTTTATGTGGTAGAGTAATTCTCTTGTGCCTCATTGAAGGTTTTGCTGGCATAGTATATGGCCATAAATATTTTCTCAGTTCTTTGTCCCAATACTGCCCCCATTGCATAGTCATTGGCATCACACATTATTTCGAACTCCTTGTTCCAATCAGGTGTCACCATGATGGGAGTTATAACCAATTTGGACTTAATATCTTCAAATGCAGACAAACAGGATTCATCAAAATCAAAATTTGCATCTTTTTCCAACAGTCTGCATAATGGTCTAGAAATTTTTAAGAAGTCCCTTACAAATCTTCTGTAGAATCCTACATGTCCTAGGAAACTTCTTATCTTTTTAACTGTTGTTGGTGGCAGGAGAGTCTTTATAATAGAAACTTTTGCTTGGTCTACTTCTAACCCAGCTGCAGAAATCTTGTGCCCCAAAATAATGCCCTTTGTTACCATAAAATGACATTTTTCCCAATTCAAAGCTAGATTTTTGTCTTGGCACCTTTGAAGTATTGTTTCCAAATTTTCTAAACATTTCTCAAAAATGGATCCATATATTGAGAAGTCATCCATGAAGATTTCCATAGTCTCTTCCACCAAGTCTGAAAACATAGACATCATACACCTTTGAAAAGTGGAAGGAACATTACATAACCCAAATGGCATCCTTCTAAAAGCAAAGGTGCCATAAGGATATGTAAATGTAGTCTTCTCCTGATCCTCAGGTGCTATGACAATCTGGTTATATCCAGAATATCCATCAAGAAAACAGTAATGGGGGAGCCCTAGTAACCTGTCCAGCATTTGGTCAATGAAAGGTAGAGGATAATGATCATTTCTTGTAGCATTCTTCAATTTTCTGCAGTCTATACACAACCTCCATCCTGTCACAGTTCTTATAGGAATCAATTCATTATTCTCATTTTTTATTACAGTAAATCCACCTTTCTTGGGAACCACATGAACTGGGCTTACCCAAGGGTTGTCTAAGATTTCATATATAAAGCCTGCATTTAGCCATTTTAGTACTTCTTTTCTGACAACTTTTTTCATTACTAGATTCAACCTTCTTTGATGTTCAATGGAAGTTTTTGCATTTTCTTCCAAAAGGATCTTGTGCATGCAGATAGAATGACTGATTCCTTTCAAATCTTCTATAGACCAAGCGATTGCTTCCTTGTATTTTCTGAGAGTTTCAAGTAGGTTTTTTTTTTCATACTCAATTAATGCAGATGATATAATAAAAGGTCCTGCTTTTTCTAGTTCTAAGAAAGCATACTTCAAATGACTGGGCAATTCCTTCAAGGTTAACCCTTCTGAACTTGTTTATGTTTCTTCTGCCTTCTCCTCATTGTTGCATTTTTTTTGAACTGTTTTCATCAATACTGAGTACTGCCTCTTTTGTTTCAAAATTGGAGTTCATAAATTCAACCTCAAGAACATCAAGATACTAGAAATTCATCTCATTTTCATTCATTGAACTTTGAATCTTATAATCATTTATCAGTTCATAATTGATGGGAACCGTTGTTTCTACAATCTTACAATCAATATTATCAAATTCTAGTTGTTTCAAACTGTGATTGAGATTGAAGTGCTCTTCCTCAACTCCAACCCTTAGAGTAAGCTCTCATTTCTTCACATCTATCAAAGCTGCTCCTGTAGCAAGGAAAGGCCTTCCTAGCAGCAGTGGGACTTGTTTGTCTTCTTCAATATCAATAACGACAAAGTCCACTGGAAAAAATGAACTTTCCAACTTTGAAAGCACATCCTCAAGAATGCCATTAGGTTGAGCTAAGGTTTTGTCTACCATCTGCAGGGTCATGGCTATGGGAGTAAGCTTCCCTAAACTTAGTCTCTTGACTACAGATAAGGGCATCAAGTTGATACTGACTCCAAAATCATACAATGCTTTTCCTATTTCAAAATTCCTTATTGTGCAAGGAATAGTGAAGATACTTGGATCCTGCATTTTCATTAGTAAAGACCTCTGGATAACTACACTGCTTACTGTTAAGCTCACTACTCCTTCTTCAACAATTTTTCTTTTTCTGCTCAATATATTCTTCATAAATTTAGCATAGTGAGGCATTTGAGTCAATGCCTCTTAAAAAGGGATATTAACCTCTATTTTCTTGAACATGTTCAAGTATCTAGAGGATTTCTCTTCTAACTTAGCCTTATGTAGCCTCTGAGGGAATGGGACTTGAGGCTTGTAAGATTGAACCTCTTCCTTCTTCCTCAAATCTCCCTTTTCAGCTTGTTGCTTTTTCTATTCTCTTTTCTTCAGCAACCTCTGAATTGTATTGCTTCAATTCTCCTCTAATTTCTTCTTTCTTTTCCTCAGTTTTCTTCTCTTTCTCTTTTCTACCTTCTATCTCTCTTCCACTTCTTAGAGTCACCACCATGAAATCCTTAGGATTCTTCTTTGTATCATTGGGGAAGGCATCCTTCGATTGATTTTGCACTTCTAAAGGCTCATTGCCTACTTGTGTCTCGAATTTTGACGAAGAGCATTTGTGTTGGCACAGGCTGCAGTTGTGTTACGGAATGCGCTGCTTCGAGAAAAACCTGCTCATGCATATTCGGCAGCCTTTGTTTATCCATGAAACATCACCAGATCTTCAAAATACTAGGACCTTCTGAAAGTCCACGATTCTTAATCTTTGGCCTGTTCTATTCTTTGCGTCGCCAAACCATGCGACTATCTTTGCTTCTTGATAATTCTACATCGGTCTCTGTCCTTGTTGTGTTGTAGGTCCATATGAGAAATTCTCATGGTTTCTCAAGGCTGGTGTGTAGTGTGTAGGCAAGTTGAGGTTTGGCTTAAAGTGGTAACTTCTATTAGCATTGAGAAACTGTGCCTCCTCAACTTGATAAGGACCCTCATGAGCTAGTCCTTCTTGATACTCTTTACCTTTCGTTTCTTTCAAGCCCATTCCCACTTCATGTGTTGAGTGCATTCTTCTTTCTTGGTTTCCTATTTTGCTCATCAATGCATCTCGTTTTCTTCTATAGCGATCATCTTTGTTCAACTCTACCACTCCCTTGCTTTCTTCTTTCCTGAAGTCTCAGGTTAGACTCATAGATGCATTTGGCAAGATATTCAATCAATTGTCTGGCCTCTTATGCACTTTTCCTTTTGAATGCTCCACATCATGCTGCATCAATTATGCCCTTTAAAGTGTAGTTCATAGAATGATAAAAAATGTCCATATGTGTAGTTAGATCAATGTCATGCATTGGGCATCTTTTCAGTAATCTCTTGAATCTTTCCCATGCAATGTAGAGACTTTCACCCTCTCCTTATCTAAACATAATAATTTCCCCTCTCCTTTCTGAAGTGAGGGCAGTAAGGAAGAATCTTCTCATGTAGGCCTCCACCAGTTCTTCCCAATTATTCATTGATCCATATGGCAGTGATTGAACCAAGTAAGTACATACGTCTCTCGGTGAAAAGGGAAGAGTTGCAACAGTCCTTCAAGTCTCTTATTCTCAACTTTCTTGTGTTTTCCATCCGCATAAATCTTCCCATACGCTCATTGGGATCTTCACTAGGATGCCCAGTGTATTGATGTTGTTGTACCATTGTAATCAAAGCTGGCTTTAGCTGATAATTATTGACCTCTATAGTAGGTTGTCTCACAGTAAAGTATTCATCTTGAATAGTTGGTCTCCAAAAATCCTCCATAGTCATTTGCCTTTGAGGTCTCTCTACTACCTCTTCGTTTGGAAGAGATTGCATTCTTTCTCTCTGCCCTGCCATAATTGTTGATTCAACACTTTGTACTTTCCTCAAATTTCTAAGTGTTCTTTCCAGTTATATGTCCAAAGGCAGCAGTTCTACTTTTGGTTTTCTATGCATGTAAAATCTTCCTGAAATAGAAACATACTAAGATCAAATGAAATATGTGGAAACAACTATATTCAATTTAAGTTCATTAAATATTTTTAGTAGCTCAATCAACTACTGCAGTTAAAACTATTTTTGTATTTTCTAAAAATTTTGATAAAACAAAGAAAAATGTCTAAATTAGCAATTTTCTCTTTTGTTGGAATATTGATCTTTAGATTCTCTTTTCAATCCCTAGCAACGGCGCCATAAACTTGTTATTGACCCAATCTGACCTAGCAATTAGCACTGCCAACAAAGACTATTTAGTCCCCAGTAAAGGCGCCAAAAACTTGTTGATTAGATTTTTAACATAGACAAAAAATAATTGGATCTTAACATTGTTGTTTAGACAATTTCTTGACATTGCTATCAATAACTAAATCAGTCCTTGGCAACAGCACCAAAAACTTGTTGATACCCAAGATAATAAATATGTGTTTGCTTTGCATGAGAAGGTATTATTTGAAAATGTATTTTGGTCTAATTCACTACAAGTGGATAGGTCGTACAAGTAATAAAAGTGGATTTAAGTCTAGATATCGTTCCCACGAGGATCGATGAAAAATCTACATATCAATTACCCCCATCTACTCAACATCCTTACTATTTGAACTCCAAGTCTGAATTGATTTGGTTTTAAACTAAAGGAATCGTAAAAACTAATTAAAATTCTATATCTACATATGAAGAATTTGAAATAATTGGATTGGAAAGTTCACAGGGTAAGTAACACTGGGAGATAGATCAATGTATAATTATCTATTTCTGCATCATTTTATAACATGGTTCAACCATCAGTTTGAAATATGAGCTTGTCAAAGATGCAAGGTAGTATAGTTTGGATTTCTCCACACACTATACATTTCGCTAATTAGATTTTCATGTTCCTTTCAAACACATGAGTCTAATGAGTTACTTGTAGAATATAATCATCTTTCTAATATCTGGGTATTTTTCCTTCTCAGTACTTCATACACGAATCTTAGGATTGAAAAATTCTTTTCCACATAATGCAAGCCTTTCCCAATTCAATTGGTATCTCATCCATCTAATCTGGAAAAATTCTCTATCTCATTGATTAGAACTCTGCTAACACAGGATCAATATCCTTTCATCAGGAAGAGGAGAAACCTCTGATCAACAAAATTGATATATCATCCAACTAATCCTCACACTATGAGTAAATGAGTGATTTATCGAAATAGTCCTTCAGAGTTCATTAGTTCAATAATATTAGCCTAACATACCCCTAAGTAACTGCTCCATACTCTTAGGATTCTCCATCTTTGTGTCACTCAGAGGGCTTCCTAGAAATCAGAGCAAGATTCAGCGCTTTTTTTGGGTACACGATACTGATATTTTGAACAGGTAATCTCAAGAACAACACCAATAAAATAAATTCAAGATTTCGAACTATGACTTCCTTTCAAGTTATGCAGAAAATAATAATTAACATCGATTCATTCCCATAGGAGCTCTCAATCTTTCAAAGCCCGGATTACAACTACTTGTTGACTAAGCGTGATTAGAAGATTCAACTAGATTATGTGAAGCCCGAAAAAAATGATCTCCAAAAATTCTCCAAATTTCATACAATTCATACAGTAATGAAAACTAAAATTTTACAATAAACCTAGCTCGAAACTTCGCACTAGATCACTGTTCCATCCTAAAATAAAAAAAAAAAAACTAAGTTAAGACTAAATTGACGAAAAAGAAATAAAAATTAAAAAAATAAAAGTAAAAAAAATAATATCTGAGGAAGTTCTGCACATAAGTTCTGGTTTTGCGAAAGGATTTAACGTCTAGATGCTTCTTATTTATAGATTTTCAAATGACGTACGCATTTCAAGGTTGAAATTGTGGATCCCCAAAAAATCGCCCAATAGTCGCTGTCATGGCGATAGAAAATTATGTCGCTGATGAGTGCAAACTCATCTATGTTTTGAGTCTATTTCATGTTATTTTGCAAATTTTATATACATATTCATGTAAAACTCATAACATTTCCTCTAAACTTTATTACAGAAAGATTATCAATTTAAAAACAAGGATGGTTAAAGAATAAAGAATATATTTCCAAAATAAGAAATTAACCAGAATCTCACAATACAACATCAAGATAAATTTTCTGCACTATCCTAACATCAAATGGTTCAAATTTCTCATTGTCGATTCTTTACATTCAAAGAGCTTTCCAACAAGTACTACACGCCCCAAGTCCGAAAGCTAAAACGACAGCTATGGCCCCGGCTAAGTCGAGAAGAAAACAAGTCATTGCCTAGAACCGTGTCGCGAATTGCGAAACCTGGTCGCACTCAAAACTCGTGTCACGATCAGAAACCTGGTCACCAAAAAATCGCGGTCGCGACCAAAAACGCTGGAGAAAACTAAAAAGGCCGAAAATTGATATTTTGACCTATTTTCAAGCCCATTTCACCTCAGACCATATATACTGCTTTACAGTAAAGAGGGCAACTCTCTCATGGGGTTTTCTCTAAACCGCCCATTTTTCCAGCTTCTTTTTCATATATTTTGATTTTTTTTGTAGATCTATAATTTTTAGCATATTTTCTTTGTATTGAAGAGATTTTGGTGCTATATAACAGAGATTTAGATTTCACTAATGTTCCTGCATTAAAGATTGAAGCTAAAACTGATTTTTCTCTCTCATGGGTTTTCTCTCTCCAAACCGCCCATTTTCTTAGTTTACGTATATTTTTATTTTTGTACAGATCTAAAGTAGTTTTATAGTAGATTTTTATTTCATTGAAGAGATTTCGATGTCAGATAGCGTAGATTCGCATTTCATTATTGCTCGCATATGATCAAGCTAAAATTCCTGATTTTTCTTTCACTCGCCTCTTGATTTCTTTCTTCATTTACTTACTGCTTGATCGATGATGATCGAATCCAAGAATGGAATCATTAACACCTCTGTGTGGTTGGGGATTGATTGTCAACATTCGACGGCATTCTCGGCTATTTTGTGGGTTTGAAGACTAAATTTATATAATCGTACTATTCATATAATTCACTCGTTAAGAATATTAGTACTATACCCGTAAAAGAGTCGTGATCTTGCTCATTTCCAGAGGCCCTCCGAGTGACACAGAGATGGAAATTCCTGAGAGTAAAGAGCAGTAACTTGGGGGTATGTTAGACTAATATTATGGAACTAATAAACTCTAAAAGATTACTTTGATAGATCACTAATTTACTCATGGTGTGAGGATTAATTAGATAATTTATCAGTTTAATGTGTAGAAGTCTCACCTCAAATTGATAGAAGGATCTTGATCCCGTGTTAGCAAATATCTAATCAAGAAGATAGAAAATTTTATTAGATTTGAAGAATGAGATACAAATTACATTGGAGAAGGCTTGCATTTTCTTGCCTACTGGGCGCACTTCGCTCCTAAGAAAATATTATCAAGTAATGAAAAGAAAACAATCAAATCTTGTTAATCAAAGTTTACAAGTAGCTATTTAGACTCATTTGTCCTGAAAATAATATGGTGTGTTGTGATAGTGAAATGTATAGTGCCGTGGAGAAATCCAAGCTATACTACATTGTTCTTGACAAATCTAAGATTCAACTCACAATTGTCAAGGCTTTCAAGGAAATGCAACCAAGCTTGCAGGAATAATTACCCCCCATCCCTAGTGACTCTATACCTTTTAGAATTAAGTAGTTATTTATTTGGTAGATTTTAGGATTAGTTTTAAATCAGTTTATTTTAATTAAATTGATTTTATTTGGACATCCTATTTTGTCGCCTAAATAAATAAGAGCCCTTGTATCTGGTGATCAAATTCCACCAGAGAGAACTCCAATCCTCGTGGGTACGAGCATCCTAACTTCGGGGAACCACTTTATTACTTGTATGACCTCAGGCACTTGTGGAAAGGGGCTTGTTGGTAATACTTTATTTCCGCTGAAAGTACACTTACTTTGTTTCAAATCGCTGAGCATTTACCACATTCATTCCCTTAGCCATATTTTCACATACATCATTAGGTCTTTACAAGCTTTTAAGGTCAAGTGTCGGATCGTGCGGTTCACTTTCTCTCATTGGAAGCTGACATTCAACAGTTATGGGTAATTTGCCAATTTAGGCAATTTCGGGGAACCTTAACTAGGGAAGAAGAAAACTCACTGCATATTTTTTGTAATAGATTTTCTTTCTTTCTTTCTTTCTCGATCTCGAACCAATGACCGTTAGAATGTTGAAGCCGGAAGCAATATTTCACTTCTTTACAAATTACTACCCGAGTTTAAGAAGTCTGCATAATTTCTAGAATTCTTTCTTCTTAGTTTATTGCAAATGCAAGTGTAATTGATCGTAAGGCTCATTGTCATTTGTAATGCAATAGGTTACTTCCACTAGTTTTGAATTTATTGTTAGTTACAGTCTTTCCTGCATAACTTAGAAGGAAGTACCTAAAATTTGGGGAGGATTTATTTGGTTGATGTGATTTTCATGTAATTGTTCCCAATAGTAGTTTTGAATACCCGTCCAAAGATCAGATCCCCGGCTTCCGATTTCTAGGAGGGCCTTTGAGTGACACAAAGATGACAATTCCTGAGAGTTAGGAACATTCTAATTGTGGGTATGTTGGACCATTATTGAAGAACTACTGAGCTCTGAGAGTTCACTTAGATAAATACCCAGTTCACTCATAATTGATTTTGGAGGGGAATATTTATCAATTTAAATAATAAAAGACTTCACCTTAATATGTTGGAAAACTCTTGACTTGGTGTTAGCTGTGATCTAATCAAGGGAAGAGAAAGATTCATTAGATTTTAAGGCCGAAATATCAATTAGGTTGTGAGAGATTCGCAATATCCCCGACTTGAAGTAAGAAATCATAGCTTCAAGAAATGGGTATGAAGTATCGAGAAAGAAAATACCAAAATCTTCAGAAGAATATGTTGAATACTGTGCATCGGGACAAATCCTCGGTCTTCAAGAGAAACAAGTATTATTTAACGCGAACAAAAGGAGAAATCCAACTTGCAATATCAGGAATCTTTGACAAATCCATATCCAAATTTAGGATAGAATTTTAAATAGGAGATAATGCAAGAATTGACTGTTTCACAGTACTTCCTTATTAGTGTTCATTTTTATAGAGAATTGATTCAATCCAACTAATTATAGTGTATATGAGTTCATTAGCTTATTTTTAATGTCCTAAGTTCTCTATGTTATCTTTAAGACAATTACCCTTTAATTTCTAGTTGATAAACTTTATCATTGAGGTTTAGATAGAATGGATCTGACAATGATAGTTGGCTCTTGAGAATCCAAGTCAATTTCTGTGGGAATGATTTCTGGACTTTACATCCATTTTACTACTATGACCTGCGGTATCTATGTTGTCATGTACTAAACCCATTCATAATTCCGTAACATTAAACCAAATTTTTATTCATTTTAAAGAAACTCCACCAATTTGACATGGCCACAGAAAGTTTGTAGAAGTGACTCCGTGGTAGAGGTAAGTAAATTGAGAGGTTTAGTCTATATAGAAAAGGCAAACAAGTTTTTCGCGCCGTTGTTTGTGATCGCGCCGGCTCACTTTCTCTCTACTGGAAGTTGACATTTTGAAGAACGAAAGTAATTTGCTAATTTAGGCAATTTTTATTTTTATTTTTATCTTTTCGTTGTGATTTGTTTCTTAGTTAATTTTTTAATTAGTATTTTATACTTTATTTTCTTTGTTTTTCTTCTTATTTGTTGGTACTTATGGAGTGAACATTCAATAAAAGATAGATTTCGCTTCTATAGCAAGCTTAAACTATTTCTTCATCAATTGGACCAAAGAATTCACAATGACTCACTCATGGAACAAGGAGTATTGCCTTATCAAGGGAGTTCAAACCCCACATTTTAGGAGGAAGAAGAGTTGTCTCCTATTAAGGAGTAAATTTTTATCTACATGGAAGGGAACAAGAAGATGATTAATCTTCATGAGCAGAGAAATTTCCAGATTTAGATGTCTTCCAAGTCATCACTAGTTCTAGATTAAAAAATGTAGAAGCTCAAATAGGACACTTGGTCCAAGCATTCAAGGAAAAATTCTCTAGGACCTCTCCTAGTAACACTTTGCCAAATCCCAATGAATGCATGGATACCCTCGAAAGTAGCAAAGTAAATTTCCTATCCTGAAATTTGTGGAAGAATGTGAAAATGAGTTGGAAATTGAGAAAAAGGCACTCCCAAACAACTTAGAGAATGAAAAGTCATTAGTGGATAAATTGAAATTTGAAGAAGAAAGTCAAGTGATGGCTATTGAAAACGTCTTGGTGAAGATTGACACATTTATCTTCCCCATGGATTTTGTGGCATGGGGCATTGAAGGGGATCTTAAAAATTTGAAGATATTAAAAAAACCACTTCTTTCCTCAAGCCAAGCATGGATTGACATCAACAAGGGGGAACTCACCTTGCTTGTGGGTGAGGAGAAAGCAAAGTTCAATCTTCACCAACTATTACCTTTGACGGAGCAAGAGAGAACCATGTGCAGAACATTCTACAACTTGCTTCCATCAAAGCACTGTGTTCAACAACTCTTAAGCATAAAATGTGTTTCAGATCTCGCATCACATAAAGGGACTGCTTTGAAGAAATTGTGGTCAACCACTAGCCACAATAAAGCGGATTGCGAGTTTGGTTTCACCTCTTCAAAATCTGGAAGAAATCGTCCTTGATCAGAATGGTTATGAAAAGAAAGTGTTGTCCAAGATGGATGATTGGTCAATTTGAAGCATTAGTACTTTTCCAATGAGTCTAGCTGGACTCTAAAAACAGAGTAGCTTCTTGGGAGGCAACCCGATCTAAGAAATAAAGATTATATCCACTCTTTTCTCTTTTCCTTTGTCTATTTTTAATTACTTTATTTGTTGCTGTTTTTTTTAACTGCTGGGATGAAAATTCTAGCAGTGTTTTAACTTTGTTTGTTAATGTTTTCAAAATAAAGTAGGTTTGAAGCTCAACATGTTGTCATGACTAGTTTGCAAGAGCAAAGGCAAGAATTTGGAAAGTGGTTGATGTAATTATAGTGCTTGAAGTGTGAACAAAAATGGAGTGGAGATGTTCATCAAATTTTAGGTTTGTGAGATGAAATGAACCAAATTGAACTGGAAATATGTGCTGAAGTTTCATGATCATGCTTCGAGAGAATGAAGACAAGAGATGAGTTTAAGCATGAATGAAAGCATTAAGGGTTGCTATTGGAGGAATTTTGAGATAATATACAAGCATGAAGGACTTTTAAAGGATAGCAATGGGCAAGAGACAAAGCAAGGAGAACCTAAGGAGTCAAGAAATCATCATGCTGGACATCATTGGACATTCTGATTTTTCTGTATTGATTGAGACTCCAAATGGTTCACCTCAGCCCATGAGCACATTCTACATTGAAATAGCTTTCCAACAAGTCCTTACACATCCAATTCCAAGCTAAAATGAAGGGAGAGAGTGGCACAAGTCATAGCAATTGCAGCCGAGCAGAATTGCTGACGTGACCAACACTACAGTCACGAAAACAAAGGCTCCAAAACTCCTTAAAACCCAATTTTCTTCTTCCTACTTTACACTCTATCCGGCCATACTCTTTCCCTTCAACCATTGCAACTCCTAACCACTTTCAAATGCATCTCTCATCCATTTAAATCCTCAATCACATCCCTCCCTAGTCCATCTCCATCATCTCCAAGCTTCAAAACCCATCGCAAACCCACAAACTTACCTTTGTTGAACCTCAATTTTCCAACCATCATTCCAAGCATCAAAGAAGAGTTACAATGAAAAAAAAAATTGTGCTTTGTTGTTTGTTTTTTGGTTCTTTGTGGATCATTGTTGATTGTGGAGTGATTTGCATGTATTGAAGGAGGTTTGAAGAATCAAAACTCACTCATTTGAGGTGAAGGAAGTTGATGCACACCAAGTGTTTGAGAAAATTCCAAAGCCACTTTCATGGTTCCAAAGAAGCAAAAGAGTGTAGAAAGGGGTAGTACACCAATGTCAAGTCTGAAAATCCTCAAGTTTCCTATTCAAAGTGGTCGAGACTACAAAGGGGAGTTCACTTTTCCCAACTCTATCGCTCTTTACTTTATTGCTTCCTTTACTCATTTCTACATTTAGGACAATGTTCATCCTAAAGTTCGGGGTGTTTATTTGGTTGGTTTATCATGTTACACCCTACATGTCGCACATGCTAACTTTGAGAATGAAATTTTCGGTGCTTATGGAAAATGACTTTTGTTTGATGCTTAACTTACATCTTTACTTTGATTTTATTTTATTATTAGAGCTTTTTTTTTTTTTTTGAGTTAATTGAGTTTTGTTTGGAGTAGTTGTGATGTTAATGAAGATCATAATTGAACCCTTGAGATGTGGACAATATTCAAGATAATAGGACTTTATGCTTAATGAGTTATCTCTCTAATAGGCTATTTAGTCATTGGTTTCTCAAAATACATACACTTGGTCACTAAGTACCCTTGAAAAATAATTTTTGCTTGGGTTAGAGAAGGTTTATGAGAATCCATCTAATTTTGATCTCCATAGGTTCTAGAACTTGTTCTATTATCGCTTGAGGTGAAATCCTAGCAACACAACAATTGAAAATGATATAGGCACGTTGGAAAGATTGTGCCTTCTGCTAACCCTATTAATATATGCATATTCCTCTAGTACCAGAATGTTGAGCCTTAAAGAGCCAAAATTTTGTTTATAAGAACCAAGTTTGAAGCCAATAACCTTCTTATACATCACTATCCCTCAGTAAAGAACCAAACCCACCCATAACATGAGGATTTGAACATAATTGAGAAATGTGGTGAGGAGCAAGTTTGGAGAGTTATTTTTTTTTATAGGAAAAATAACTCCAAATTTGTTGAAATGAGTTAAGTTGAAAATCAAAAGAGGTTGGTAAAAAGGAAGGAGAAAAATAAAAAGAAAAAAAAAACATAAAAATATTAAGTGTAAAAGAAGCAAAAATACAATAAAGTCAAGGAGGAGTGAGTCTAGCCTCTGTGAGCTTCCTTCCCTGCTAGAGCAAGTAAATCCTAAGGGGTGTCTCAACACCTAGCACCCTAAGGCGAATTGGTCTGGGAGATATTGATTTAAAGCTCGCTAAGGGTTGGTAGAAAGCTTAAGGGGGTTTTGACATTGCACCACTCTAATAACCTTGTCTTAAAGAAAAAAGCTTCTTGGTGTTTGCTAAAAGAATGCATAATTTTTTTTCAGAAAGGTGATATGAGGAGTATGGAATGATGCACCTAAATAGATTTTATGGGTGCTTGAGAGTGTCATTGTGTTGATGGTAAGAATCAGAATCGAGTAGCTATCAATGCAGAAAAATATGTATGTTTGGATAAGTTTTAGCCTAAAATGACTACTCAACTACCCCTTACCCAAGCATTACATTACAAGCTTATAAAGACCTACTTGATCTTGAGAGTTGTGTGTGCCTACATTAGTGGAGAGTGATAAGAACAACAAGCCTATGGAACTTAAATAAATTATCTTAGGAGATCCGCATACTTATCTCAATTCTCATAAACTCGTCTAGCTTGCAATTGTTTGGATAGGGGAAGACCACACACACACACACTAGTAAGAACCATGATCTAAATTTTCCTATTATGAGATTAATTCACTATTAAAATGAATAAATTATCTTGATCATATTCTCTATATTCCTTACAAGGGTAATTCTTGAGACACATATCACATACCCCTTGGAAAGCTTGATTACTAAGTTTTGGTTAAATAAAAATGGTGAAATGAACTCTTCTCTTCCATTGCTTGGGGACAAGCAACTTCTTTCTTTTCTTTGCTTGAGGACAAGCAAAACTTTAAGTTTGGGGTGTTTGATAAGTGCTGTAAGACCCGAGAAATTCCAATTTCTAGAAAAAGGGCAAAATCGTAATCTCGATTACAAAATTATAATTTCGGTTAAAAATATGGAATTTATTCTCTAGATCTCAGATGAAGAAATGGATTTTACCGTTGGAATCGTCTCGCGAAACCTAGCTAGCATGTAAAATTTCGTCGACCCGAGATACTGAGTCGACACGTTATTCTATCGCGTCGTGCCGTAGTAAATCCATTTTACGCGACGAAGTCACATATAAAGACGTATTCATATGCCATAAGTAGAGGAGTAGATAAATGATGAAAATGGATCGAGATAGTGTCGAATGTCAAAACCGGAGAAAGAAGCGGAATTAATTAATTAAATTGATTTAAGTCACTACAAGACAAAACATGTATCACTCTCTCCCACAATTCAAAGGGCTAAAACGTGAAGTGAAACCAGAATGATCCAAGAGCTACTTACGCTTTTTTAAGGAGAGAGGCTCTTCCTTCTCTCTAAAACGTGATCCGACTCATTTTAGGTCTTCGAGACAAGAATATGCCGCTCTACGGTGAGGGCTTCGTGGTACTGATTTAAAGAGCTCTCAAACTCCGTGGAGGTAGGGTTTCTCCCTACTGGGTTTTATTCCCGCTTAAGTACTTACAAATGTTTGGGCCGTAATGAGGCCAAGCAGGTCGCGACCTGGGCCCCAAACCTTGGGACCGAATTGATATGAATTTTTGGAAACCAAAATGTTTAGCCCGTGAATCGTGAGGGTCAGTTTTCGTGTTTTAATTCACAAAGTTAGTATTAAATCATGTATCGATTGTAATGATTTTAAATGGCTGAAAATGCTGTCTACAAGGTGAACCAATGATTTGTGATTTGTCTAGAATAAGAATGAGGGTTTCACTATTCCTCGAATAGTGTTCACAAAATATATTTTTGTGTGAAACGTGTACGGTCGAAAGTGATTCAAGTCGACCGCTGTGGTTTCGATCATTAGCCCAATGAGCTAATTTTATTGCATGAATTGATTTTAATTACATACATATTGTGTGATCGATATTATGTGGATATGTGCATGTTTACATATTTGCATGTGATTAGACCTGTATCGGGAATTAGCATACATGCATTCCATATGCAATCGAACACCCTGTGACTACAGGAGCGAAAGTGTAATGAGATAAGTCTAGAGAAAATGGTTCTGAGGGTTGTCTAAAATATTAATTATCTGAGGGTAGTCCAAATTAAAAATATCAATCGGGCCGGAGACTCGCCAATCGATATTCATCTGAGGGTAGTCCCATTAAACAAATAATATATCAATCGCCTGAGATCTCGGCCAATCGATATATATACATTCCGAGGGGTTGTCCACTAACAAACAATAATTCTCATACAAGGCTTAGGCGAGTGTGAGAGTCTAAGGGAGGACTCTGGATCCGAAGCCGGTCATGTAGACATCCAAGTAGGATCACATTGTCAATGTATGTTTATTTTGGAACATTGCACCGCACTTAGGTGGGAGAGTAGCCCACTTTAGGCGATTCACTACCGAGCATTAGCTCACCCTCAAGCCGAGGGATATTATTTTACGTACAGGAGCGCGTATGGGAAGGCCTGGGCCCTAAAGGATCGAGGATTAAGAAAGTTTGCCATGGGCTTTGCTGACGACATATACATGTATTGAAACGCCTAATTTTAATATATGTATTTTATAAGAGTGAAAATATTGTAACTCTTGCAACTATTTGGTATATATTCTGGGATTCATAGTTAAGATGTATTATGAGTATCGCTTCATAAATCTGGGCGTATTACTCATGTGATCGATATATCGGATAGATTGAACTCGTTTCGGGGACTGTGCATACGCAGTTTCAGAGCCTGCAGAGCCCCCGTACAAAGGAGACTCGCCCGATTCGTGAGAAATGCCTGCTCAATTCGACATTCACGAGTGTTTCCGAGCGTGTCAGACTGCTGTCAATCTTGACCCCTGCCTGGGGGCATCACAAGTGCAAAACTCATCTATGTTTTCAGTCATTTCATGTTATTTTGCGACTCATATACAAATTCATGTAAAACTCATAACATTTCCTCTAAACTTGGTTTTGTAGGATTATTGATGAAAAGCAAGTGATTTGACAAGAAATAAGCAATATATTTCCAAAAGAAGAGTCAACCGGGAGTCTCACAGCGCACCACTGGGAAGATAAATATTTCTGTACCATCTGGAACATCAAATAGTTCAAATTCCCTCACTGTTGCATTCTACATTCAAAGAGCTTTCCAACGAGTACTCACACACCCAAATCCGAGTTAAAACGAAGAAGTTGTGGTCCCGATAAGTTGGAGAAGAAAAACAAGTTGCTGTCCAGAAACTGTGTTGCGACCAAGAAACTTGGTCACGACAAAAAAACTGTGTCGCTACCAAAAACGCCGGAGAAAACTAAAAAAAGGCCGAAAATTGATATTTTGACCTATTTTCAAGCCCATTTCACCCTAGGACCATATATATACTAGTTTTAGGTAGCAGGCGGGTGGGGAAGATCGAGAACCTCTCACGGGGTTTCTCTTCTAAACCGCCCATTTTTCTAGTTTTTCTACATATTTTGATTTTTTTTATGTATCTTAGAGTAATTTTTTAGTAGATTTTCAGACAAGAGATTTTTGTCAGAGGTCGGTAGATTCGCATTTCAATAATGTTCGGGACAAAGATTCAAATTTAAAATCGATTTTTTCTTTCATGGTTTTCTCTAAACTTACCATTTTCTTGTTTTGTCGTAGATTTTATTTTTAATAGATCTTATAGTAGTTTTGTTAAATTTTTATTTATATTGAAGAGATTTCGATGTCAGATAACGTAGATCTCGCATTTCATTATCGCTCAAACAAGGATCAAGCTAAAATTTGGATTTTTTTCTCTCACCTCTTGTCTCTTGATTTCTTTTCTTCATTTACTTATTTTTTGTTTTATTAATATTACTGAATCCAAAATGGAATATTAACACCCTCTAGGGTTGGGGATTAATTGTTGAACATTCAAATTTGTAGATTCTCAGTTATTTTGTGGGTTTGAAGACTGAATTTATATAATTGTTATTGTTCATATAATTCACTGTTAAGAATATTAGTAGCTTATACCCAGAAAAGAGCTGTATCTTTACTCTGATTTTCAGGAGGCCCTCTGAGTGACACAGAGATGGAAATTCCTGAGAGTAAAGAGAAAACTGGGGGTAGAGATAGATCATATTATAATAAACTCTAAAAGATTACTTTGATGTATCACTAATTTACTCATGGTGTGAGGATTAATTAGATGATGTATCGCTTAACGTGCAGAGGTCTCACCTCAAATTGATATAAGGATCTTCGACCCCAAGCAAGAAAGATCTAATCAAAGATAGTACCATAGATTCAAGGACGAGATACCGATTACATTAGAGAAGACTTGCATTATCCCGTCTACGCGCACTCCTTCAACCCGAGAAATGGTCGGTGGAAGTATTGAAAAGAAAAACAATCAAATCTTAAAGAGTACTAATCTTTACAAAGAGCTATTTAGATCCATTTGTCCTAAAAGGAATATGGTGTGTTGTGATGTTGAAATGATACTTGCCAAGAGAAATACAAGCCATGCTACATTGCTCGACAACCAAAGATTCAACTCACAAATGTCGCGCTTTCAAGGAAATGCAACCTGCTTTCTAAATAATTAATTATCCTCATCCCTAGTGCCTCTCTTCATACCTTTTAGAATTAAGTAGTTGTTTATTTGGTATATTTTAGGAATAGTTTTAAATCAGTTTTTATTTCAATTAAATTGATTTTATTCGACATCCTATTTTGTCGCCTAAATAGTGAAGAGCCCTTGTAATCGGGGTGATCAAATTCCAATTAGAGAGAACCTCCAATCCTCGTGGGTACGATATCCGAACTCCTAGAGTCCACTTTATTCCTTGTATGACCTGCACTTGCGAAAAGGGGTTGAGTGTTGGTAATACTTTCATTTCAGTTTTTGAGTACACTTACTTTTGTTTCAAATCAGTTTTTGAGTATTTACCACACCATTCCCTTGGCCATATTTTCACATATACATCATTTGGTCTTTACAGTCGTGACAAAGTTGTTATCTTTGTTCCCAACTTTTGTCATGGCTTGCAGTTTTCTGTCGCGACATGGTTTCATGCTTTCTTCTTAGATTATGTCGCGACATAATTTGAAGATGTTGCGACAAAGTCTGCTGAGGTTGTCTAGGAATTGTCGTGACATTAAAACTTTGTTGCAACCCACTTGTCATTTCTTGGTGCTCTTGAAAACTGTCGCGACATAAAATTTCTTTGTCGCGACAAATCTTCTCACATTTCAACTTTGTTTTATGTTGCGATAGAATTTTGAAATGTCACAACATAAAACACTCTTTTGCTCATACTGTGTCGCGACATAGTTATGTTCTCTTCTCTTGATCTTCTCTGTCAGAATATAGTTTCCTCGTTGTCAAGGACAAATATTTCGCTTTCGCCAACTTCATTACATACAATACCGGTGGTTGCCACATTCTCTTGTGTGGTCCTTCTCAACCTTTGTCGCGACAATATTTTCTTTTATCGCGACAGAGTTTCTCATAGTTATTCGTTGTTGCCGCCGCTATTATTACATTTTTATGCGTCACGATATTAGTCTTGTTGTTCGTGACGCCGAATCAACTCTATGTCGCCGGCTGCACCTTGAAAACATCGCGACATATTTCCTTTGTTGATCTTTGACGCTAGTTGAACTGTTTGTTGCAACATTGAAATCTTTGTCGCGATAAACTTGTCTTGACTTGTCTCATTGCTCTTCCATTTTCCTCGTCGCGACCTAATCTCTCTCTTTGTCGGACATAGATCTATACTCGCAACTTTTATGTCGCGACATAAATTTGATTTTCGAGACAAAAACTCTACTGACATTAGCTTGTACATTATCGTGACAAAGCAAATAATATCTCAACATTCTCCTTCAACAACTTTTCAATCATTATCGCGACACAAAAATCTATTGTTGTGACAAAGTTTTGTCTTCTGAGGACCATTATGTTGCAACATTCATTTCTTTGTCGTAACATTTATCATTCAATCTTTTCATGTCAGGTCGCCACAAAGCCGCGGAATGTCGCGATGCAATTTTGGTCGGTTCTCATAAGATTATGTCACATTATTCTGAATTTGTCGCGAATAATTGTGCCTTAGCCAATTTTGTGCTTTTCTTGCTATAATTTACTCTTTTACATTAAAAAATTGCAAAACATAAAGCTTGTGAATATTTTATAATTCAACATTCAAATCAATCATAAACTTTTAAAAAAATATCGGAAAAATTGATTAAAAATAGATGAGTTTAGGACTCATCACTTACACGGTCTCTTATCTCTTAAGCAATTAATTAATGAGCTTTATTACTAATTAGCTAGCTTGGGGATCCAATAACCCGTTATTATTTTTTACTCGATCAACGATTTAGATTGTTTTTAGAGCATAAATCGAACACTTAACTAGTACAAAATTCTAGCAGATCAAACCCCCATGATCGATGGACTCAACTCTAAAATGTAATTAGATGCTGCGATCTCTACCAAACAACAACAAATGGGAGTGAGTAGTACATATGATCGTTAAAACTGAGCTTGGGGAGGTAGTAAAATCATCAGTGGTAATTTCAGGCCAAAGGTAGCAGAAGGTCTTGCAACCATAACATGCATGGCAATGCTTTAGCTATCATAGAGACAGATTCCAAGAGTATTAGGGATGCTATTTACTCTACAGAACAGGACAACACAAAAATTTGGGCTCATCATAGAGGAAGGACTATAGGGACATGTGCCTAGGAACTCAGGTCACAGTACAACATGTTCACCGACAAGCTAATACGTAATAAGGCAGCCGATTCACTAGCTAAAACAACCCTCATCTTAAAGGGCTCAAATTACCAGCAAGAGGCCCCCCACTCTCTGTTGGATGTATTAGCAAAAGGTATGACCACGTTAGCTCATTAAATAAAATCTCTCTTGGTAAAAAAATAATTATTATTTTAAAATAAAACATTCAAAATTAATAAATAAATATAAAAAATTATTATAATTTTTAGAATAAGATTAGTAAAAGGAATGATAATTTGTTTTATTTGAAAAATATAATTTATTTCATTCAAATATTTTAAATAACATAAAATAAAATGAAGGGGACCCAACCCCGGCTCTTTTCCTAACTCAGCAATTTCTCCCAAGACTCCTACGCATTTGAAAAAACATTTCATTTCTTTTAAACCTTTTTAAAAGTGAATCCGTGGAGTGAACCCATTTATAAAGTTACATTTTCCATTAAATTCTTATGAAACATGGTGAGACAAATTTATTTATTTATTTATTTTAAACATTAAACCCTTTATAGAAAATCGGGCAGGGTTTCCTCTGTTTTTCGGACATGTCCCAATTTACAACACCTGTAATAAAACAATTTAATTTACTCCACATCCAATAGTGGGACATCAAGTCCACCACAACCAATTTCAAATCAAACTTTAAAATCATTTTCTAAACACTATAGATATATAAACAATCTTTTAAAACTTATATACGTTACAAAATAAAGGTGCACAGGTAGTTATTTATAACAAAAACTATACATTGTCAAAAAGGTGGTCATCACATGAGGCGGAGTGTCATCGTCCGTAGGATGCCTCGAACCCGCACGCGCCGCCTCCCTAAAACATTTATAAAACATTTGGAAAAAGGGTGAGCTAAAGGAGCTCAGTGAGAGTACAGTTCATAGGAAAATAATGTTTCCAGATATAGTTCAAATACTATGTGTAAAAATATTGTATATAGATCTCATTTCCATAAACATTTATTTTGCATTCTTTTCCTTTCTATTCAAATACAACATATAAAACAATTGTATAGAGATCTCATTTCTATAAACATTTACTTTGCATTCTTTTCCTTTCTATTCAAATATAACGTGTAAAACAATTGTATCAACATATATTTTCAATATACTTTCTTTTCCTTTTTGAACTGGCCATATCCAATGGAACCGCCTACCGTTAACCATCATGGCCTACGAAAAGAACCTCCGGCGAAATACCTACGATCACCGAATACGCCCAAAAGGAACCTCCGAGAAATCGTTTACATCAAGTAATCCACCGCTGGCCCATAAAAGAACTCTACGAGGAAACAATTTACGATCACCGATGGCCCAAAAAGGAACCTTTCGAGCAATCAGGCCTTTCTTTTTTAAATACCATTGCACTATGGAATAAATCATATTATACGTTGGTTAACTTTTTCGCATTTTACACGTATGGCAATATGCATCACTCTTCCTTCCTCTATAAAAATCCTAACCCTTCCCTATGTACTACGCACGCTGCAAAGCAATTTTACCGACTTTCCTTAAACTTTATCTTTGTAACATGTGGTAACCATGGATTCAAACATTTTCATATAAACATGTATATAAAAATATGGTACCATAACATTTCATTTTTATATGGAAACCATAAATCATGTTTTATAAAACTATGGAAACCATAATCATTTCCATATTTTCTCAACATACTAAAAGTCAAGAAAACTACATTTCTTTTTTCATTTGAACATTTGTAACATAGATATGTAAACATATTGGTAAACATTAATATATATATATATATATATATATATATATATATATATATTCTAAACATTTTACATTTTCCTCACCTTAGTTATTTAAGGCCCTTTTTCCTCCTTTAAACAAAACTCACTTCCACCTCGTCTCTTTATCACCTTCCTCCTACAAGTCACATTATCCATAAATCCATTAACATCCATACTCTTAATCTTTGCTCAATTACACCATTAACTATACTATACTTTCCAAAGAACTCCTTACATGACCACTTCCAATTGATTAAAATCAATTGAACTCAACCTCTTTGTTCTCATGATTTTCTTATGCTAACTCATGGAAATTACTACCCCATACAATAGCCCACAACATGCCATGAAATGGTCATGCCAAAACCCGGCTATTCACATCGACATAACCAAGCAACCTGGATACTTGGTGCAACCATAAATTTTCAGCCATGTTCTGTTCATCCACTGTCCTCTACAGGAATATGGTTAGAATCTTGACTCAATGGGCTTTCCATAGAGCCCAAGAACACCCAAAACGGATTTCAGACGAAGAAGTTATGGCCTTCCGAAATTGGAGGCCATGACCATTGTGTCCCCCCCGGGAATTAGTGTGCTAGTGCACTTTGAATGAATTTTTGAGTCCCAACGGGTCTAATTTGATTGACTCTATTTCAATGAGATTGTTCTCCTATCAGCTTAGTTTACTTATCAATTTGAATCACTCACTCCGATAAGCGATGGTCAAATTATGTCCAAAATATACCATGGAGTCTTAAAACAGTAATTAAAAACTGCCTCCCGAACATACCACTTTGAACGCATTTTCGAGTTCGTTCCGCCGACCTGATGTAGACCTATTTCAATGAGGATTGTTGTCCTATCAGTCTAGTCTGCTTAGCAATTCAAATCACTTAATTTGGATGAGTGATGACCAAGTTATGGCCAAAATACAGTCATGGAGTTGTAAAAACAAACTGGACAACATCTCCCTTTAATACACCCATGCCCTTAGACTGAAATTAACCCGAGTAGGAGAAAAACTCTACCTCAAATGGCGTGCTTTCCGTAGACGCCTTGCACTCGACCTAACGAGATCCGACCACGAAACTCGCGGAATCAAGAAAGAAGACTTTTCTCTCTCTCTCTCTTACTCTCTCTTACTAAGCCAATGGGTACTCAAAAACGAGCTTTAGATATTTTTTCGGGATATTTATAAAGTGTGGACACGGTGGCCCACGCCGCGCCACATGTCACACTTCTTCTGCCTGCTGGCCCTAAACAATTTATTTATCCTTGCCAGCCTCCATCTATCTTAAATGGAAATTCTTTAAATATTTGATATTTTTTGGGATTTTTCTAAAAATCTCGTTTTCGGGGTCCACTCGATGTCCGTCGCCTCGAATTTCATGAAAATCCTATTGTCTCGGAATTCAACAAAATTTGACTAGGTAAATAGATTTTGCGAGACAAATTCAACGGTGAAGTCCATTTTGTCATCCGAGATCTAGAAAAATTTCAGATTTTTCTATGGCAAATTACCGTTTTGCCCTTTTTTAGAAAAATTACATTTTCACCCCTTAACATAATTTTGTTTTAATCTATTTCAACTTTTCGCTCAATACATTAGGGAATATTTTTTTTTTCTAGGGCTTGTTTTTCTAAAATTATTATTCATTTGATCGCTTTCCAAATAAATACCTAACTGATCGAAAACGAAATTTACTATTCATGGAAATCAGAATTGTGGTCTACAATTATTTTCTCCTTATAAAAAATTTCATCCTCGAAATTTAAATATCATACCTGACTAAAACAGGTGTGGATACTGAGTCTGCATCTGATATTCAAGTTTTCATGTTGCTTCCTCTTTGCCGTGATTCATCCACAAAGACTCACCAAAGTGCTGAATCACTTGTTCAAGAACCCGATCCTTTTGATCAACACCAACCTGCCTTTCTCTCATAAGTCAAGTCTTTTCGTCTTCTTTCAATTCAACCTATTGGACTTAACATATGTGAAGGATCCGCTATATACTTTCAAGCATAGAAAACATGAAAGACATCATGTATTCCGCCACCCAGTGGCAACCTCAACCAATACGCTACCTCCCCAATTATTTCCACAATCTCATAAGGTCCCATATAGCGGGGACTTAACTTCCCTTTCTTTTCGAATCGCAACACCCCTTTCCAAGGTGATATCCTCATAAATACCTGATCCCCCACCTGAAATTCCAGATCTTCCTTGCCATTCCGTGATAACTCTTTTCTCTCAAGCCGATCTTGTGCTATCTTTAATCTATCCCTAATAACCTTAACTTTATCTATCGTGACCTGAACAATTTCTGGACCTAACAATTTTCTCTCACCTACCTCCTCCCAACATAATGGAGTTCTACACTTCCTTCCATATAAGGCCTCGTAAGGTGCCATTTCAATGCTTGATTGATAAGTATTGTTTTAGGCAAACTCCATTAATGGTAGATGTCTATCCCAACTTCCTTTAAACTCTAACACACAAGCCCTGAGCATATCTTCCATCGTCCTGTGATGGTTCTTTCGTATCGGGCCATCCGGTCCGAGGATGGAAAGCCGTATTGAAATGTAACCTAGTACCCGTGAGCTCTCAGAAGCTTTCAGCGTATCAGTGGAAGTAAATCGCGGATCTCGTCCCATTAATTATCGATACCCGGCTGCATTCCTTGAAGTCGCACAATCTCTTTTACATACAACTCAGCTAACTTCAATCGAAGTCACTATTTTCATAGTAGGAAATTTGGGGCCGACATTAATCTATCAACAATCACCCATATCGCGTCATAACCACTCCGCAACGCTAGCCCTACTCCATAAAATCCATCGTGATTTTCTCCCATTTATCGAGGATCTAAGAGACCGTAAGAGCCCTCAGAGGTCTCGATGCTCACCGACTTGCCGACAAATGAGACATCTCGGAGACAAACTCGCAACATCTTCTTCATACCCCCTCCACCAAGAGTGTTCCTCAAGGTATGATACATTTTAGTTGCTTCCCGATGCACGCATATGCGTAAGAGCGAGCCTCTTCCATAATTTCTTTCTTTAATTCTCCCACATCCAAGACATAATCTTATGACCCATCATCAATGTACCATCCGGCTTCGCACTCAAAATCCCTTCAAATATTTAAACTCTCGCTTCCCTTCAACTTAATCACGGCTTCTGGATTCGAAGTCCGTAGCCCCTTTATCCCGTCTATCAAGACGGATTTAACATGAAATGTAGCCAGTAAAGCTCCATTATCCGGCCAACTCTAAGATCACACACCTAAAGACCTCAATTCCACAAGTCGAGGGAGGTATACAACCTTTAAGTGAGATATGGAACCCGTAGATTTCCTACTGAGAGCATAAACTACCACATTAGCCTTTCCCAGATGGTACTCAATAGTGCACTCATAATCCTTAATGAGCTCAACCCATCTCCTCTGTCTCATATTTAACTCCTTCCGTGTGAATAAATATTGCGTGCCTGTGGATCCTGTAAAAATTCATGCATGGAACTCCATATAAGTAATGCCTTCATATCCAGAGAGCAGCACTACAAAGAACCAACCTCAGTCATGGTGTCTGATATTCCCGCTTTTCACGCTTTCTTCAATTGTCTCACATATGCTATCACATTTTCATCTGCGATTAACACACACCCTAAGCCCTACCTCCTGATGCATCATAAATACACTCGTATATCTATCCCGCCCGATGGAAGTAAGAACTGGCCGAGGTCAATTTCCTTTTAGCTCATCAAGCTTTGTCGACATTCCTCCGACCATACAAAATTTTCCTCTTTCCTTATCAATTTAGTCAAAGGAGCTGCTAACTTCGAAAACCCCTCCACAAACTTTCGATAAGACCAAACCTTAAAACTTCGTGATTCCCGCCTCACATTCGTAGGTGGTTTCTAGTTCACAATTGCCTCAATCTTTTGAGGATCAACAGAAATCCCCACTACTTAAATCACATGTCCTAGAAAGGCAACACCGTTCAACCGGGAACCGGCATTTACCGACCTGCATATTAACCGATTTTCCTCGAATCAGAAACAACTCTCAGATGTTCTCATGATCTTCCTTACCGCCCGAATAGATCAAAATGTCATCAATGAATTACTATAACAAACTAATCTAAATAAGGCTGAAAGATCCTATTCATAAGATCCATAAAACAACTCGGGCATTAGCTAGTCCAAATGGCATGACTAAGAACTCAGAATGCCCATACCGTGTTCTAAAGCCGCCTCGGGGAACATCCCCTCTAACCTGATCTTTAATCGATGGTAACCCGACCTCGTATCAATTTTTGAAAATACCCCTTCGCTCCTCGTAATTGATCAAAAAGATCATCAATCATGGAAGCGTATTGATTTCAGATTGGCCACTTTATTCAACTCTCTGTATCACACACCAAACTTCCATCCCTTTTTCTTCACAAATGCAACAGAGCTCCTCTAAGGTGAAGTACTTACTTAATAAAAACCCTTTTTACTCACAAGCTCTTCCATCTCGCATTTTCAATTCTTTCAACTCTAAAGGAGTCATTGGCTATGTAAGGTGCCTTAGTGATCGGGTTCGGTCCCTGTGGCCAATCTAACTAAAATCAATCTCTCTATCCTGGAGGTATACCCGGGAAGATCCTCTGAAATATATCCCAAATTCTCTGACTACTAGAATGTCTTCCAGTCAACTACCACTATCCCTCACCTCAACGGCATAATCTGTGTACCCCGATATGACTTTCGCAGCACTTACTTAGCCTTCTAGCCACATAATACTCATAAGTAGTGTCTTCCTCAGAACCCATATAACACAACCTCTCGGTCACTCGGGGTCCACTTGATCTAACCTCTTTCTATAACAATCCACTCAGAAGATGATGTCTAGATAGCCAATCCATGCCTATGACAACATCAAAGTCATGGATGTTCCAATAATATCAAGTCCGCTAAACTCCGGCTCCAATAATCATCCTACTATCCATAGAAACACTCTCTGCTAGCCATGAATCCCCTGTAGGAAGAGATACCACTATGCTGCAGTCTATAGGTTGGGACTTCACATTAACATTTGAAATGAACCCCATAGAAATAAAAGAATGTGTAGCTCCATGGTCTATAAGAATATGAGCATCATGGTCAAAGACTAAAATCATACATGTCACAACATCTGAGCACACGCATCCCCGCAAAATCAGAACACCTCGGGCTCGGTCATAGGCTCCGCCCGGAGGTCCTCCGGGTGGTCGACCTCTCACCTCGCAAGGCACTACAGTCTACTAGGAAGGAGTAGAACCCCACGGTGCCCCTCCGATCCTCGACCTCTACCAAATTAAAAGGTGAAAATGGCCTATGTATTGGTGCCCTTTGTAGCGCCCCTTCTTGGAGGCTAGCATGAACATTCCTTTGCAAATGTCAAACATCCACATCTATAACAAACATCGGTCCCCGTGCATTTATCTATAGAAACCTTCCACACTTAAATTGCTGTCTTGGGGTCGAAGAAGTTCCAATTGATGGTTTTACTCAACTTCGTCTCGATCTACCTCCCGACCGCTCTTACCAGCCTACCCATGGTGGTTTTCCTCCCTTTCTTTGATCCATCGGATCCACCTGTTCAAGTATATCCATCTCTCTTTTCGCCCTCGCGAACCCCGTGCAATCCGAGGAGCTAATCCCAAACTCCTCTATCCCCGATGGCGCCTCAACCACCGTCTATACCGAGTATGAGAGATCGACGTCAAATGCTCTCGACTCTTTTCTCAAGCCCACTACAAACTCCTTACTTTTCGTAATTTCATGATTACAACAGAGGAACATGTCGCACTAGTTCCGAACTTCTTTCATAACTGGTCACCTACATGGTCCTTGCTCGCTTGGAAAAATCTTCAATTTCTTCGATCTTTTATAAACCGTAGGTAGAATTTCTCTAAACTCCTTTCTTAAAGTCCCAGTCCAGACACCCTCTGAAATTGCCTCTACTCCGCTTTCACCGGGCCAAGTGCCTGGCTCTTATCAGAAAGTGTATTTATGTCACCATATGTCACTAAGCATCCCATAACATTAACACCCTCTCATTACCTCTAAATTACGACCATGCCTTTTCGTGGATCCCCATTCCGTCATAATTTCGCCCATAATTTCTCGCCTCTCAATGGACACCGCCGGCCACCCGGGCCGACGAAATGTTGTGGCTAAAATCCGGCTTCTCATCCATCTGCGGTATGTCACCCCGCCGCTCCGGAGGACGTGATGGTCCCGCCTCGAAGGCTCAAGGAACAGGAGGTGGAATAGGAACATTAACGCACTCATCTATATGTTCCTCAATCGAGCGCATAACCTCAGAAACTCTCCTCGGGTCGGACGACCGACGACGCATTTTCGTAATAACATTTAAACATATCATATGTTATAAAGTTCATATGACATTTAAAATTATTAAAATAACTCATGCACCTTTTAAATAAAACATTAAATCATTTTGTAGACGTGGAGATTCGCCAGAAAATACCAAAACATTTTCAAAACTCGGGGTTTCGATATCATGTCAAGGGACCCAACTGGTTTCCTTCCTAACTCGTGACCCTCCCAAGACTCCTACTGATTTGAAAAAAACCTTTCATTTTTAAACCTTTTAAAAGTGAATCCGTGAGCGAACTCATTTATAAAGTTACGCTTTTCCATTAAATTTTATGAAACACGGTGGGACAAATTTTTTATTTTTTTTAAACATTAAACCTTTATATAGAAAATCTACGAGTTTCCTCTGCTTTTTCTGACATGTCCCAATTTACAACACCGTAATAAAAACAATTTAATTCTACTCCACATCCAACAATGGGACATCAAAGTCCACCACAACCATCCTCAAATCAAACTTTAAAATCATTTTCCTCGAACACTATAGATATATAAACAATCTTAAAACTTATATACGTTAGCAAAATAAAGGTACACAAGTAGTTATTTACAACAAAACTATATACATTGTCAAAAGGTGGTCGTCACTTGAGGCGGAGTGCGTCAATACCGAGGATGCTCGAACTACACGCGCCCCGCCCCCGAAACATTTGCAAAACATTTGGTGCGCGAAGAAATGAGCCTGGGGTGAGAGTACGCTCATAGAAAATAATGTTTCCGCATATAGTCAAATACTATGTAAACAATTGTATAGAGATCTCATTTCCATAAACATTTACTTTGTATTCTTTTCCTTTCTATTCAAATACAACATATAAAACAATTGCATGTGTAGATCTCATTTCTATAAACATTTACTTTCAGATTTTTCCTTTCTATTCAAATACAACGTGTAAAACAATTGTATCAACATATATTTTCAATATACTTTCCTTTTTGAATCCGTCATATCCAATGGAACCTCGCCTTACTGCTAACCAATCGTTGGTCCATGAAAGAACCCCGAGGAAATAGCTCCACGATCACCGATGGCCCAAAAAGGAACCTCCGAGGAAATCATGCCATACCGCAGTCCACCGCGCCTGCAAAGAACCCACGAGGAAACAAGCTCTTACGATCACCGATGGCCCAAAAAGTGAACTCGATAACAGGCCTTTAAATACCATCGTACTATAATAAATCATATTATGCTGGTAAACTTTTCGCATTTTACACGTGTATGGCAATATGCATCACTCTTCCCTTCCCTCTATAAAAATCCTAACCCTTTTCCCCTACGTAATTACACGCGTAAAGTACTTTTACGAATTTTCCTTTAAACTTATCTTGTAACATAAAGTGGCAGTCTCATGGATTCAAATATTTTCATATAAACATGTATATATAAAATATACATTCATAAACATTTCATTTCATATGGAAACCATAAATCATGCTTTATAAAACTATGGAAACCATAATCATTTCATATTTTCTCAACATAATTAAAATTCAAGAAAACTACATTTCTTTTTTTCATTTGAACATTTGTAACATAGATATGTAAACATATACATTCGGTAAATATTAATATATATATATATATATATATATATATATATATATAGTAGTTAGTATATATATATATATATATATATATATATATATATATATATATATATATATATATATATATATATATATATATTTATAAATATTTATATTTTCTCACCTTAATTTATTAAGTTCTTTTTCTCCTTAAACAAAACTTTCCACTCTCTACCCTGTCTTTATCACCTTCCCAAGTCACATTATCCATAAAAATCCATTAACATCCATAGCCTTAATCTTTGTTCAATTGGCTAACCCATTAACTATAATTTATACTTTCCCAAAGAACCCTGCTATTTAATCACTTCCAATTGGATTAAAATCAATTGAACTCAACCTCTTTTTGTTCTCATAGTGATTTTTTATGCTAACTCATGGAAATTACTACCCCATACAATACCACAACATGCCATGAAATGGTCATGCCAAAACTGGTATTATTCACACGACATAACCAAGCAACCCGACACTGTGCACCATAAATTTTCAGTCACGTTCTGTTCATCCACCGTCCTCTACAGGAATATGGTTAGAATCTGACTCAATGGGCTTTCCATAGAGTCCAAGAACAATTCAAACGGATTTCTGGATTTGAAAAGTTATGGCCTTCCGAACGAGGCCATGACCATTGTGTCCCCCTGGAATTGGGTGCAAGGCACTTTGAATGAATTTCTGAGTCCCAATGGGTCGGAATTTGGATTGACCTATTTCAATAAGGATTTTTCTCCTATCAATCTAGTTTATTTAGCAATTTGAATCACTCAATTCGGATGAGTGATGGTCAAGTTATGTCCAAAATACAGTCATGGAGTCTTAAAACAACGTAAAATCGCTCAACATACCCCACTCTCACGCAGCTGAGTCCAAATGGTCAAAATTGATAGACCTATTTCAATGGAGGATTGCTGTCCTATCGCCAGTATACTTAGCACCTGAATCACCATCGATGAGACAGCCAAGTTATACAAAATACGTCATGGAGTTGTAAAACAAACCGACAACATCTCCCCTTTATCACACCCACGCCTGACTGAATTAACCTCGAAATAGAGAAAACTCTACACCTCAAATGGCGTGCTTTCCTGGACATCGCCTTTTCTCTGCTTCCATGAAAACCTGAACCTGGGAACTTAAGATAATTCATTCTCAGACACGTCATAGACTTCATCAGATCGCTTTAATTTCGACCTAACAAGATCCGATCGACGAAGTCCCATTAATCGGGAGAATATCGCTTTCTCTCTCTCTCTCCTCTTCCTCTCTCTCTCTTACTTTCTCTTACTGTCAATGACCAAATGAGAGCTTTAGATATTTTGGGGATATTTATAAAGGTGGATGTGCCCACGTCAAAGAATGCGGTCATGAATTTCTTCGCCCAGTTGCTTCCGTAAACACCAGATTAATCCTGTGGCCACCCACTGATCTTTAAAATAAAATTCTTAAATATTTGAAATTTTTCGAGATTTTTCTAAAAATCTCGCTTTTGGCTCAATCGACGCCTGCCGCCCTTAATTTCAAGTAAAATCCCGAACGCTCTAATTCAACAAAATTTGACTTAACTGGGATTTCGGCGAGATCTAATTCAACTATGAAGTCCGTTTAATCATCCGAGATCTAAAAATTTCAGATTTTTCTCGTGGTACCATCAAGCTTGCCCTTTTTTAAAAATTGCATTTTCACCCCTTAACATAATTTTGTTTAATCTATTTAAGCTTTGGACTCACACATTATTATGAACATTTTTTCTGGGCTTGTTTTTCAAAAAATTACTATTCATTTGATTTTTCCAAATAAATACTTAATCGATTTAAAACTAAATTTATTTATTCACGAACTCAGAAATTGAAAATATTTCTACATAAAATATGATACATGTATACCTATATTTTAATATTTGTATACTTATATTTAATTATTATATAAATGATATTCAAAATCATATTATTAAAAATAGGGTGAATTACATAAATGGTATCTCAATTTTTTCATTTTTTATATTTTGGTTTCTCAACTTTATTTTTGTTGAATCAAGTGCTTAAAATTTTTTTTTTTTTTTTTTTTTATGTCTCAACTTTATTTTTATTCAATCAAATATTTAGACTTTAATTTTTGTTCAAGTACTTCTTGATCCATCAAAGCTTACTAGGATATTTAAATTAATAAAAATTGAATTAAAATTACATTCCATATCCTATAAAATAATGAAATTAATTAAATGACCTTTAACGAGGTGAAATGACAATATTATTTAATGAGTTTTACTAGCTATTTGTTACAATAAAAAAGAAATTAATAAAATTGGCTACTATATCAAAATTAAATTTTTTAAAATAAAATTTAATTATCTTCTATTATTTTTACTTGTTTTCTAAGTGTTATGTGAAAAATAATTATATATAAATAATTAGAATGGTTAATTACATAAATGGTGTCCCAAAAGTTCCAAATTTTCTATTTTGGTGTTTCAACTTTATTTTTGTTCAATCAAGTGTCTAAACTTTTTAATTTTTCTATTTTGGTTCTCAGTTTTATTTTTGTTCAATCAGATGTCTAAAATTTTCAATTTTTTAATTTAATTTTGGTGTCTCAACTTTATTTTTGTTCAATCAAATGTTTGAACTTTTAATTTTTGTTCAATCAAATGCTTTATGACCAATCAAATTTTATTAGAATATTTGAATAATCAAAATTTTCATCCAAATGTATACACCTTTATTAAATTTTTCTTGTATTGATAAAAATGTAATTGTTAAACTCAGTAAGAATATCAAACGACTCTTTTCCCACTTTTTACCAACATCAACCTTTTTGATGATTTAATAAAAATATATTTATTTAATAATTTTATTTAATTTTAAATTTATTACATAAACATGGTGTATATAAGATTAAAATAAAAAGTACTTTTTTATGCCAAGTGAAAAATTGAATAAAAATTGAAATTTTAAGTATTTTCTTATATTTTTATGTTATAAATAATTTTGTATTAAAAATAAAATTTGTAGCATAATGTCACTTATCACGAAGAATACCCTTGGATGAGTATTAAATATACTCATTTTATTCCTGTATTTTTGTGTTATTTTATAGTTTTTAGTTATAAATAAGTGTTCTAATACTTATCTATTCTTGTGTAGCTATTCATGGTCGCGACCATGACTATAAACTAGAAGAAGACTGTGCATTCAACATTCGGTGTAGTCGCAACCACAGAACTTCATGGTCGCAACCATGAACGTCTTCACCAGCCACTGTGGTTTATCTCATGCAGTGTGGCCATGACCACATAACATTCATGGTTGTGACCATGCGATGTTGGTAGCCCAACATGTAACGCCCCTTCCCTTAACTACGGCGGGTGAGGGGACGCCACACAGAGCAAAGAGCTTTTAACATGATTTTTCGGGCATTATGTGGGCCCAATTCAATCATGGTTTCATAAGTAACATAACTTGTTACAAAAAGCCAGAATTATGGAAATTCTTGACTATAGATTATAACCTTGTAAAACTACCACCTATAGTGGTGTTTAAAATTTCATGTACATATATGCTTGAGTCCATAATTACTTGTATTTATACAAGTTTCACTATGCTAAATATTACATTTATGTTACTATTACAAGATCATATCAAAATCAAGTACATACTTAAGAAGGGCTCCTAATGCTGTGTTGGCCCTAGCGAGCGCGGGATGTCCCTAGCAACTTCTTTAGTATCTACACGGATGAAACACTCTTGCTAAGCTACTGGCTTAGTGGGAAAATAGAATAACATATATGACCACTCATAGTGATCCTTAATTATGGTAGACATGCTTGTATAAACATTCCACATAGCATAGTATTCATTTCTCCCGTAGGAGTACATAACAAAAATTTCATATCATAAGGTACCCATAGGTACACTACAATACATAACTAAGGTATGCCTTAGCATCTGAGCTGATTACTTTTATTCTCATATTGTTCATTATTGAATATATAATCATTGTGCATAAACAGGTGAAAATGAATAACGAGAGACACGTCTGATAAGTACGTGATCTGATATAGTATAGAACATATGTAGAAACGCGAACATGCGTGCATGCGACACGAGCAAAGGTGTCTTAGCATGCAAAGTGTCGGTAGAATTGAGCGGATGTGCTGGTCACCCAGAAACGAGGAAGTGTTGGAGTGAAATGCTGACGAGGAGTGTCGTAATTGCTAAATGAGCGTGCCCTGTTGTTCACTCTAGGTCTTAAAAGCTTAAGCATGCAATTATATGTGTTTCAGAGCAATTTACATTGGTCTTATCAATATTCATGTTATACTCTTAGTCAATTATTATGACTATATTTCCCTCATGCATACTGAAATGTTGATTTCCAACTATAATTTCGACCCTGTAAACAAGGTTTTTAGATAAATTGATCTTCTAACACATTGTTCCCCTGTGTCTTTCCACTGGATCAAAATCAAGTCATTTGAACCTTTAATTTAGGAGGTATGACCTAAACATTCCAAACTGCTCTTGGACAGTTTCCAAGAACAAAATCTGAAATTGTGTCCTATATTTAAAATTTTGGGAACAATGGGGACATAATTTGACCATACTTTCTTCATAAAAGTTACTTTTCTAGGTGTCTAGTTTAAGTAGAATTTTGATTCACCTCATTTGGATCAGTATAACTTAAGATATGGTGCAAACAACATGAACTACTCCTGTAGAGAGGACAAAATCCGCATACTGTAAAACTCTTTTTTAGGGTTTTTAAAGCAAGATTTACATCTTGGTCTCTTCTATACATTTGTAGCTATGGTTCTTAGGTTTCCTCTTTAACTAGAATCATCCAAATTGGAGGTCCGTAGGTCAAGTTATGGGAAAAGAGAAAAAAAAATATATATATATATATATATATGTTTTAAAAATTTGGAATGAAGCCACTTCCCTAAATACCTACATGTCTCTTTACGAAAATTTTGGTCCTTATCACGAGACAATTTCAACTCAAACCAAAAACAAGATCAAGCTTGACCTCGAGCCAAACTCAAACCCAGCGAAAACAAAAAAACAAGGAGAGTTAATCCCCAACCTTGATGTCTTGAAAGCTGATGTGAGACCGGAAAGATCAGTTTCTAAGGAAGGATAAAATGGTAATTTCGGTCCGTCAATTTTCTAGATCTCGGATGTGGCCGGACGATCTGAAAGTTGGAATAGTCTCGTGAAATTAACAACCACGTCGAATTTCGTTTGGATTAGGGTGGTGGGTTCACGTTTTGAGGCATTGAGGTGTTGGATGACACGTGGTAGGTTAAGGAAGTACCACACCTTTCAAGGTCAACACTTGAATAAAGGAAATGGCTCACATTGAGCCACATTAGGTGGCGTGATCAGTGAACCGATGATCGCAGGTGGATGATGTCGAAAAGGAAATAAATAAATAAAGAAAAGGGATGGAGAAGGGTGAGAGCCACCTGATTGGCTTGAGGAAGGTGAGAGGCCCCATCAGTTTGACCCCATACGGTCGGTCTCGAAAAGGGGAGAGAAAGCGAATGAAATGAGGAGAAATTGAGAGAAAATGAGAAAGAGAAATGGAAAGAAGAAAACGAGACGTAGGGAGGAAGAAAAAAAAAGATCCGGGGGAAGTCAGCGGATCTCATTTTACAGAGAGAGTCTCTTCGCCTACTCTCTGAGTTTGTGGCGTCAGATAGTGATTCTTTCGCGACAAGAGAAGGAGAGTTGTTCTGCGAAGAGGACGACGTGTGGACTCCGGTTTTAGGGAGTTTGACGAACTCAGAAAAAGGTGAGGTTTTCTCTGCTAACTTTCTTTTTGTTTAAGGGTTATGTCTTTGGATGGGGATTTGTTGAGGCTGGATGGTAGTGATTTTGGTTCCAAAGATTTGGGCGAGTGGATAAATCCTTGGAATGTTTTGGACGATTACTGCGGGTACACATTTGTGTGGTGCTTGATTTGTGGTGTTATTATTTATTGCCATGAGAAAATAACATGTTGTGTAGTGGCAGTTGTTCAGGCAGGCAGCGGATTGTCTTAGCCAGCACGTGTGGTGAGTTTATGTTATTATTATAAAGCGAATAACATGAGGTATGGAATTAATTTTGTTAACATGCATGAGTGATATATTGGCATGTGTTGGATGTTGTGTGCCCATTGCATTGCACTTAGGTGGAAGTAATCCAAGTAGGAAATTCCACTCTTGGGCTTCCTTTCGCTGAGTCGTGGAGACTATTTTTTTAGAGTCAGAAGACACACTTGGGGATGGGACGCATCCGGAGCCTTAGAGATGAAGAAATGGTCATGTTGGTCTTGTTTTGTAAAATTTTGGGCAAGAGACCCAGTTTTGTATAAATTGTAAATAAATGCTTTTTGTATAAAATGTACATTTTTATGAGTAGGATGTGTGAGCCAGTGGCCGTTTTGCCTGGAGTGCGTCTTATACGTGACATGGGACGTAGATTTCGCGGGTTGGCCAGATGGTCAGCGGACCCCGAGGTTTTGGGGCGTCACATTCAACCTAACTTTCCTTTTCTTCATTTTCTTCTCTTCTTTCTTTCCTTTCTTCTCTTTGCTTGAACAAGTAGAAACCAAACAAAATGGAGAGAAAGCAAACCAAAGATTGGTTCCTCTCTCAATCGTATGCCCTAGACCTTCAAAGCCAAAAATGGGGACTTTTTCCATTCCATAGACAAGTTTGTTGTTTTAAGCCTCCTTTTGGCTTAAGTTTTGCCCTTGCTATTTAGTCCTTCGACTTCATTAAGTTCCAATTCAAATTATCATAATTCCTATAATAGCATATAATCTTTTAACTTCATGTCACATAAGTCCCTAATTTGACAATTTACTATTATCCTCTTCACTTCTTTAATAATTCCGGTTATATCATTTTTTCACACTTAACTATTAAATTTCCGAAAATCCAAGTTTGATTTCCATTATACCCTAAACATTTCATAAAACTACTAGGAGCATAATTTGGGGTGTTACTGACACATTTTAGCCATTTTGGCCTATTCTCGGGAGGCATAAAAAGGTATATGAGTCATTGTAAAGTGGGTGGCTTTTGGGTGGAAACACCCTAGGGCATTGTGCTTGGAAGAGGAGAAGCGTTCTTGAAGAGGAAGAAGAAGAAGATGGAAGGATGAAAAGGGCTTTCACTACAATTTGTTTATTCTCTCCCTCTACCTCTATTTTTCTCTCTTTTTATGGTTGTAATTCCTTTTCCAGTTATGTTTTAGTTAGTTTTCTTAGGGCTTAGATGTAGCCAAGACTTGTTTATATGACTCTCTCTTAATTTTAGTTGCTTTATGTTTTATTTTCATGTGTTGAGTAGTTTATTTTGTTCTTAATGCATGAGGGTAATTAACCAATGCTTGCATGATTTGTGGTTCAATTCAAGATTTGAGAAGTGAGGTGGATTAGACATGATGATACCATTAAATTGTCTGACAGATATAAAGTAGGGTCGATTTGTGGGATTAGAGTTTCTTGGATTTAATGCGCCTTTTAACATCTGAGGTTGAGTAGAGATGCAAAATACCTGATTTCTAAGGTAGATTGTGAGTTATTGAGAGAGATTCGCATATGCATTAGTGAAATCACTATCAAAATAATGAAATGAACATTAATTGATTGGGTTAAGAGGTTCATATAGGATTGTGTTGGTGAAATCTTTGGATAAAGGTTTTTAGTCTTGAGTCTTTGTCAATTTAGGATTCTTGCATGCTAGTTGTTATAAGTGAGTCTTTCACGATTTTCCACATCAAATCAGAATAGAGCCTAGCTAGATTAGAATTAAAACTTAATAAGCCGTCCTCGTGGGATGATGATACTCTTACTTACTCTTCATTAACGATCGATTGTAATTGTGCACATAAACTATTATTTCACGTATCTGGCATTCACTTTGTCGAGTTTTGGCCATTTTGTTAATGGGGATTGATTGCTTTTATTAATATTTATTCAAAATAGTTTGACTCTACTTTGGATATAGTTATTCTTGTTTATTTTCTTTTTCTATTTAACTTTGGATTTATATATATATATATATATATATTTTTTTTTTAATTTTTTTTTGGCAAGACATAACAAATGGTATGGATGCTTTCACTAATTCAGCAACTCAAGCTACTCTTGCCAATTTGATGAATCAATTGAAGCTTCTTACAAACCAACTTCAAAGTATCCAACTTCATAATGATGAGTTTAAGGCCAATGATGTTCAAGTATACCCTACTATGTGTAGGTATTGAAATAGGCCTCATATGAGAATAGATTGTCAAATTGAGAATCCATTTGCACAAGATCATCCACCCTGACTTCCATAAGATGAGACACTAAGTATAGAAAAGATGGTCAACACACACACCCTATATATGGCTAATGCTTATTCTTAGTTCATGGATGAGAAAAGCCAAGCTCCACAAGGAGAAAATCTAAGTATAGAGGAGATGGTTAGTGCCTATACCTGATTCATGGATGATGCAAGGAAAAAGGCGACAGGATTCTTATTAGAGAGCAATAAGAAAATTTATTGGCCCCGGTGGAAGTGAATCAGGGAGGTGATGAGATGGAAAATCATGAGGATACAACCTTGGCAGTGGGAAGAGTTGAATAGCTAAAATGAGTAGAGGAAGTTGAAGAGGTGATGAAGAGTTGATTAGCGAGTGAAGAATGAAGAGGTCAACACGCGACGGAAGAGAAGAATAGAAGAAGTTAGACAATTCTAGGTTGTGCAAGAGGAGTTGCCAAGTGAAGACATACCATACATTTTGGAGTTGGAAGAGCCCATAGTTTCAGCTCATGAGATCAAGGAAGCCTCCATTGCGAACAAAACGATCAAATCATTTCAAGACAAGGTGTTCAAGTTGCTAATTGAGCACAATTTTAGCCTTTTAGAGAAGGATGGAGACAAGAATCACCAATCAATCCGTAGTTGGTAGAGTAAAGCTGGACACGAAAAACGGAGCAATTGCTTGAGAGACAACCCAAGATCAATAAGTTTCCTTTTTCCTTTCTATTTTTAGTCACCTTTAAGTTTGCTTTTGAATAAATTTTCATGCTTGATCTTGTTTTTCCTTGTTTCAGTGTTAATTTTTAGGTTATTGGAGACCCAAAGTTGGCTATGGAGGTGGAGAATTTGAAAAATGGAGGTTTATACCATCTTGGAGGCTTAAAGAACAAAAATTTGAACAAGAAAATCAATTTCAGCATCCTCCCTCACTTAAGTTCCTTATATTCTTCCTATGTTCAAGTCTCCCCTCATTTGGAACTAAGACCTAGTCCCTCTAAACACCTTTGCCTCTTTTAGTTTGCCAAGTTGCGCACTCATTGCACATTTCAAGTTTTATGGAGAAGAAGGCACAACTTGCATTTCAAAAGCAAGCCATATTCATTGGAGCTGCTTCCGAAGGCTTGATCATCCTCAGGGGAGTACTCATTATCCATTTTTGCTTTTGTTTCACATTGAGAACAATGTTTAATTCAAGTTTAGGGGGGTGAATTCAAGTTTTGAATTCAAATTTTTTTTAGAAAATCCAACTTTTGTATCTCCTTATCTATTTTAGTTATTGCTTTATTTATTTAGGTTGTTTGTATGTGTTTTTCTTTCTTTCTTTTGTTTGTTTTGTGTCTCCTTACCTAGTAATGGTTTCTCATTATGATTTTTATTATCTACTTGTTTTAGTAAAAAAGAAATTAATAAAACTAGCTACCATGAAATTGAGATAAAAATAAGTATTTAACTTACTTTAGAAATAATTTTAATATTTAATGGGTTATTTTTAATTATTCATATATAATTATCTTTGTTTTGGCATGACCCTTAGAAAATAAATAAAAATCACATAGGATAATTAAAAATTGTTTTTCTTAAAAATTATCATTTTTAAGATATTTTTATTTTTATTTTTATTTCATAGTAACCATTTTTTTTTTAATTTCTTTTTTACTCTAGTAAAATTTCTAATGAGAAAATGATAATATTGTTATTTCACCGAATAAAAATCATTTAAATAGTTTCATTATTTTTATATGATCCAATTTTTGTTGATGGAACATCCTTATAAGCTTTGACATAAGCACTTATTAAACAAAAATTGAGACACCAAAATAAAATAAAAAATTCAAAAGTTGAGACACTTGATTGAACAAAATAAAAGTTGAGACATCATTTATGTAATTAATCTTTTAAAATATGGGTTATAGTAGAACACTATACCAATTCAATTTATTGGTCACAAATATAAACCATATGCATGTAGTATAATAGAAAAAAACCCAAGTTGGTAGCAACAAACATGAACTAAATATCAAACTAGCAAATAAAGGAAATTCTCGACTAGTTTAACCAACTTTAATTTGAATTATGGGTATGGGTATGGTGGTTCATTGAACCCAGCCAACTTGAAGACACATCGGATGTGTCTCCCTAAAAAATGATCTCGAGTTCTATGATATAGGAACACGAGACACCTCTGTAGTTGGTGAAAAAAGGTTGGAAACTCTATCATCTCCCTGATATAGAAGACCTCTCACATTTGAAAAACCATTCTGGAAAAAAATAGAGATATTGAAAGGATGTTCGTACTGTGAAAAACTCATAACAAATTTTGAAAAGTAATCTGATTCTCGCCTGATGCATTGCAGACACCTAGTTCTACACTTCAACAAGTAAGTATACTTTTATTTCCACTGCAAACCTATGATATCTTACATTGGTATCAGAGCCAGTATGGTGCTCTTTGTGCTTCGGTTTGTTTTTTTGAAAAAAAAAAATAGAGAGAAAATGAACATATATATTTTTTTCGTTTTTTTTTTTGTCTGTTTTTTGATGCAAATTTGGTATGGATGGAAAGATCTTGTCGAGACCTTTCCAACGGTAACAAAATGGTGATGAAAATGGTATAACTAGATAGCTAATCATTCCTTACATGCCGCAACAAAATGGTGTGGTTGAGAGAAGGAATATGACCCTTTTGGACAAGGTAAGGTCAATGATGGTGCAAGCAAAGTTGCCAATCTCCTTTTGGGGGGATGCACTAATGATTTTAGCCTACATTCTAAATGAGTTCCATCTGATGCATTCTTCCCGCCGTATGAGTATGGAAAGGTACAAGCGCCTAATTTGACGTAATGCACTATGGGGGTGTAGAAGCTATGTTCTATGTAATGTTTCTCATGAATATGGGAAAGCTTGGTCCTAAGAGGAAATGTATCTTCATAAGATACTCGAGGAGTCCTCAAAAGATATATCTTCTTAGGGGAAGATATAAATGGAAGTGTAACATAAATTGAGTCACGAGATGTCGTATTCTTGGAAGAGGACTTTCCGAGACGAGGTGAGATAGATAGGGATACTCATTTCTATGAAATGGAAGATCCTGTGGTCGGTGAGGGTGTACGAATCATTGATTCAACACTTACATGACCAGACAACATAGAAAGTCTAACGGCTTACAGCGAGTGGGGTAAACCAATTGCTAGATCATGTTCCTGTGGAGTAAGATCACGAGACAATCTCGACCTTGACTTATAGTAATCATGATGAATTCCTGAGTGCTGAGATTGAGGGAAGCTTTCGTGATTGCTCATGATGAAGATCCCAAAACAATGAAGCGAATTCTTTTCGGTCTAAAAGTAAAGAGTGGTTTGAAGTATGAAAGGAAATAAATTGATGGAATCGGCAGTGCAGGTTTGGTTGATTCTGTAGGTATTAAGACCATTGGGAGCAGAGTGGGTTCTCGATATTAAACACAAAAATGGATAGAGGCAATTGACATATATAGAACTCATTAGTAGCTAAGGGTTACACCTGACAAAAGGGAATTGACTATCAGAAGAGACCTTCTACTTTGTGGTCGGAGTTGCATCAATTAAGCTCATTTTAGCTATTGTGGTAAGAATGGATCTAGAATTATACCAAATGGACGTTAAGACTGCTTTCCTTAATGGAGAGCTCGATGAAGAAATCTATATGGATCATGTAAAACCCCAGAAAATTCTAATTTTCTGAAAAATGGTAAAATGGTAATTTCGGTCAAAACCCGGAATTTTTCTAGATCTCGGATGACAAAACGAACTTCATCGTTGGAATTGTTTCGCAAAATATGGCTACCACATCAAATTTCGTCGGTCAGACGTCGAAATTTCACGTTTTTGAGGCAGTAATGCAGGACTGGCAGCGCGTTTAGTGGCTCTATGAGACACGTGTCAGAAGAAGTAGAGGAAATTTGGTCGAATAATGAGCTCAAGTGTGGGGCCGCAAGGAGACAAATGGCACCTTGTGGAGTGGATGGAAATCCATGGTAGATGGATAAGTGGATGGGGTGTAATCAGAAAATACTTAGAAATTGGACAGTGGCATGAGAGGCGAGTTCTGTAACCGACCTTAACTTGACCGGTTTGGGAGGGAAAGAGAGAGAAAGAAGAGAGAGAAAGGAGAAAGGAAGAGTTTGGAAGGGGCTTTACATTCTCTGCAGATTTTTGAGTATTGGTCTAGTTAAGATCACGGCGAGACGAAGCCCGAAGTTGATCCCACATTCTGTTTCACGCGTGGTGCTAGTATTGTGGAGTTTAGCCCATTTCCGGGAGGTGAGGAATTTTCTTCTACTTGATTTAATCTTTGGTAGAAACCGTTTAAATAAGGGATATCTTGAGGCTTGGATGAGGCGAGTGTTTTAAGTTCGAATTGGGACTCGATGATGAAATCCCCCAGAGTGATGGATTAGACGAGTTTTGAGACTAAGGTTGGACTGTTCACATGACTTTGTGTGTTGTTTGTGTGATGCTTTGGGCAGTCCCAAGATGGACTATCGGTTTGTTTATTAGCCCATATGAGCTAATTTTGGGTGTTATTGTTATGAATGAATAATATGTTGCTTTATGTGGATTTCGTTAATATATGCATGCTTGATATGTGCATGAATTGTGTGAAATGGCATGTGCGTTCGTATCTTGGCTGAGATGCTTTTAGAAACTGAGTAGGTATGAGTGCATGGCGTAGAAAAACATAGTTTGTCGAATGAATTTCATGGGAAGATTTCCGAATAATTGCCCAGCGGAGAGTTGTCAGCCCGGTTCATCGGAGGATGACCCATGGCCCCATTTCGAAGATTTATCAGTGATTCACCTCGGAGGTTGTCGGTGAATTTATCGGAAATTGGTATTATGTTTTTAGGAAAAAAAACCTTTTGTTTTGAAAGCGGTGTTTTCTCGCGCGAAAGCAGAGCATGCGTGAGGGAAGTCGGTGAGGGCTCGAGAAGTGAGAAGGGTGGAGTCGCGTTAAGTCAGTAGCATGTAGACATTTGAGTAGGGACTTGTATGTTTTACTTGAATGTTTGGTGTGCCATTGCATGAGCACTTAGGTGGGGAGTAACCCAATGTAGGAAAATTCAACTACTGGGCATTGCTCACCCCATCATGGGATCCCCTTTTAGGTACAAAAGGGTATTCGAGCAGCTCATTTAGAGGTAGCTTTGAGAAAGAAAGCTGACATGTGGCTTTGATGATATGTTTTTGTAAAACATGTACGAAACATTATGATAGATGCATGTTTGTAAAAGAGTGTCACGCCCTAGATTCACGGTCAGGCAGATTAGTGGATCGAGCAGGAGTTCGGAGACGAGACTATCTTAGGGACTCTTTGCATGTTTAATTAGGCGTTGGTATATCCAAGGAATCTTATAATATACTCCGACATCATATACAAAAGTCAAAATAAAACTACCACCCAGAAGTAGTGGTGTTTACGATGTCACACATATAATTCTGAGTCAATACATAGTAAAAAACTATACATTTACATTCTTGATCGAGAAGCGGAACTGGCGATGAATAGCCCCCTACTCGTGTGTTGGCCCGGTAGAATGCGGAATATCTCGGACGTCTTCTCCTGTACCTACACGGATTAAAACCCGTGCTAAGCTTTACGCTTAGTGGGAAACATATATGATATGCACGTACACATTTATGTTCAGCATATAACAATAACAGATATTGGAAATTACATGCATTCATATCATGGTTTATCTCTGATTACTTATGCTTATTCTTATATAAAAGTACCAGAAGGTACTACAGGAGTTCATTATACGGAAGTACGTAGAGTACTCTTGGACTTATCTTGTATTCACAGGGACTTATATTTATTCGGGTCTCTATCGGAGTTCTGAGCTTACTCATATTCGGGAAATACGTGGGTATTACGGATCATAACGATACACCTTCATTTACTCTTATTCATTATTGAGTTATTATCATATAATTATGGGAATACGGACGATGCTAATAAAAGTGTAAGACCTTTGCATAATAAGTATCTGAGATACTATACGATGCGAAGATGCAGGTAACCTGGCCGGGATTTCTAGTGTACAAGCGAGTGCCATAGCCTTGTCGGAGACAGTCTTGTGGCAACGGGACCAGTCTTGAAGTAGCACTAATAGGACGAAGTCTTAGTAGCGCCGCAGACGAAGTCTTGTAGCGCAACGAGAATGAAGTACTAATCGAGTGTCGGAGCACTGTCGAGAATGCAGAAGTACTAATCGGGACCCAGTGTTGTGTCGTTTAATAAGCGGTCTTAGGCGGTTTTCCAATTATATGATTCATTAACACTTGTCTTATAATAGAAGGCATTCTTAGCCACATTATGTGTTCATGACATATTGTATTTCACGTTCATGGTCACGTTTCAATTCGTTTCCATCGTTCATATCATATTTATGTTTCATGAACACAGCTATATATTTTGCATTTTCTATATTTTTCATGTTACTATTACATATGGCATTTCACATACTTTTAAAGTATAATGCCCATGTATTCACACATCATTCAAGTATTCTAGTCCCTCTATGAATCTATTTTACTTAGAAATTGGAATCATTCCAATTAGATGATCCAAACTAAAGTTATGGCATTTTTAGCAAACTAGGTCAATTCAGATTTTACAGAGGACAGTTTAAATACTCATTTTCCAGTGCCTTGCCTCCATATTTGACACTGGTTCTTTGTATCTTAAATTTAAGGTGCTAGGGTTCTATTCGCTGGAATCACCCGATTCGAACCTTGGGAACTCAAGATACGTCAAAAACAACCCGGACTACTCTGTGATCAAAGCGAGTGCAGGAATTGGATTACACATGGCCCACTTTGGAGTGAATTTTGGGCCATAAGTCAGAGTAGGAGGTATCTATTTCTATATGTTTGGTTCTCCTTGAATTCTATTTTAATTAACCACTTGGATCACTCAAATCGGATAAGAAATGAGTAAGTTATGGCTAAAATACGAAAACTGGTCGAGTGGGGAAAACCGAGACGGGGGTGTCAGGTACAGTCTAACATATGCCCAGGTACATGACAAAATGAGCCAGAACCCCAAGATGCTAGGTACATGTTCAAGGTGTGGAAATTTTATGTCTGAAAATGCCAGAATGTGTATTTTCTCCCATTTCTCATGCACTTTCATCCATAGATAAAAAACCTATCATGAATACGTCCCAAAACAACTATATTATGGGTTATAACCATACGCAAACCAATTATAAAGGTTACTTAGGGTTTGTTGTAAACCTAACACAGTACCATGAATCCTCCTCGAAATGAGGATTTCCTTACCAATCTTGTGCCATTTAGAATTTTAGCAGCCCTACTTTCGAGAAGCCTTTGGTTAGATGTAATCTATGACCATAGGTTTGGGGCAAGCTCCCCAGCCATCTGAAGTGCATGGACCTTCACATAAAACTTGAGAATTCCATACAAAATTCAGACCAAAGTCAAGCATCCATACCTTGGCTTGATCTCCTTCTTCCTCTTCTTCTCCTCCCTCTTCCTCTCCTTCCCGTAAGCTACCTTGTTTGGAGACCAAAAATGCATTTTTGGTCTCCCCACATCTCTTTATAATTAAGGTTTATTTTATTTAGCATTCTAGCCTTTCACTTTTAACTGTTGTATTCCATTCATAAAATTGTATTTTAGCCTCTAATTATATAATCCATGTCTTTGATGCCCCCTTTTTGGACAAATTACGGTTTGCCTTTATAGCTGGTCAAATTTAGGGTTTTATAAATCCTCACATATTTCGGCGGTTACTTTGCAATTTCAATTTATCTTTGACATGTCTACTAACAATATTGAAAACAACTAGGGTATATTTCGGGTGTTAATTCTCCCAACAAAATAAATTCGTCCTCGAAATTTTGAAATGTTTGGTGCGTACCCTCATTATCTATTTGGTTCCAGTAAACTTCTTCCATATCGTGATGTTGCCAAAGCACTTTTACCAGATGGGACTTGCTTGTTTCGTAATTGTCTTATTTCACGATCTAAAATAGCTTTCGGCTCTTCATCGAAGGTGAAATCTTCTTGTACTTGTATATCTTGAACTGGTAATATGTGCGATGGGTCAGAACGATATCTCCAAAGCATAGACACATGGAATACATCATGTAATTTGGCTAACTCCGAGGGGAGTGCCAAACGGTATGCTCTTGGTCGACTCTTTCGTCGTAGGCTCGATGAATCGTGGACTCGGTTTCCCTTCACTTCCAGCGGAGTATCTTTTCCGCGGAGATACTTTTAAAAACACTTTGTCTCGGAACTTCATATACATATCTTTTCTCTTGAAATTTGCATAAGACCTTTGCCATCCACGGGGGCGACTTTTAATCTCTGGCCGAATAATCCCAGTTTTTAGTGTCTTTTACTAATTAGGGACCAATAATCTTATCTTAGTTCATCTCATCCAACGCACATAGGAGTTCTACATCGTCTTCCGTCTGAGAGCTTCATACGGGGCCATACAATCTTGGGTGATAAGCGTGATGTAAGCGATTCGTGAGTGGAATGTACACATCCCGACTTCTCGAGGAAAATCTAGTACCGCAGCCGAAACATATCTTTATCTTGAATCACTCACTGATTCCATCTGTTTGTGGATGGAAGCAGTCACTAAAGTCAAATCGTCTTAGTGTGTAACTCTTTCCGGAACCTTGACATAAGCCCAGGGATGTGATCCGGACCGCTATCGATCACGGGAATGCCGCCTTAATCGACAATTTCATTCACATAAGGTCATTAAGCGATCCATGGAGTAGTCGAGTCGAATCGATAGGAAGTGAAGCGGACTTGGTGATCTTGTCCTGATACCCGGATTGCATCTGTGTTTCGTTGAGGAGAAGCGGATCTGAAATCCGTAGTTAGGTTATCCGGCTTCCGTTGGGGTGGAAGGGGATTGATAAGCCAGGATGGTGCGGTGTTCGGCTTTTGCTGGCGACACGTCGGACCTTAACCACATACTCGAAATGTCGCTTTTCATCCCTTGCCACGGTAAAGAAATTTGTTTCATATCTGGTACATTTTATTCCGGGATGCATGGTGGCTTGATGTTATGGCTTTCATATAATATTTTCTTTTTCAATTCCATATCATTCGAATTTTTATAATACGTTCTTGTACAACAAACCTCCACTTCCATCTATGGCAAAATCAGTCTTATCTCCAGTACTGACCAACTGAGCCAATTCTTGTAACTTGGCATCATTTTTCTGAGCATTCACTATCATTTGTCTTAAATCCGGTATTACGTTCGGTCGGGCAATAAGGCTCGTCAGTCTGATCTCGATCATAATCTTTCAAGGTCGGAAGCGAAATCATTTCTTTACTCCAAGGCATACCCTTACTTGTTGCTCGGGGTGTGTCGATTATCTGGAGTCATAGTCTTTGATAATTCCCGACCAGACGTTGCCTGAGTTCAAATCTTTTTGAGTTATGAAATATTTGAGACTAACATGATCGATGAAAATTTTACATTTTCTCCATATAAATGGTGTCGCCCAATTTTCCAGCGAACATGGCACGCTATTCCGAATCATGTGTGGGATAGTTTTGCTCATGCGGCTTTAATTTCACCAGGCTTATAAGCCACCACTTGCCCATCTGCGTGTCTGCATCAATTTATCCTCGAAGCATCAACGCCTGCTTGTGTAATCCCTACGAAGTAAATTTGAATCAACACTTGGTGCTTCTTGGTATTTCTTTAATTTTCAGCCCCGGATTGGCATATCATCTCACTCAAACTTCACTCCCCTTTCGGAATTAATCTTGTAAGTGAGGATCTTATAAGCGAAAAGCCTTGTCTGAATCTCAGAATGTCTTTGCTAAGCGAAACTTCTCACCTCGGTTACATTTTGAGGTTTCAATTAACAATTGCTTGATTTTACTAGGTCATCTAGCCACCTTCTGCGAGTCCTGATATAGCTAGGAATGTACTTCCTTAAGCCAAAAAATCACATTTACTTACCTTGGCAAACAAGCGATTCTCTCGAAGTTTGCTGATACTATCCTCGAATGGTGTTCATGTTCTGTGCATCTTTAGAATACACGGGATATCATCAAATAAATACCCTGACAAATTGATCGAATAGAGGCGGAAAACCACCTTCATGGTCCATCGCCTTGTGGGAGCATTAGTGATCAGTGTATTGAAACTCATAGTGGCCGTAACGGGTTCTGAAAATTTGTTTTAGACATCAACCCCTTTTCGAATTTGATAATATCCCGTCGCCAAGTCATCTTTGAGAAGACACTTGCTCTCGATTGATCGAATAAATCTTCTATTCTTGGCAACGGGTACTTATTCTTTGTTACTTTGTTTATTCTTGGGTAGTGATGCACATCAGAAGAGTGCCATCTTTCTTCTTAAATAAAGCAGTAGCACCCCAGTGAGACACTTCGTCGGGGATGAAACCCTTATCGATAGCTCTGTAGGCTGAGTCTTCAACTCTTTCAGTTCAGTTGGAGCCATACGGTAGGGTGCCCTCGAAATAGGAATCGTTCCTGAGCGACGGATAGAGATCCAGCTAAATTTCGGGTGGTACTCGACAATTCTTGGAAACACATGGGAACTCATAGTCTGGGAATATCTTAAGTTTACTTGCTCTCTTTTGAGTCGAGAATCAAAAATGAGCTTCACAGCCTTTCTCGAGCGTCGGGCTTTCATAGGCGACATAATCTTGATCTTGATTCGGATCGGATACCACGTATGGTTGCCGACAGTCGGGACATTTCATGAAGACTATTTTCTTATCACGAGTGTGTGCCCGGAATGTTTTGTAATCCATTCCAGATGGATCGAACTCATGAAAATGACCGATTAGATCGGCCCAGAAATTCCTATCATGGACCATTAAGGAATGATTCTTATACACATGGTTGACTCGAACACTATGCCCAGAGGACTTGTAACAAGCGAGGTCATAATCTAACGGCTGCTGCCGAGGTAGTTATCACTCATTTGTTCCGTGCGCGTATATATGAATGCGTAGAGCGGTCGATTAAAGCGTATAAATCAATATCAAAGGGTGAATGTACCATGATAACCCCGTTATATACGGATCTTCCGCGAGCTCTCGTCGCGCTAAGCTCGTCTTTGGTAGTAGTAGGGGCGATTCGCCGTCTGCGAAGCGTACACACCTCGCCTTGCGAGCCACTTAGGTCACTCTGCCTGCACTACGAGTGCGTGGAGTACATTTGACCCTCCTCTACCTTCCTTGAGGATTTCTATAACTTCGAATCCTTGGGCGGTGGCTATCATGATTTGTGCTCCCACGCCGGAAGCAACCCCGATTACTGGAAATGCGCAAATACCATGATAATTTGTGTGATGTGAGGCGCCACATGCTTTTCCTCTTGTCGATTGAGATTCCCTCGAAATAGGAACTTTGTGTCATGGTAGGTCCTTGTCTCCTACCCCTTGTAGCTGGACCACGTACTGAATCAACTTGTGACTCTCTAGGTCTTTTACCAGAAGAGGAACCCCCTCTTGAGAACTTTTTCTCTTTTTTTCTTTCTTGACTCTTCATTTCAGATTTCTCAATTTTTATAGCCGCTTGTACCAGCTGATAAAAATTGACGACTCATAGCAATGCAGGTTGTGAGTACCTTTTGATAGACTCATGTAGGCCCTCCTCAGCTTGTCCACATTTGAATTTTAAAGTAAGAAATGATTAGATTGCATGTTACTAAAATGGTGATTCTTTCTCATATTCAGCTCTTGTCATTTCCACTTTGTCTTAGAGTCGAGAATTTCTTCCATTTCGATTCCTTGTGTCATCGGTGACATACGCCATTATTAAACTCGGTGGCCAGTAGTCCATGCTTGGATGCGGGATTAATGGATTTCTGAAACCGACTTCCACGATCATAAAATTTTGCACCTTGCGACAATGAAGCCCGCACATGTGACCTTTTTGGTGCAGGGACATTTCGTTTCATCTAAAGCCCTTTTCAAGTTTTCGAAGCCCAGCTAGAACTTTTATACGATTCTTCCATACTTGTACCATGGAATTCTTCCACTCCATGCTTTCGTATTGCATCACTTGGAGCTCACGGGGCAGTGAGTCTATCTAAGACCCTTGCCATATCCTGAGAGACTTTTACCAATGCTTCAGTTGAAGCATTTTCATTCATCGTTGACTCGGACGGACCGGAAGCAGATGGATCCAAAGGATTGACGCTTTCAGCTGTTTCATCAACAGCTTCCTGAGGTGGATCCATTTTGAAACTGATAAACGAGCAATCAGCATTAGGCTGACATTCTATGTGGGCATCGATAATCTAAAACTCTTTCGAAGCCTAAACTTAGGCTCGTGCACCAACTTGTCACGCGATTAAGTGGATTAGTGGATCCGAACCGAGTTCCTGGACGCTTAGACTATATAACACGGACTCTTTACCGTTTAATGACATCGGTATATCCAAGTCTTATAAAATATCAACATCATATAAAAGTCCAAAAATAAAACCACAATCGTAGGTGTTACACACGCGCTACTATACATTATCGAGTCCTATTTACATAGTAAAAAACTATATTTACCACGATCGTAAAGCCAACTACAAACATTTAACCCCTACCGTGTCGCCCTAGAGAATGCGAATATCTCGACGCCTTCGTATCACACCTGATGAAACTGCTAAGCTTACTAGTGGGAAAACATATATGATATGCACGCATCACATTTATGTTCAAGATATAACACAATGTATATTGGAAATTACATGCATTCCTATCATGGATTTATACAATTACTTATGCTTATTCTTATATAAAAGTACCAAGGTACTAGCATTGTGTTCATTATACTGGCAACAGAGGGTACCATCGACTTATAATCGCATTATGACTTATATTTATTCAGTCTCCTAACGGAGTTATTGTATTATCGATATTCAAACACCCAGAGGTATTACACGAACGATACACCTTCATTTACTCTTATTCATTATTCAAAGTTATTATTTATATAATTATGGGAATACCCAATTTACTAATAAAAAGTGTAAGATATAGCACAATAAGTATCCAAGATTACTATACAAGACTAAGTGCCAGAGCACAAAGCAGATTTCTTAGTGTATGTCGGTGAGTGCGATAAGACTAATCGTGACGTGAGTGCCGCAGAAGACTAATACACGTGAGTGCCGTAGCTATCAGCATTATGCCAGAGCACTAACAGGAACAGGAGTGCCGTAGCGACTTAACAAGACAAGAGGCCGTGAGCACTTAATAATGAGGTCGTAGTGCATTTCAATGTGAGTACCGGCACGACCAGAGTGCTCTGAGCACTAATCAGAGTACCAAGTACTAATCGTGAGGTCGGAGCACTAATCGTGGAGTACCAAGTACTAATCGTGACAGAGGTCAGGTCATTTATTTAATCATCTTAGTTTGACGCCCTTTACCCGGTTCGACCCTGTCTGCCATGTATCCCAACCGAGGTCCGGTGCCACTAAAAAAATCACTCAATCACTCAAAATCATATCTTTGGCAAGCTGACATAAAATGGGTGTTTCCATAAACATTTACATTTAATAAAATCAATTTACAATGTGCATCCAAGCCTTTTCAAAATGATTTACATAAATAGATGTTCAAAAAGATTCAAATTGTTTATACAAAATATCCATATCAAAAAGAACACATGAAATGAGGCACATGCCTGAAAGCATACCCAGATTTCTTTCTTTATGACTCGACGCCCGATCTCGTGGTCCCCATCGATCACTATCTATCACTCTACATACGCGCATTAACAATACGCCAAGCATTTTCTTATGTTTATGTTCATACAACCATTCCTGCTTTCATGCCACCAATCATGCAATTTAATAATTCGAACTTTCAATCTTGATGATCAATATAAATACAAGATATATTTTTTATATATATATGTTAATGAAGTTATAGTTCATTGATCATCTCATAAATACATTGGTTCACATTTCAGCCAATCTCAAATCACCAACATAGCCACAATCACCCGGGCCTGGCCAGCACTTCAATTCGCTCTGAAAATCAATTCAGTCAGGCCAATCAACAATACGCCAATCAATCAAGGTGTCTTAACGTAATTTTAATCCGGCGCCTCATATACGTGATACGAGTCAATTCCAGACGGCCTCGCCGGGTCGCAGCCGATTTACGATGGTTTTGTAATACGCATTGTCATCATTGTCGACCGTTATAAAACAATCAAATAGGGTGAATATCATCATACGGTCCTCATTGGTCATTGATCAAGGACACATCAATGTTCGCAAGATCTTATTTAATCATCAGAGTACTAATCTATCCATCTAATAAACTGCATTGATTCTAAGGGCACCAAATCCTTTTAGAAAAATATAGTACAATATGTACGCTTGTATAAACAGTTTATTTCAATAATCATGAAATTTTTATATAAATATTTCACAATCACTTTTCAAATCAATTAAATCAATTCAATATGCTTTAGAACAACATACAAAAACTAAACGAGGAATAGATGGGCAGAACAAACCAAAAATACGTGACTTTTAACGGTCCTGGAATCTCAACTGTTAGCTTGGTTTTTCCTCCTTGTCACCTCATTCCAAACCATTAAAGAAACAAATATTATTCAAAATAGGTGGTTTTGGTTAGACTTCGATTTTCGGGTTTAATATGAGTTCGAATTAAGAGCTCTGATATATATGACCTTGATCACTACTTCGTTATGGCACACCAATCAGATCGGACGTAGGAGCAGGACCTTCCGGTTGGAGGTCATGGGCCACGCCAACTCGAATCGACGAGCATGGCATCGGATTGTCGTTTACCACCTCGGTCGTAAAGATCTCTATACTTCAGGAATATTAATGGTATTTTGACCACTGTTTCATATTCAAGAACACCCAAATCGATCAAACGGCGGAGGCATCTTCCAAGTTGGAGGTCGCGCGTAGTCAACTTTTGACGAGTCAACTTCGAATCGAACAGCAATCGCTTCGATTACACCGTTGACGCACCACCGTTGGATCTAATTTCACCGCTGATCTAATTACTATTGGTTACCATCGCACGATCATCGTTGATCAACAACGTTAATCACCGCTGACACGCGCGATTATCAAATGCTTTGATTTAACACCATATGATCATCTCTATTGATCATTCACTGCTTGACGACCACCGTTTCGACGACACCGTTTGACGGTCACACCGCTGAATGCACTAATCGCACCCATTTGACTGTTTCAGAGTAAAAAGACCATAACTTGGTTCACAAGTCCGACTAAGAAATTAAAACCTAACATCAAGCTAATTGATAAGCCACAATTTACTGGCGCCACTCAATAATTTCCCTTACTCATACCCAAAAAATCAGCTTCATAATTACAGACGCGACTACCAATAAATGTAAGTAGCCTCATGGTTTAAATAACCAATCCTTCTTGCACAAATAATCACCCAACAATCCTGTATAGAAGAAGATCGTTAGAAGATCACCATAGTTTGTTTAAAGTCCCCTGCTCGCCTTACCAGAGTTTTCATACTGTGTAGTTGACTCTCTTCAGAGCCGCTGAGACCCCTATGGTCCTACTGTCGAGTAAATCTAGAGAGTATAGTGGTTTCTCTCTAACTTTCCCTTTTCTATTTTTTTTTCTTTTCTTTTATGGATCACTTTAATCGTATTTCTTTAAAAAGAGGTTTCTCCTTTTCCTAAGACACACAATACTTTGATTTTTTTCTACCAGCTGGCTTCTCCTAATACTTAGACATATAAACTTATTTACAATTGACCTTGTATTCCCATTTACACTTTATATTTCTTTTCACTGGGTTCATTTCTCTGATTCAACAATCATCTAATCTAATATTAAAAAAATTTTCCAGAAAATACCTAAGTTGTTAATTATACCTCATGGGAATATATACAATTTTATTATAAAATTTTGGTATTTTGGGTGTTACATAGGCGTTTCTCCAATTATATGAGTCAAGAATCCACTGCCTTAAGAGGTACCTAGCCATTTATGTGTTCATGACATATTTATATTTCACGTCATATCATGCTTCACTGCTTTCTCTCATCGTTCATATCATATTTTATGTTTCATGAACATTACTATATATTTTGCATTTTCTATATTTTTCTATGTTACTATTAAGATGAGTATTTCACATACTAATATAATGCTCTATGTATTCACACACATCATTCAAGTATTCTAGTCCCTCTATGAACTATTTTACGTAGAAGTCTGAATCATTCAATTGGAGATCCAAACAAAGTTATGGCCTTTATGCCAAACTAGTCAATTTATCGATTTTACCTGAGGACAAGCTTTGAAAATACTCATTTTCCAGTGCATTGCCTGATATTTGACACTGGTTCTTTGTACTCTTGTTCTGAAGACTGAGGTCCACTCCCACCTGAATCACCACCTGAGCACCGGGAAACTCAAGATACGCCCAAACAATCCCGACTACTCTATGATCAAACCGGGAGGCAGAATTATCACACATGGCCTCACTCCTTGAGGAATTTGGCCACTTAGAGCCGTGAATTAGGGAGGTATCTATTTCTATGTATGTTTGTCTCTCTGAAGTCTATTTAATTGAATCACTTGAATCACTCAAATCAGATAAGAATTGGCAAAGTTATGGCTAAAATACAAAACCGGTCAGAATAGGAAACCAAATGCTGTGGTGTACCTATGAGCCCAACATACCGTACATGTTGGCCAAAAATGACCAGGAACCCCAAAAGGTACCGGTACATGTTCAAGGTGTACCAGATATGTCACCCGAAAAATGCCCGTAATGGGTTTTCTCCCATTTCTCATGCACTTTCATCCATAGATAAAAACCTATCATGAATACTCTCCTGAAACAACCATATTACGGGTTATAACCCATACATAAACCAATAAAGGTTACTAGGGTTTGTTGTAAACCCCAACACACCACTATGAATCCTCCTCAAATGAGAGACTTCATACCAATCTTGTGCTATTTAGAATTTTAGCAACCCTAGCTTCAAGAAACTGTTAGATGTAATCCTAACAACCATAGGTCTGGGGCAAGCCCTCAGCCATGGCAAGTGCATGGACCTTCACATAAAAACTTGAGAATTCCATACAAAATTAGACTAAAGTCACATCTATACTCTTGGCTTGATCTCCTTCTTCCTTCTTCTCCTCCCTCTTCCTCTCCTTCCTGTTATTTGTTCGGGAGGACCTTAAAATGCATTTTTGGTTCCCCATTCTTCTATAATTAAGGCTTATTTTATTTACATTCAGCTTTCACTTTTAACTATTTGTATTCCAATTTCATAAAATCTGTATTTACCTCTAATATATAATCCATACCCTTGATGCTCCCTTTTTTGGACAAATTACTGCTTTTTTGCCTTTATAACCCAGTCACTTCTGTTTTATAAATTCAGTATTTCGTAGTTACTTTGGTTTAAAATTTCATAATTTATGTTTAATATATACCCTTAATATGTTGAAAATAATTTAGGTAGGCTTCTTGGTGTTACAAAGAGTGTAAATTAACTTGAAACTATTGTAATATAGTTGGTTATATTTTGGGTGAGTAGGATATATGGGCCCTGATATTTTAATCATGTTTCGAGTCTCGAATAGAGAAACACTTATTTTGTGGCATTGAGACACCTCTAATGACAGAAAGCGTTTTCCCGCGAGCTGATAAGTTGTCAACGGATCCCTGCTTGGGGCGCCGCCATATCAACCTTAGCTTGAGCTCAGCATAGATGCAGTTTGTAAGTCGAAAGATCCATCTATGGTCTTTAACAGCCTCAAGACAATGGAACCTCGTGCCTCATCAAGCCATGCTGTTATCTTACAATGATGGAAGAGGTGAATATAGTGTGTGGTTATTAAACGCTCAAATAACCACCTCAAAATCTTGAGTCCTTATATGTCGATGACATATTATTAATGGAAATGATACAACGATAAATGTACTGGCATGGTACATATCATCAAATGAATGAAAGACACGGGGAGGCTAGTTATGTATTTCTAGGCAGATCCTAAGGGACGTCGAAACGCCCCGGGTATATCTAAGAGACGTATATAAAGAAATGTTGAACGCACATATACATGATCATGCTTCATGATACCTCAAGCGAGAATTGGTGCCTTAGTCTTGAAATGTGTCTTAAGTCGTCAAAGAGAAAGAACAAATGTCCAGTACTCTCGTATCAATGTTATCAGAAGCTGATGTGTGAAATGATGCAGAAGTCCGTACATATGGTGTTATTGGGCTAGCAAGAAGATTTCAATTTAATCCAGGCATAAAACACAGGATGTCAGTGAAGAGAATTTTGAGATATCTAAAAGGATCAACAGATTATGTGTTGTGCTACCAAGGAAGAGATTTGCAATTGATTGGTTATACGGATGCTAATTGGGGAAGCGATGGTGATCAACGCAAATTGACATCTAAATATGTGCTCTCACTGAATGATTGTGAAATATCATGGGAAGACCAAACATATCCGTATTATTAGGAGATCATTTCTACTGTAGAGACGTGAAATGAAGGGAGCTTTAAACATATCACCATTGAGAAGGTAGTAGACCCATTTACTAAACCAATAGCCAGGGATGCATTTGTGAGGCATGTGAGACCCCTAGGCTTATGTAGGATGTGATTGAATAGAACAAAACACTTGTGATCTTCTTACAATAAGATAAAGAGCATTTCACATGGTTCGCTTGTTTTTTTATTTTTTTTATTTTATGTTTTGTGAATATGTTGAAAATGCTACTTAGAACAATTTAGATAATGTATGTCGATAGACTTGATTGACTCCCTCACATGAGTAATCGCTCAGCTGCTGTGGGAGCGAAGTGTGAGATGAGACCATACTTGTGACCAAGGTGCAAGTGGGAGCGAGTTTGAATATATTATCACTTATTAGGTCACCTTGATGAAACTGTGAGAGATTCTTTAGAATCGACATGAATGCTTAACCCCACCATTCATGTGTCTATTTAGAGATAACTGAGTATGGAACTTATTGTTTAACATCATGGAATGTGGAAATAAAAGTTTGTGCCTGAATCGCTAGCAACAAGACTAAGGACTCATATGATGTTATTTGCTTTACAATTCTAGAGTAAGACATGTACTTTTCATCCTTATGTTGTTAGAAGCTCCAACCATAACATGCATTTCATACTGCATGTGCTAGACGACCAATTGGGAAGCAAGAGAATGAATCTCTGCTTTGCTATGGGTCCCGTAAACTTCATACATGGATTTCATATTTCCTACCCTTAGTACTTCGACTATAATGTGACGTGATGAGTTGATGTCAGGCTATCTTAGGATGTATCCTATATTCATGAAAGGATTCGACTTAACTTACATTCTAGAAAAGCTTAAGTTAACTCAATCTATTGGTATGAGGGCTTAAAGAAAATATTCTTCGCTTTATACACCATTACTTTATATTCACCGATTTTAATTATTTTCGCTTGATAAAGCTTGAAATAATCAGAGTTTTGAGTAATTTATAAGAGAGATCTAAGTGTGGGATTCTTAGGGCTGAACCATACTGATCATGTGTATTATGAAAGATGCTGGGGTAAATAAGCAACGCTCATTCCTTATGAGGTTATTGTCTCCTATATGGCCTAGTGGATAGGCTCATTATTGGAGCTCCCCCCACGATACTGGTCAGTCACATCACCCTGCTCAATTCGTATGATTTATTCTATGTTTGAATTATTAGATGATGTTTGATGAGTCAAACCCAACATATCAGTTGGAGATGTTGGATTATATGGCTGCTCAAGTGGGTTTTGACTCGACTCAGAACTCCAAGAGACACATCCAAAGGGAATGTGTCTCTGAAAGGATCTCAAGTTCATAAATACATGAACCTAGATAACTTTACTAAGTAAAAGGTTAAACTCTATCATCTCCCCGCAGGAAGACCCTTCACATTTGAAACTATTATGGAAAAAAGAGAGATATTGAGCTGGGTGTCAGATCAGAAACCTTACAATATTCGAAAAAAGTGATCCGATTCTCACCGATGCATTGAAGACACTTGGGTTTTACGCTCAACAAGCAAATATACTTTTTATTTCCACTCCGTGAACCTATGATATTCATAAATATCACCTGTGGGCTATTTACTCACACAAAACCAACCCTCTATAAACTATAATTCTCACCTAATCATACACATAAAGTAAAAATAAAATCGACTCCACTGTGAATACCAACAAACAAAACTATATGCACGTATATGTATTTTATATATTTATGGTATCAATTATTATACAATTTTAATACATTGTGCATTCCTGACCAACCAAATGTTAACAAATTTTATCCACTGCAAAAAAAGTTCTAGCATGAAAACCCTTTCATTTTGGAAATAAATTAGTTCCTATTTTATGAATAGAAGCAAACAAACATAATAGGCCTATTTGCATATAGTTTTTGAAAACTGTTTTTTGTTTTAGAAATCACACATTTGGATCTCAATTTTTTTTTTTTGAAAAACATGGAGAACGTATAAAAACATTACATAGAACATAAAATTTGTATTTTCTGTATTTTCAAAAACTATTATCAAAAATAATTTTCAAAAATAGAAACCGAAGAGACACTTAACTTTTTTTCCTACTTTCATGTTTGTTTGCATTTTTTTCTCCCTTTTCTTGCAAGGTGACATAGATAATGGGTAAGGGTGTATTAGGAATAAAAAACCACCAAGCGCATCAAAATTTGATACGATTATTAGTGAAGGCTTTTTTTAGGACAATTATGTTAAGTGCATTTTTTACCAATGTGAATGAAAAGGAAACACAACTCACCTATGTTATGTTAAGTTGTATTTTTTATATCAAATTAATAAACGCATGTGCTCTCCCCCTTATGAAGAACAATTTGCCCTTGATGAGTTGACCAATAAGCCTTATATATTTGCCACATAAAAAAAGGAAATCATCAAATCAAATTTCCATATTCTCTCTTCCTTAAATTAATATACCATTGTTATAAAATTAATGTAACATATTTATTCTTAATGTAACACGGTTAGACTAATGTACCACTGTTATGACATTAACATAATATATTTATCCTTAATGTAGCACAGTTATAACACTAATATAACATTTTAGTGTGTTCGATTATTGACGAAAAAAAAAAGAGATTTGAAATGATGATTTTCTATCAAACATGACAAATATATGAGGCCCACTAATCAACTCATTAAAGGCAAATTGGTCTTCATAAGGGAAAAATGCATGCCTTCATTAATTTGATGTGAAAGTGTAACTTCACATAATATGGGTGAGTTGAGTTCATTTTTCATTTGTATTTGTCCAACAATGCATTTAAACATAAGGGTGTTGCTACCTGATACCACTGGTGTAAAAAAAAAAGTCATCATAATTTTATAAGGATATTAATTTTTGTTATTTATTACAAGGAAGGAAAGAAAGTAGATAGTGGATATTTATGTTATTTAACTTTTATACTTTTCAAGTTTACTTTTAAAAACTTTTTATTTATGGAAATGGTGTTTGACATCATGGTGCCAGCAAACATTTTCCTAAACATAATTGTCACTCTCGATTTTTAACATGTATACACTTTGCTTTATGTTATTATAGTATTCTGTTCTTATAGAGGCAAGAATATGGTCTCTTCCCAATGCCCTCAATCCTTAAATATTGAGTCAAACCTTATCGGTATTATTAGTGCATGCTTCTTAGATTAATCAAAATGAGGTACCGGATATATTATTATTTTGAAATCAACGGCCAAAGAATACTTTTATGGAAGTAAAAGAAGAAAATGTGCCGGAAAACAGATGTTGTTTACCTTTTCTAGTTTTCTTTTCCTTCGAACCAATCAGAGAGTTACAACGGTCAGTGACACGCATTCGTTATTTGTCTTAAGTCTTAACGACGTTTAAATCACACCTCTTTTGCAGCTCCGCGGGTTGCAGGTGATTCCCAGAGAGACAGGCGTATGTTAAAGTGACAGTCATGGTGAAGAAGAAACCCCTAAATCCAAATGCTCCAATCGACCTCGTTTCTGCAGACTCCGGTAAAATGCATTCTCCAATGTACCATCACGTTGTTTTGTTCTGTTTTAGATTTTCTTGGGCGAGGCTGCCCGTCTTTTTTAATTATTATTATTATTATTATTGGGGGTTGAGAGGGCGTGGGTTTCATTTCCCTCTGTTTGGTTGCTGAGAAAATGGACGACGAAACGAAATGAAAGTTCTCATTTTTCTTCCAACTAGTGAGAGCGGGAGAGAGAGAAGCGCAGTCTGAGTTTGCGGTTTGGTTTTATGAGGTTGGTTTAGTGGAACTTCCTTCTACTATTTCACTGATGGAAAAATGTAAAAATTCGACTTTTCTGTTTGTGTTGTCTTTCACATTTTCTTAGGAGCCGAACACAGGGTGAAAGTGTAAATTGTAATCTAATGTTTCAAGAGTTCTATTATCATTTTCCCCGCTGAATTAGGGTTTGGCTCGAAGGCCGGAGTATGCTAGTATTATTTTGGTAATGAATTGATTGTTAAGTGAAGGGTTTGTTGCACATTAGGGTAATATTTGTTTTCACTTTTAGGCTAACCTGTGTTCACCAGCCCAGGGATTATGAAGTTGAGATTGGAGACTGTTGAGAGGAATTCCTGTGGGAGGAGGGGCCTCAGAGAAGAAGTTTCACTTAGTCAGGTGGTCTACTTTTTGTTAGGCAAAGTCAAAAGGTGAGCTAGGCGTTATTTATCAAGGCCCTACAGTGGAAATGGTGGTCTTGCTTTGCTAGTGAAAGAGATACATTGTGGAAAGTTTAGGTAAGAGAAAGTGGGTTGGAGGTAGGATGTGGTGAAAGATTCATATGAGCTTGGGGTTTGGAAAGGAGATTGGGAAGCAATTGAAGCCTTTTAATTTGATGATCTCTTTTGAGATGGGATATTGGAGCAAGCAGAAGTTGTAGAAAGGCAGGTGGTGTATTGACCAGCCCATATGTATGACTTTTTTTTACCTTATTTGTTTATCTATTTCCGAAGAATTACGGGTAGCTGATTTTTTTAGGTGAGAGAGGAAGTTGGAAACTCCTGTTTTATTATAAATTTGAATGACTGCGAGTTGGGTATCCTTGACGTTTTTTATTTATCTTTACTCTGAGGATCATGAGTAAATCGGAAGTAGGAGGATAGAGTAGTTTGGAAGGGAGATGGCAAAAGGGCTTCGTTCTTTACTGGTTCACGAAACTGATGGGTTCTTCCCTTTTAAGATAATTTGGAATCCTTGGATTCTTTTACAGGTGAGCTTCTCCTTGCAAGAAGCGTGTTAATGAAAAAGGTTTTGACTTTGGAGTGGCTTCTAAACAGAGGGTGGACTTTGACCAACAGGTGTGCATTGTCCAAAGAGGAGTTGGAGTCCATCAATCATATCTTCTCCATTGTGGAAAAGCAAGCTTTTGTTATGGCAGCTGGTGTCTGCATTTTTGGAGTTTGATGGGTTATTTTTGAGCCAGTTGGAGAGTCCCTCCTAGAGTGTGGTATGGATCATTTATAGGAAGAAGGCAAATCCTAAGAGGTAGCTCAATTGTTTGGGGTGGGGTTACCCAATGGTCACTAGTTCAAGTCTCCTCAGGGCCACTGGAGGTTTAGCCGGCCGTTAGCTTTAGGGCCCCTTGGGATTAGTCAAGGTGTGTGCAAGTTGGCCTAGACCTCCACAGTTATCATAAAAAAAATAAAAAAAAATTATAGGAAGAAGGCATATTAAGGCCTGGAAAGAAGCTCCTTGTATTTTATGGACAATCTAGTAGAAGAGAAATAGGAGATTTCTTTTTATGAGGAATTGTCTAATCAAAAGTTGAAAAAATTATTCCTAAACAATGTCTCTATGTGAGTTAGGATGTATAAAGGTGGAGGATATGCACATATGGTTGATTTCATAGAGTGACTGGGTTCTGGTTGAGAGATGAAATTTATCTTTTTGTCTCTCTCCCCCCCCCTTCTTTTTTTTGTTTTTTGCTTGGTGCAATTTGTATATGACAGATATGCTTTTATGCATTTTTGGTGTTTTAATACAATTACTTATCAAAAGAAAAAAAATCAATTGAATATATGCTTTAGCCCATCTCCCATGTTTGTAAGTCAAAGATGAAAGTTGAAAGAAGCTTCTATTACAGAAGAAAAACCTGGAAACAACTAATGCTGCAATGGCAGTGCTGACATCAAGGGCCTGATGCTGGCTTGAAAAGAAAAATGGGCAACAGCATTGTTTTCTTTGAATATGGATTCGCAATGGTTGGTTGATATAGTACTGCAGGGGCTGCACATTTATTTTGACATGTCTGCTACTAATTGTAGTGTAGTGTTAATTGTAAAGAATGTGCACCCTGTCCATTATGAATTCAGCAGTTGGAAAATGTGTTTAATAGCCCTGCCATTAGTTGACAACAAAATGAAGAAAAAATAATGAATCTTTTTGAGCATTTTCTTTGTAAATATCTTGATTCTTGATAAGTGAAAGGCTCAACTTATCTACCTTGCAGAGTTTTGTGTCTCATTTGAGCATGTGTTTTGCCTTTTCAATGCCAAAGGGTGACAAAACTACATATAAGATTCAAAATCGCAATTCATCTTTTTATTTAATTTTTTTGTTATTTTCTTAGCATCCAACCGGTCAATGTCATTATCTTCAACCTCATGCTTGTGTGGTTTCATCAAATCTATGGAGTTTCATATTGGGTAAGGCGTAGAGTTCTATAAGTTTGATGTGCAATTAATTGTGTTCTGACAGAAAGCTATTTAGATAATTCAAAACATCGCTCATGTTGGCGACATGTGGTGGCAAATCTTCATGCTCAGGGAAAGAGGATCACTAAACATAAAATTGAAAAGATAAGGCTTACTAATCCTTGTTTTTCAAATGACTTCCCTCACCGTAAACGATCAAAGAGGCGCATAAATTGCAAGAACATAATTGTCCATAAACAAAAGAAAAGGCTTGACACTTCTGCATTTGAATGGTACTTCAGGTAAGACCTAGATCCTTTTTTCATTGCTGAAAAAGTAGCCTCTGATTTACCTTCTATATTCTGATCAATGTTTCTGAAACATACAGGAACTTGTGGAAGAGCTTCTCTGATGATAAAAAAAGTTCCTTTGGCTACCTTGATTGTTTATGGTTTTCATTCTACCTGAAAACATCATCCAGAGAAAAAGTGTTGAACTGGATAAAAAAGAAGAGAGTTTTTTCAAAAAAATATGTATTTGTTCCCATTGTTTGTTGGTAGGTATTTTCATTATCTTGACAACTGGAGTTGCTACTCGTCTTGTTGTTCTATGGTGCTAATTAAGTTGAAAGTTATCATTTTTTTTCCAGGAATCACTGGAGCCTCCTGATCCTGTGCCATTTTGGTGAGAGTTTGGAGTCAAAAATTAGGGCACCATGTATGTTATTGCTGGATTCACTTGAAATGGCAAACCCAAAGCGCCTTGAGCCAAATATACGGAGGTATATCCTTTTCCTTTAATTGCCATTTCTCTAGTCTGAGTACTATGTGCAATGACATCCCAACTGAGGTGCTTCATCTGTCGCGGCACGTCATCTTGTTTATTTATTTTTGTAAGTTTTGGGGCAAAATGACACTATTTTGGTCCTTTCTAAAACCGCACAGGAAATGGTCTCTTTTTCAGAAAAAACTGATGGCAAAAATGGTTCTTTGTGGAATTATGTTGAAAAATGTTAGGGTTCAAAAAATGCTTATGTTTTCCTTCGGTGTCCAGGTTTTTCTAACCCAAAACAGTTAAGTATAGGCTGTCTTTTAGAACACTTCTATTGTTAAAATTTCTGGTTGTATATTATTTTTGTATTATTGCATAATGTTTTGTTGAATACTTCTTTTAAATGCTTGGAATCTTGACTTTTTTGTTACCTGATTTGGAATATTGGAATACTTGGTATGTATGAATGTACATGACCAATGTTTAATGTCCAAGTTTACAATATTTTACTAAATTGTACAAGTACCTTTAGATTGTTAAGTGTGCACCTTGAGTAGCTCCTTTCATGCCTTTCAGAATTATGATTATATTGATTTTCCTAAAACAAGAAATTATTTTATATCTTCTTCCCTTTTTTGAGGATGGATAATACAACATTTCACTTGTGTTTGTTTTTCAGATTTGTATTTGACATTTATAAAGAAGAAGGTAGGCCAGAAAGCAAACAGTTGATTTATAAAATTCCCTTGTTGGTGCCCAAGGTGAATAAATGCACACTTCTGATGGTTTTTCTTGATTATTCTTGTCAATTTTCACTTTTAAAGAGCAAAAGTAATCCTTTCAGGTGCCACAGCAGAGGAACGGTGAGGAGTGTGGCAATTTTGTTCTATACTTCATCAATTTGTTTATGGATGGTGCTCCAGAAAATTTTAGCATTTCCGAGGGCTACCCTTATTTTGTAAGTTCTTCCTCTGCATGCCATTTATGTTGTGAATCAAAGCCGAAGTGTTCTACTAGAGATGGAGAGTGTGTGACCTTATGCTCCTACATACATTGCAGATGAAAAAGAACTGGTTTGGTACTGCAGCCTTGGAACATTTCTTCAGGAAACTTGATTCCATTCCAAAGCCTGATCTGTGAATCCTATGATGGAGGATTGATTGAGTGTACATATTTCCATATATCGGATGGTCAAAACCATAGCATGGAAAATAGTGACTGCTAGTCGGTGCAGCGAATGTTGATATATTCTTCGTGATGGCGATGACGATGACGTCTTGCCCATTTTGCTAATTCAAGTTAGATTCAGGTATACATATATAGAGAGTAGTTTCACCATTCATACAGAGGAACACCCTCTTTCTGATACACACACAAGTTTATATAGATTAACCATTTGATGTTGATATCAACCTTCTTTTCACTGTTTTGTTGCAAACGTTATGATTAAGTTCTTGTTAAAGTATATAGATTAAGTTCTTCATATCAGCTTCCCCATAGTTCTTAAGGTAGTGAAAGATAAATTATAGGTATATTCTTGGTGCTCTCCAAAGGTGCAGGGTAATGGTCCTACAATTTCAACTTGGTCTACCCGCTAAAGAAACTCCTTTGCTTTTGGAAGTTGCCCAAAAAAAAAATATACTTTTCAGCTAATTGAAATATGGCTACATTTTGTGATGAAATTCTCGTAGAGAAATGCTGATTCATGCATTGAAATATTCCTTGAAGGGAAATGCTGATTCGTTCAGGGAAAATAATTGACTTCCATCTTATCATTGCGATGATAAATGCTGATTCATGCATTGAAATATTCCTTGAAGAGAAATGCTGATTTATATTGGCAGAATAATTGATTTCTATCTTATACTTGGATTATGAAAGGCTGCCAATACGTTACCATTCCATAATTATTTTGTCATTTCAACTTACAATATTTTCTCCTTTCTCACCGACCAAGCAAACTCTATGCGATTTCCCTTCTTATATGTGAAAATGGAGAAAATGTGCGAAAAAATCTTGTGTTTTACCAAATATCATACTTACATCTTAAACTTTGTTTTGTCTAAAAAAAAGCCCTTGAAGTTTATTCTCGTACACCAAATTAGCCCTTGTCGTGATTAATACCATTAAAGTGATCAAATGGTGTTAAAATATCTGTTAAATGTTGATGCGATGTCCTTGTGGTATGTAGGACCTACTCTCTTGTCTCTTTCCTTTCATCTCTTCTCTCTCCTCTCTCTTCCCTCATCTCTCCTCTCTCTTCTCCCCTTTCTTCACTAGTCCATCTTCTTGTTACATAGATAGTACATAAACTAAAACAAAAGGAGAAGAAAGCAACAAACAAAAAATATAGCTGACGAAAGGAAATGGAGATTAGACCGAGTCTTGCATAACCACAATCTTTTTAAAGCATAAACACACCTTTTTCGACGATGCCTTGAGACTTCGACAATGTTTGCTTTCCAAGATGCAACGATCTTCTTTGATTGACGACAACAACACATTACTTGCAATCACCCCGATTTAACCGATATGTTCGTATTCTATCACGTATGAATCCCACCAAGTAAAAATTTCTAACAAAGAGAGTCATAACTTTAAAAGGACCTCCTCAACCAAACAAATACTGGAATGACCTTCGACTCGCTTCAAAGAACAAAAAGAGAAGATAAAAACCTTACAAATGGACTCCTAAATGATTTAATTCCATAACTTCAAACGTTTTGAAAACAACCATTTCAAAAGTTAAATTCATTTGAACGTAAAAGGAAAATTCCAACAATTTCCCACATGAATAAAATTGACACCCTAAAGACAAGACCAACGATTCCTCATACGTGAGAGGCCACATGAAACTGCATAGAGATGGTAATCCTTTGAACCTTCTCTTGTAGAAATATGTTAACTCTACTAACTAACTAAGTAGTAAACACGTTGTCCTTGCATAAGAGGCACAACATTGTAGAAAAAATGATGGATATATACCCATAATAAAGAATGTTCCTTGGCCATTTCTGTAGTTCTCACTTATCTGCTTTCAAGAGCGCCGGTTAAGTAAGAGTTTAATGAATCAGGTCTATTCAATTTCCTTTAAAGCGGCCCCACTTCGCTCTTATATAGGTGATATCTTAAATTAAGAGTAGTTCATTGCTCTTTCTAATGCATAAAAGATTCACAAAGCATAGTTTAACTCAGAGTGAGCACCACTCATTTAGGAATAGATAGCTGTAAGATCCTTGCAGCATCAAATCAAAGTCTATATAATTTAGTTGTCCCTTCTAAACCTAGATCTTGAGATCTTCAGTTAACTAGGTTGTATATCCATTATATTAACTTATTCCTTTATGGGCTTTAGTCTCATTCTTGATATCTTCTCAACTAACTTCTTTGTTCACCTGTTAGTGATCCGATACTATCATTGTAGATTCACATAATCTGTAGAGATAACCCAATGAAGAGTAGTTTCTAATGTTGTTATGTCTACGACGAATATGTTTAGGCTTACCATTGTACATACTGTTTTGTGCTCTACTAATAGTAGATTGACTATCACAATGTATGCATATTGGAGGCATGTGTTTTGGCCATCTCGAATATTTCTGTGAAGGTCAGAAGCTATTCAAACCCTCTCCCCACATTTATTCAGCAAGCAAACTCATATTTCCACATTAATCACAATCGTTTGTTTTGAGGATTTCCATATGACCACATTCTCCTGGGTAATGTGAAGTGAACATAAACCACTTTGGGATTTTGATCTTCAACATTACATATCAATTAGCATCATATTGTATTCCTTCGCACTAAACAGATATCTTGTAGAGTACATCCCATAATCACAAGTAATCTGTGTTATTTTAATACTCACAATTCTTTGACAATTAGTTCTGATTAATGTGTATTTACTCGCTTGTTTACTAAGAGCAGGGCTAGTGTTTGGCTTAAAGAACCCATTATACATTAGAATCTTCATTACTCCTGTGAGTATTCTATCGACAAACACTCTCCATTATTCTAGAAAATGTGTCACATTGGCTGTGTGTCTCTATCTATGTCCTAATTATCTTTGTTAAACTTTCCAAGAATATTGTCAGCATATTGTGAATGACTTAGAATGAGTCCATCTAATGTTTTTTTTATCCTAACAAAATGACATCGTAAACCTAAGTCTTTCATGTCAAACTCCTCGAATTAAATATAACAGAGAACAGATGTGAATCATCCACTGGCAATTTACCTAATTATAAGTATGTTTCACCACGCAGACATACAATAACATATCCGTTTAGGTTCTTTATATACTACACTATTTCATAGTTCATTAATTTTAAAGTCATGTGGACATCACACACAAATCTCTTATGTCATTGTTTTGGTGCTTTGTTTATCCATACAATGATTTCTGAATTAATTCTGTACCTTCCTTTCTGTCTGTATGAGAATCCATTGAAGGTCTAGCATGTAGATTTCTTCATCTAAATTCCATTTAGAAAGGTTGTTTTTACATCCATTTTGACGATTTCAAGATTTCATACGCGAACAATTGCAAGCAACATAACCTTTATCGCACTTCATTCACAAGAGAATATTTGTCAAAGTAATCAAGGCCTTTGTGAATTGATTCGTCTACTTTCATTTTCCTTTTGAAAACCCACTTAGAACATAAAGGTTTACAACCTGGTGGAAGATCTACTAGTTCTTAAGTATGGATGATTATGTAATATGGAATCAATTTCACTCTTAATAGCCTCTTTTCACATGAGACCTTTTGTAGAGTTCACTCACTGAACATCCAGTTCCTCAAGGCACACGCCAGAAATTCCCAACACTCAAAAGATTTTGGTCCTTACTTTTTGCTACAGCGCCAGCCCACTCACCATTTTTATCTTATCCCGACTATTTTCTCAATAATGGGTCTAAAGACTTGTTTAATGAACTCGACTCCTCTTTCGATTTATATGGAAATACATCTTCAAAGGTCATGACTTTGATCTCATCATTGTTCTTAAGGAATATTTGGGATATTCGACTCATGGACAAGAAATTGATAAGCAGTATTGTTATGTGCATAACCAATGAAAATGCAATCAATGGTTTTATGTCCTATTTTCACCTTTTTAGGTGGAGAAACTACCACTTTGGCCAGACATCTCCACACTAGCAAGTATTTCTAAGATGATTGCCTTCCATAACTCATAATGGAGTTCTCTCGCTTTCTTTTTTGTGCACCTGATTCAAAGGCAATTAGCAAAAAAAAAGGCTTATTTCCATATGTTTTATAGTAGACCAAAACTTATCAACATTACATTCAACATTTCCTATAGAATGTGATTCTTTCTCCATTGGATTGAGGTGAGTAAGTTATGGTTTCATGTATGATCTCATGTTGAGCACAAACATCAACAAATGACTATTCATACTCACCACCTCGATCACTTCTTAGTACTTTAATTTTCTTATTGAGTTGACTTTCAACTTCGTTTTTATAAAGAAAAAATTTCTCTTTCGCCTCATCCTTACTTTTGAGTATGTACACATAATAGTATTTGATGCTATCATCAACAAAGGTAATAAAATATATATAACAACCTCTTGTTTGTACAAATTTCAAATCGCATATATCACTATGGATTAAGTCAAGAGGTTCAGTGTGTCTTTCAACACTTTGAAAAGATATTTGCCTTAACACAAGTTTCACACTTATGTTTTGCATCAATTTGGAACGTTGGTATATGATTTAAGTTAATTAATCTACACAATGTATCATAATTAACGCGTCCTAAACTACCATGTCATATATTAAACGACTTAAGTATGTAAGTAGAAGTACTAACAGTAACACCTCGAAATATACCATAGTCGTTTTCGACATGTTTAGGGTATTTTGTAGGTATAATTTGAATTTTTCGTAATTTAAATTCAAAACTTGAAAACTGAGAAACCCGAAAATAAGCAAGGATAAATTTGTAACTTGTCAAAATGGGACACAAAAGTCATAATATAAGAAGATGATATGCTATTATAGAAATGACATAAGTTGTGCAAATAGAAGGGAGTTTAAGGACCAAAGTGTAATAAAAGGAAAATTAGACCAAATTGGGATAAGACCAATTAGGGTCTCTCATTTGGGGATTTTGGAGGGCATTTCATGAAGAGAGAAAGGAAGAGAGAAAGGAAGAAGAGAAGAAGAAGAGAAAGAGGAAAGGTATGGATTTGTATGGATTGCTATGGTTTTGTATGGAATACTATGGATTAGTATGGATTTGTGAAATTTTGTATGAATTTGTATGGATTACTATGGATTAATATGAATTTTTGGACTTTTGTGTGGATACTAGTTTGTTCAATTTCTAGGGTTTAGTTAGGAATTCATCATAACCCTAGATTTCTAGTTAGATTAAGTAAACCCTAGTTTGTATAAAATAGTGTGAATCCTCCGCTTTAAGTATGGATTCTTGGTTTTATGATGTATGAATGCTTGTTTGGGTGTTAAGTTAACTGGCACAAGTATTTGAGTTTGGAGTTTGGAAAAACCCTAATTAATCTCTATGTTTGGTTTTGGTTGGGTTAGAACACACTTGGGAGATGTTTTTCTGGATTTTCTTTTGATTTTGGTTGGATTTATGGAAAAAGGGACGAAATTAGCAAATCTGGACAAATTTTGGGGTCTTACGCCGCGGCGTAGGGATCCCACGCAGCAACGTAAGTCCACACCAAGGCGTGGCATGTCCATGCTACAGCGCGGTTGAGACGGAGGCTTGGACAAGCCTCGGGTATGCCGAGGCGTAGAAAGAAAGCCCTACGCCCGCAGGAGAAGGCTATACAATAGACCCTCAATTTGTCCTGGGGCTTGCACATTTATCCATGGTGTCACACTGCCCATCAGTTCTCATATAACACCAGCCTGGGGCCTTTTGGAAGCTTAATAGTTTGTCTCAGGAGCCTTGGGTGGGGCTTGTATGTGGTCCATTGAGTCTTTGTATGTAGTTCACTTTAGAGTATCATTTGCACTTTTTTTTTCAGGTTATTGGCATCGTGCCATAGGAAGCAAATGGGGCCCCGAGGTTTTGGCTTAATGTCAGGGATTTATTGGAGTATGTCAAATTTGAGCCGCAGGCTTGTTTTGATTGCATCTCCTTGTCAGAACTTGGAGATAGTATTCGTTTGTTTTGTTAGATTCCTTATTCTCCAAGGAGGTTTTCTGTTAAAGTCACCAATTTTTTATCAATTGTTTGATGTCGGTTTGACTAGTTCGTGAGGCGGTCTTGCCTCTGACATTGTTTTTGGGTGATTTTAGCGAGCCTCCTCCTTCATTTTGATCCATATCTCCCACTCATGGGAACTTTCAGAATTGGCACTTTTTTTCGTTGGTCTCCTTATTTTTCAGAACATTATATCAAAATTTCATAATTTTTCCTCCAACGGCTCAGTGGTTGGCATCAGAGTTCAACCAATTCGTGAGGTGGGCGGCTGTGGAGCGATTTTTGTGATTTTGGAGCCCAAATCCCATGGATCGTGCCCATATGCTCCATATTGGTCTTAGACAGTATTTTGGGTCCATTTGGGCTTTGTCTTGAAGTTACATCTGACCCACCATGAATCCATGTGGATACTGGTGGTGAAATAGCGAAAACTTAGGATGGTCGACACATGGAAAATGAGGAGGGAGTTAATGGGGAAGTTGATTTCGGGGCGAGTTAGACTCTTTCCAAAGCTTGAAGGAGAGAAAAACCAGGTAGGCTCAGAGGCTGAGGAGGAGAATCAGTATAAAAGGAGAGAAAGATCAGAGTGGAAGGGACCTTTAGGCACTTTTTCGGGCTCGGATGCACATTTGCTTATTTTTTCGGATGCTTAGCTTGGATTTTTTTCTGCGTTTTGTGTAAGAAGTAAGAAATAGACCCTGGCTCCACTCTATTATTTAAGGGATATTCTGACCAAATTTGAGGTTTTTCCTCAACCATTTTGAAGGCCCAGTTTTCACGCTCATGCGTGAGGCTGGTTCAACGATTTCTCTTGTGCGATCGAGTTTTAGAAAACAACGGATTGTTTTGGTTGGTTCTCACTCATCAGGGCGAGAATCATGCCAGTTTGTTTGTTAGTTTCCCTATTCTTTAAGGGATATTTTGACCAAATTTTAGGTTTTTCCTCAACTATTTGGACCGATTTTCATGCTCATATGTGAGAGCCAGTTCAACAGTTTCTGCTGGGCAGTCCCAGTTTTAGAAAACAACGGATTGTTTCGGTTGGTTCTCACTCATTCGAGCTGAGAATCAATCACCATTTTTTTTTTTTAGATTCCTAACTCTTGAGGAAGGTTCTTTGCCCCATCAGGAGGTGTGCGATGCGATGTATGTCGTGGGCGCATATATTTTGAAGTGTCATTGTAGTATTTTGGGAGTTGTTGTTCAGGATGAAATGGTGAAATGATAAATTTATTGAACCCAGAATGTTGTAGTAGAAGAAGGGTAAAGTTGTAATTTTCTAAAAAGGATATGAAAACCATAATTTGAGAAGATGAGAGGCCATTATGAAAATAACAAAAGTTGAATTTGCAATTTCTTGAGTGATTGAGGACCTACTTGTAATTAAGGCAAAGATGAGATTATAAAAAGGGCATGAGACAAACAAAGCCCTCATTTTGGTCTCTCAAACAAGGGCTTCCCGTTTTTGGTGAGAAGAAGAGAGGAAGAAGAGGAAGAAGAAGAGGGAGAAGAACAAAGGTATGGATTTTCTATGGAAGCATGTGTATTTTGGGTTTTTAGTATGATTTCTAGGGTTTTCCATGGAGATTAGTTCCTCCTTTTTCTAGGGTTTTGTGGAGAGATCACCCAAACCCTAGATTTGTTGAAGTTATGTGAGAAAAACCTGATTGGTATGTAATAAACATGGAATCCTCCTATTTATATGGTTTGTAGGGAATTGGTGGACCTTGGACAATTCTTAGGATTTTCACCTAGGGTTTGGTTATATGAGTTCCAGACACCAATACAAGTGTTATGGTGTGGTTTTGGATGAATTCCATGTTGGTTTTAAGGTATTATGGAATGGAAGTTGTATGAAGGAAAATAGTACCAAAGAGGGCGAATAAGCAGTGCAGGCGAAGCACGAGGGTGGGCTCGAGGTACCCTTATGAGAACCCATTTAGTCAGGTACTGAGACAAGTGGTACCAACACAGGAGTATGTTTAGTGGGGTACCAATCATAGTGGTATCGGTACCACAGCTTCCAAAAGCCCAAATTTTTGTAATTTCGCATAGTTAAGCCCAAATTTGTACACTGATAGTATGGGAACCTTAATAAATGATTAAGAGAGGTTCAAAGAAGAATGAAATTTAATGAAAAACGCACCATACCTCTTCGCCTTGGCGATATTCCTTGAGTGTAAATAAGTGCTAGTTACTCAAAGTGACGTGCCTATGAAGTACGTTAAGTATATGCGGTGCGCATGATGATTAATGTTTCGCCGTATTCGTTCGAGTGTGTAGAGAGGCTAAAAGCGAGGCGGGAAAGTTGTGGAGTCAGTGCTCCAGTTTTTGGTAAACAAAAAAGGTAGGTGTTCTAAACTCTTTTGTGCTAGTGTATTATTATAAAAATTTGTTTTGTTGGTATTTAATGGTTTTGATTGTAAACCATATTTTAAAGCAAGCAATGAGTTTTAATAATGACGATGGTTTTGATTTAAACCATATGTGAAAACAGACAAGTAATGGTTTGATGTATTCAGCCATACTTTTAAAAGCAAGCGAAGCAATGGTTTTGAGTTGTAAATCATATTTCAAAGAGCAAGCAAATGAAGCAAAACAAAAAGTATATTTTATAAAAGCAGACTATGAAAATCCTAGTTTAAGCAAGTATACCGTCAAAGGTATTCAGACGTACATCTGTGGTGTTAGGACATCATTTCATGTATTTTATTTGGCTCGGCTCAAACTTGGGCCTATGCATCATGGCAGATTTAAAGGAGACCGTGGCACGACCGGAGTATATAGGTTAGCGCGCTTAGCTAGATTACGGTGATGTGTAATTGCCGTCATTCCACCATATTTACCTAAAGTGCACTGAGCCGCTCTTCCACTCCAGGGGCAGATGCGGACCACAGTCCTTTCCACTCGCATACTGAGCCTGTGCTCGTGTTTACTAGTGGCATGTAAGTAAGAAGAGTGGCCCAGTTGGTCGATCTTGATTATAACATTTTTCACACAGCTTGGAAATCAACATCGGTAAACAAGAACACGTAAGACAGCCGAGCCTGTGCCCTGGTGGTTCATAAAAGTTTTTTAAACTTTAAAGCAAGCGGTTGAGCCCAGACTTGTTTATGTGCTGTTTTATAAACTTTAAAGTGCTTATTGAGCCTGTGCTCGTGTTTATAAAAGTTGAAATTAAAGCAAGCTGTTATTTAGGCTCCTTGTTTATGAAAAGTTTTATAAACTTTTAAAGCAAGCAAGAAGTTATGGAAAGTTTTAGAAACTTTTAAAGCAAAGTAAAGCAAGCAAGCAAGAGGGTTATGAAAAGTTTTACAAACTTTTAAAGCAAAGTAAAGCAAGCAAGCAAGAGGTTTATGAAAAGTTTTAGAAACTTTTAAAGCAAAGTAAAGCAAAGCAAGCAAGCAAGGTTTCTAGAAAATGTCTTGTAAAAGAGGGTTTTACAGTTTTGAGATATTTTTCAGAAAAAGCAAACATTTTATAAAGCATACACTCACTGAGCTCGTTTAGCTCATTATTTTGCTGTTTTAAAAACTATCTTCTAGGTACAGGCACGTCGAACGCTAGAGCATAGTAGGATTCTCCTGACTTTTGTATCAAGGCCGATAACAATCTTGTGGGCGGAAATACTTTGAATTTGTATTAGCTGGAGTATATGTACGTGATTATTGCAAAGTTTCAGAAAATGTGTCAGCTTCGAGGCTCTTTGGCAAATCATGTCAAGCATGCATATTGAAAAGTGTAAATTGTGTTTAAGGTGATTTGAATATGTCCTATATGCAGATGTTATGCTGCCGGGATTTTAGCAAATCACAAGTTAGAAAAGGAAAAAAATTTATACAAGTTTTTAGTAACAATACGGCTTCGCTTCTCAGGATTTTCTAATCGTTAGAAGTAACGGCTGGGGATTTCTGTGGGGTGGCCGGCACACCTGCTACTAGTAAGGGGTGGGGGTGTGTTAGTTATGACCAATTTTGAGAATTGTTCCCAACCAGCTCAACTGGTTAGGAAACCGGATCAATTGGTTCATGAAGTTAAGTTCTCTAGAACAATAGTTAGGGCACTTTTCTTTGTTTGGATCGGTTCTCACTCATCCGAGCTGAGAATCAATCACCGTTTGCTTTGTTAGATTCTCACTCTGGAGGAAGGTAATTGACCAATTTTTAGAATTGGTTCTCAACTCAAATTTCAACTCGGTTAGAAACCGGATCGCTGGTTCATAAAGTTCGCCTAGAATAAAGCGCTAGGGTACTTTGGTTTTGTTTGATCGGTTCTCACTCATCCAAGCTGAGAATCAATCACCGTTTATTTTTTTGGATTCCTGACTCTGTGAGGAAGGTTATGGAAAATTTTGAGAACTTCTCTCAACCGGGTTGTATTGTTGGAAAACCGACCACGGTTCATTAGGTTCTTTTTAGAAATAGTGCTTAGGTATTGTAATTGCTTGCGATTCATTCCATATTCGTGCCTAATTGTACACCGTTTGTTTTTTTTGGTTTTCTTACTTTGTAAGGAATGTTCTAACAAAATTTCAGAATTGTTCTCAACCGATCGATCAGTCGGGGGAACCGATCAGCCTGGGCTTTGTTTGTTTTTGTAGGGTCGTCCATTTTCACACGAAGCCCGTGACTTTAGAGTCCAAATTCCATTCGCCCAGATCGCTGTAAGGCTACATTTAGGGTCTGAAATGGGGTTTAGTTCAGGTTAGTGCGGTTCCATTTTATTCATAAGAATTGTGGTCTGCGTGTCGAGGGTGGTTTTAGTTTAAGTAATAAGAGTATACAGCCTTTGTCAAGACCAATTCTCGAGATGAATAGGCGCGGTTTCAGATAGCCGTGGACAAGTGTCAGAGCATCAATGAGTGGTTGAGATGCAATTATGGTTTCTCCTGGCTTGCTTTGCTTTTGATATTTAATTTTGAGAATAGTATGCCCAAAACGTTTGACTAACTCCTTCCTACAAATAGCTTAGCTAGGGACCACAACTACGTACTTTAATGTCGGGTAAATGAATTTCACATGGATGCTTTGTGTTTGAGTGTCATGCATGCTTGCTGCGTTGCCAACCTTTGATGTAGCACGTGGCCGGGTGGACTACGCACGCGCCATTTTCCTTTGGCCGAGTGCGGCGGGCATGCTAGGATGACACTAGGCCTGTGGATCCAAGTCAGATGCTTTAAATTTCTCAGAGACCATCCGGTCTTTGACCCATATGCTCCCACATACCAATTCACTAGTAGAGGACCGAATTTCGCCCGTGAGGGGTGCTACCATATATGTACTTTCTGATAGGGTAATCTCGATCCCTGACCTGAATCTAGTTTTCACACTTTTTTTCTCATAACAAGTCCTTAGGGGTTTTTTTCGTTCTTACTTGATTTTCCCTTTATAAAATAAAAATAAAAGTAAGTGGCGCCCAAAGAAAACTGCCTCCTCGGGTCGAATTTTCTAAAACTCAAAAATCAACCCACATTTTCTTTCTATCGTGCGGAGTTCCTACGTCTCGTGGACGGTAGGTCCACAGGCGACTTTGTTGGGGATTGAACCCAAAATCTCTGGTTTCATACGAGATCGCTTAAAACTTGAGTTATCGAGCACATGGTTCTCCTCACCCAGAGGGCTCTAGGCTAAATAGATGACCCGATGATCACACACTTGATTAGTATTTGGCTTTGCATTTCATGATTAGTCGATGCCAGGTGTTCACCTATCGATTATAGCATGCTTTCTCATTATCGATTGGTATCTAGCTATGACATAAGAGGATCAGAATGTGTGTAGATTTTGTGGTAGGCTTGCTCTTTGTGCATGATTGTTTGTTGCATGACTACTCCTTCCCTTGCATGATTGCTTGTCGCTTATGTTTGTGGCGCACGTGTGTATCCCCTTACTGCCGAATCACTAGTCTTGGTCGACCTTTCCTCTAGGATTGCTTATGTTGTTTGGGAATCATTCCTAATTTTTTGCCTTCGACCAATCTAGGGGTTTGGAATAGGGTCTATCATAAGGGCTATATTGATGTTTGGGAGCACTATGGAGATGACAGATGTTCGAGCAATGAAGACTTGTATATCCCCGAGCTAGATTTCATGGATACCTGCGTGGCCAGTGTGTCACTTTGATTATTGATTGATTGTTGGTTAGGATCTTAGGCTGCGTATCCCTGTGGGTACGGTCATCTAGCCTTTTAGGACTTGCCTTTTCTTCTTTGCTGGGCCTCTCACAATTTTACCCTAGGTATTACCATGTCAGAATCCCGCTCCTGCATGTGGAGCCACATGTCAGATTAGCTGTTGATGTCACATGTCAGCTCATTCCCTTAGAGGATTTCATTGTGGGATTGCATTACTGGATTGATTTTCGGATTTATAGTCATAAGGACTGAATTACCCCTTTCCTTTAATAGGATTGTTGATTGAGACCAACCTGGGTTCCCGAGCTTGGATCCGAATCGAAGGTGCATTTGCTAGAGGATCGCATTCACACGCGCTAGGAGCAAGATATCGATCATAGAGATACGGACTCCTCGCATGCTAACTGGGCGTAATTCGGGCCGTCGAGATTATTGATACCATGGCCTCTCTCCGGGATGCCATATGGGGACTAGGACAGAGGATTGATGGGCATCAGTCCCAACCATTGCCAATTTCAGGGAGCACCCCGCATGACTTTACTGCAACTCCACCACCACCACCACCATTTGGACCCACTATACAGCAGGACTATACAATTCCTCCTCCACCATCACCACTTGTTCAGTCAACCCCACAGGTTAGAGCATTTGTACAGCGTGGTCAGACTGAGACCACACCACATTCTGTTGTGGCCCTCGCACAGATAATTGATGACACTCAAGCCCGTATCGATATGATCGGTGCGAAGGATCGTCTCGCATGTTTCGATGGAGTTATAGGTCAGGACGGATACGATGACCTTCAAGGGCGCTTTACACCGAGTTCGCATTTTATTATCGAGGCACACGGGGATAAGGTGCTCGTAATGCGTCTCAAAATACTCCCAGAATTTTATAATAAAATTATTATATATTCCTGGTATAATTGGGCCAACTTCCGTATTTTTCTCGGGAATTGTTAGACGAATATTGATTAAATGGGATTATTGAATCTAGAAATAAACCCAAGGAAAAAGAGAAAATACGGAATCAGGAAATGGGACCTATGGGTCAATTGTAAGTAAGTTTATAATGCCTAAGTGAAATTAGGAGAAATAAATGAGTAAGGGAAAATAATATGAGACTTAAATGTAAGACACAGAAAGAATTATGGGACCTAAATATATAAAGAAATAAAGAAAAAGAAGAAAAAAATCAAGGAAATGGCATGTGGCATGTAGGAAAGAAGGAGGAAGCTTCCTCCTTTTTAAAATACGATTAAGAGCGATCTAGAAGGGAAGGAAAACAAACAAAAAGGGATAAGAGTGATCTAGAAGGGAAGGAAAACAAACAAAAAGGGAGAGTTAGAGAGAGAGGCTCTACCTTCTCTCTAGATTTTCCTCGATGATCGATCCATGGTTCCCGGCGACAAGAGGAAAGTCCTTCTCGCGACAAGAGTCGCAAAGTAGAGACCTAATCTAGAGTTTCGACAAACACAGAGGCAGTCTTCTCCTACTTTGCTATTTTCACCCTAAGGGTTGTGTGGTGGTTATCTTGCCTTAGGGGAATGTTTGGTTGTATTTTAAACCATGGGAAGCTGCCACATTGTGGTAGTGCGCATTAGCCGGGCCTTAGAGCTGATTTTTGGGTACGAAGTGAAGGGAATTTGATAGTGAGTCCTTCTAGAAAATTGTAGCCTCATCAATTAAATTGATGTTAGGCTTTTGAATTTCTCAATTCGGGGCCTCTCAGAGACTCCATCGAGGGGTCATGCAGCGTAGGCCGAAGAGATTCATAAGTGCCAGGGGTCAGCAGATTCCCATCCCGTGGAGAGGCCGCCAGACTCATGCAAAGAAAGGTCGGCCAGACTCATCCAAGAGCGGCTCGGGCCAGTCAGCCTGTCCGTTATCTACGTATGACCTCCAACTTCGAAGGGTCATAATTTCTTCGTCCTAATCCTCGCTTGGTGTTCTCGACTCTATGGAAAGCCCATTGAGTCAAGAATACATTCATATGCCTGAGGAGGACAGAATATGCCTGTGACCAGAGGTGTCAGACCGAGTTTACCGAGGTCAGGTCAGCTCAATCAGTTAGCTCAGCTGGGTGTGACTACGTATGACCTCCAACTTCGGATGGTCATAACTTCTTCGTCCGAACTCCGTTTCGGGTGTTCTTAGACTCTCTGGAAAGCCCATTGAGTCAAGAATACATTCATATGCCTGAGGATGATAGAATATGTCAGGCCGAGGTGTCAGACCGAGTTTACCGAAGTCAGGTCAGCTCGGCCACAAAATTTTCGGCCGGTGTGACTCACGCATGACCTCCAACTCGAAGGTCATAACTTCTTCGCCCGAACTCCGCTTCTCGTGTTCTCGACTCTATGGAAATAAAAATTGAGTCAAGAATACTTATCTGCATATTCAAGGAGAGGATAGAATATGTCAGACCGAGGTGTCAAAACGAGTTTACCGAGGTCAGGTCAGCTCAGTCAGTCAGCTCGGCTGGGTGTGACTACATATGACCTCCAACTTCGGAAGGTCATAACTCCTCCATTGAGTCAAGAATCCATCTATATATAGCTTGTTGAAATTGGAACTCATATTAAACTCCGAAAATCAATCATAACCAAAACTACTAGTACGCACGAATAATATTATTCTTTAATGGTTTTGGAATAGGGGCTGACAAGGAGGAAAAACCAAACTGAGATTGAGATTCCAAGGATTGGAATCAAAGTACAAATATTTTTGGGTTTGTTCCACGACTTCATTCCCTCTGCTTCAAGTTTGCATGTTTGTTCTCCGACTATCTTCTTGTTTCCAAAGTTTGGTAGTTTACCAAATAACCAAATGATTATATGAAATGAACATATCTTTGAAATGATATTAAGAAAGTGCATATGAATTGGATGTGATATTTGAAATGTTTGAAAAACCGAATGAATATGAATGATAAATCGACTGTAAATGAATCGGCCGACTTTACATCTTAAATTGAATCGAAGGTCGTAAATGGAATCACTTCGACCGATGCACTAATCGGCATCCGTCACGAAGGCACCCCAAAATTGTCCAATGTCCCACTTGGCGGGATGCACCAATCGGTATCCGTCATGATGGCGTATGGCATTGAAGTGATACCACATGTCGAGGTGCACCAAAAGACATTCGTCATGATGGGAGACCACTGTTAATGTTCACATTACCGACGATAATAAGGACGGGATTCATCAAACTAATCATTTAAAATGATTCAATAGTCAAAGTGAAATAACCAACACGATTTATCAGAACGGGATTTCAAGGTATATGCTTAAATCTCATAAATTGAACTGCGGAATTGAATTGTTGCATTGAAATTGATATTAGATATAATAAATGATTGTAAAATGAAAGCATGCGAAAATTAATAGCATGAGTATATGCTTATATAATAGGCATGGTTTAATGTTAAATGGATGTCAAGTTAAATTGAATATTGAAATAGAATCAGATAGAACCACTAAGCGCGAAAATGCTTAGCGCAGTTTTATCTATGCGCAAGTTTCGGTAGACAGAAGAAAGACAAGATATGAAGAGCAGAGTCATAGAAAGGTTGCGCTGCAGATAAGTATATACCCCACCATATGCATCATTTCCTTTGAACATGATATTTAGAACAAAATAGTCAACTAATTAATGTTTTGTTTTGTATATCATTTTAAAAGGCATAGAATGCCATCATTGTAATTGTATTTTGTGAAATGTGAATGTTTAGGTTCATTTGAAATTGCTGCGAATTTGAAAACCTTAAACTAAATGACATAAATAAATTTTTGATAAGATAAATAAAACGCCGGGCTAAACCTGCTTTGCCGACCCGCCTTCTCGGATCGAGCCGATCTGTGGTCACGACACTTTAAAAAAAAAAAAAAAAACTTAATAAAATGTAAAATAAAGACTAGTCTGCTCTCCTGTGGTTTCTCCCATTCTACCTGGCCGAGTCGGGCCTTGGGGTCGCTACGTACTCGTATTCACTTATAGTTGTACAGTGTTGTTATGCGCGAGCATAGATTGGATGAGGCACAGATGATCATGCTTTTTCCTCTATCGCTGAGTGGTGCCGCTCAGCGTTGGTTTGCACTTCATTGACCTTCAGTTTAGGACATGAGCCGATTCAGACAGGAGCTTAACGACACAAAGATTCTTTTTAATACTATAAATGTGGGCTTATCCCGCAGGAGAGTTGAGGGCCCTCGCAGGCCAGATGAATCGATCACTTCATTCATCTCCCGTTGGAGGGAGAAGATTGCACAAATTATAGATAGACCCTCAGAGCGCGATCAGATCAACATGATTATGCACGGGCTTCAGCCCCGCTTTGTTAGGCATCTCATGGGCTTCCCACAGACAGAATTTGGATCATTGGTTCAAGCCCTCTATGGCATTGAGGAGGAGTCTAGGAGGATTATGCGCACTCTTCCCTTTCAGACTCAAAGGGAAAGGGTTGGGACCTAGACCATCAGATGTCGCGCCATCGCATGATAAGACACAGTCCCCACGCCACCCCTTCATTTCCCCGTGTGAGGCGCTTCGTACACCTACCGTGATGATAACGGGATCGCACATACCACTACTCTTCCGTGCTAGCTAGGCCTACTTATCTACATTAGCCACGATAGCCAGTATATGCTACATAGGCGCCTCAGAGGCCACATATTTAGTACCATCAGCAGTATAGAGCACCGCCTCCATCGAGGCAGGCCAGGCAGTTTACACAACTCGGTATGCCACTGAGCCGAGCATTTCAAAGATTGGTTGAAGGGGGTTTGATTGTTCCACTACCACCTAGACCACCACTACAAATTTCTACCCCACCTCGATTCAGACGCATTCACCGTGCCTATCATCGTGAGAGCGTGTCATGATACGATAGTCACAAAGATTGAGGCATGCTATTCAGACTTGATTGATAAGGGCTCGCTGATTTGGGACGCCCGAGTGACTACGTAATCACCCCACTCATGACACCAGAGTTATACCTCCACTCCCCGGTGGTATACATTCGACTTGAAAGCTTTAGGAGATGAGATATTCATGATAGATGGGATGGAGAGGCTCCTCAGCCAATCTGTTTGTATGCAGACTCAGACTTTAGTGGATACACCCATGGTCAGCAGGTCTCTAGGCCATTTAGATTGATTCCAGATGATGTTCCCTGACAGACAACAATATCGCCAATATACGTGCAGCATGTTCCGTCCATGACACCCTTCATTATGTTCCCGAAGGAGTATAGGCTAGTACATAGAGATGTTCAAATTGTTACGAGGAGTGGGAGGGTAGCTTAACCCCCACCTGTTGATAGAACTTTTGTTGGCACCGATGCTAGAGATGAGATTCAAAGGGAGGATGATGATATTTTGCGCCAGCTGAGCACCACTTAGGCCCGCATTTCCATTTGGAGCTTATTGGCCTCATCCAGCACACATAGAGACGCATTTATCAAAGCTCGACAGTAGTTGATATCAAGTACCACCCCAGGGGATTGATCCACTTTCTAATGCGATAGGGCTACATGCATAAGCAGGTTTTCTCGACGATGATTTACCATACGAGATTGTAATCACATGTTCACCCTTTTTCATCGAAGGTTGCTTGTTCAGCCGTAGGGTGCCCGCCCGTCTCTCGCTGACAACGGCCCGCCTCGAACGTTTTTCCATCGGGTTATTACCGATGGTTGGGATTTTCGCACCATCCGATGGCCATCTGATTACCGCATCAGCCGAGCTGCACATACGGACTCGAGGACGCTATGGGTACTCTACCATATATCATGATAGTGGTCGCAGAAGATATTCTGGCGCAGTTTTCCGTGCTCCGAGGATTTAGTCATCCTTTAATCCGCTGGGTCATTCTCGATTCATGAGGTAGGTGTGTTAGTACTCATCTTCTACTTCATTAGAAGGCAGTTCATACACGAGAAGCGTGACATCACGATACAAATTCGACAAAGATATTGTTACCTCTTCCGAAGCCAGTTGTTACAATCGGCCATGTTGAGGGATCGACTTGCACTTGACCATGTTTTGTTTTCGGGCGCAGGTCTAGGGTCGGGCGGGCCTTAGAGGATGACAATAGAGACATGGTACTCATGTCTTTGATCAGCACAACACTTTGGTACTCGCATGATGAAAGGCATGGCCTATACGCCGCTTCGATCAGCCGCCTCATCAAGGGCTGCATGAGTTTGCTTTCACAATTGATCATAACATACCATATGGATTGGGTTACACTCCTTCTTAGGATGATGCACGACACATGGCGAGGCTGCGCCGAGATAAGGTGAGAGCTCGCTTGTCCGGGGTCCCATTCGATTACCCCCTTCGCCCATACACTTTTCAGTTAGCTGACTATTTTACCAGAGGATCAGAGCATGCACCCCACAAAGAAGGAGTTGACCATGTTTCTGAGATGGTTGAAATTCGCACCAAGAGTTCTAGGACAAATGTGTTTGAGTTCTTAAGACCACTGCCACTCAAGGTCGCGATAGTCGCGATCCCCACTCAATTCCCGATCGAGCTAAAGGTGTTTTCCCTGGCGCTTTCCTGAGAAGGTCCCTGACTATGATCTACCTATGGATTTGGGGGATGATACTGATGGAGTAACTCTTCCTGATACTTATATGGACACAATGGACATGATCAACACTGGTCGTATTCTGGACACAGCCCCGCATGGGCCCTATTATGCTTTTGACATGTTTGGAGTTTCTATGATTAATACTGATGATGTGATACTTTATGACGCTTGCACTAACGTGATGGACATGATCAGCATTGGCCGCATTCTGAATGCTTCCTCACCAAGGCCCTGATCCACTTTTGATGTGTTTGGGATTTCTATGCTTGAGTTTAATGGTGATGGACTTGTTGCTACTGATATTACTCATGATACTACTTCTGTTGAGGGAGAGACCGACTCTATAGACCCTCCTCTTTCTTTTGACACTGTGTCCGGGTTTGTCACCCGCTTTGATGACTTTTCTGATGATAATAATGACATGAGTATTTTCGAGTATTTGCTCGAGTCACAACATTTTCCTTTGATTGCACCATCAGCTCCCGCAGCACATGTATGCGATGTTAATGATATGGAAGACACAGATGACCCACTCGATGGTCAATCATAGTGTGATTCTCGAGCATGCGGATAGGAAAGTTACACTGTTCTAAGAAGACAAAGTTGATAGATTTGGTGTACCGTGACGTTTCGGAGATTAGGATTAGCTCTTCCCTATCTCCTAATGAGAGGAGTAGATTGATCGACATACCAGTCATACTGGGATGCATTTCATGATCATGAGGCTGCTTCGGCCTCACCCCAATTATAGTTCATGATCACCCGCCATTTTGCCACACATGCCAGCTCGCTAAGTAGGAATTGAGGAGACTACACCCTCAATGGAGTTTGCAGGTTAAGGAGGAGATTTAGAAGCAACTCAATGTTGGCTTCTTATTAGTAGTTGAGTATCCTGCGTGGTCACACGTCTGCAGTTCCCTGCTCCCAAAAAGGACGGCAAGGTTAGAGTTTGTGTTGACTTTCGAGATTTGAATAAGGCCAGCCCTAAGGATGATTTTCCCCTCCCACACATCGATATGTTAGTTGATAGCACTACAGGGCACCTTATGTTATCCTTCATGGATGGGTTTTCTTGGTATAATAAGATTTTAATGGCTCTAGAGGATATGGAGAAGACTTCTTTCATCACTGAGTGGGGTACTTACTGCTACCGGGTTATGCCATTTATGTTGAAAAATGCAGGGGCCACCTATCAAAGGGCCGCTACTACTCTATTCCATGACATGATGCATAGAGATGTTGAGGTATACATGGATGACATGATAGTGAAGTCCAGGGTAGATCACTTAGTAGCCTTACAGAGATTCTTCGAGAGGATCAGATAGTTCATATTGAGATTGAATCCCAAGAAGTGCACCTTTAGGGTAACTTTTAGGAAATTTCTGGGTCACATTGTTTGTGAGAGCGGTATAGAGGTTGATCCAGAAAAGATCAAGGCCATACTTGACATGCCCGCTCCAAGGACTGAGAAAGAGATTAGAGGCTTTTTAGGTAGATTACAAGAGATATCGGGCCAAGCTTTACTAGACCGACGTACATATGCGAAGCCTATCTTTCTCAGATATGAGAAAGAACCAGCGTACGGTTTGGAATGAAGATTTCCAGCGTGCTTTTGAGAAGATTAAGGAGTGTTTACTTTCTCCCCCATTTTTAGTGCCTCCCATATCGAGGCGACCCCTACTTCTATATTTGTCAGTTTCAAACATAGCTTTGGGATGCATGTTAGCTTAGCTCGATGATTCAGGAAAGAAGGCATTTATTATCTGAGTAAGAGGATGCTGGAATACAAGTGCAAATACATTATGATTGAGCGCCTCTGTTTAGCGTTGGTTTGGGCCACCAGGAGACTTAGGCACTATGTGACAAAGTATTCCATACTTTTACTCTCTCAATTGGATCCATTGAGATATTTGTTTGATCGACCTGTTATGACTGGTAGACTCATGAGATGGTTGGTATTGTTGACAAAGTTCGATATTCAGTATGTCACACAAAAATCAATAAAGGGAAGCATTTGCTTGGCAGATCATCCGCTTCTTTTGCCAAGAGATCTCGATGATGTAATAATCGACGATGATTTTCCCGGAGCGAGTAATTTGTTTCAATAAACAAAGATTACAGGATGGCAATGTGTAATTTTTGATGGTGCCGCCAATCAATCAGGGTTTGGTATTGGTATTCATTGATATCACCATAGGTGATCACATTCCTGACGGCTTCGATTAGCATTCTCTGATCATCACCGGCTGACGAATAACATTGTCGAGTATGAGGCATGCACATGTGTCTAGAGACCGCATTGATCTTGGAGATTAGACAGTTGGAGATCCATGGGGATTCCAATTTAGTTATACAATGCACTCCATTGTATTTCGAGGACTCTGAGATGAGAAGTCAAGCCCTACCATGCTTACTTAGACCTATCGGGTTTCGCATTTGACGAGATGAGATATATACACCGCTCTAGGCGTAGAATCGCTTTGCCGATACAAGCAACTATCTTAGCTTCTATGGTTGAGAGATTCTCAAGGGAGTGATTGTGCCACCACCGATGATTGAGACTCAGTCCGCACCCGCCATCGCTGTTGATTGGGGATGATATCGAGAATCAGGATGAGCTACCATGGTTTCATGATATTTAATGCGCAGGCTTCATGGTGCTTACCCCGAGATAGCCACATCCAAGGATGAGAGCATAGCATGCTGGGCCACCATATTTGTTATTTGTGGGGATGCCCTTTATAGGAGATCACTCGATGGCCTATTATTATTATGTCTGGACCGCGCCTTTGCAGATCGAGTGATGAGAGAGGTTCATGCAAGAGTTTGTGGTCCACACATAGGAGGCCACATGCTAGTGCGTAAGATCATGAGGACTGGTTACTTTTGGTTGACTATGGAAACAGATTGTTGCCAGTTTGTACAGAGATGTTTAGAGTGTCAGATGCACAGGGACTTGATACACGTGCCACCTTCTGAGCTGCATACACTCACATCCCCTTGGTCGTTTTTTGTATGGGATATTGATATTATTGGAAAGATCTCACCCAGGTCTTCCGGTGGGCATGAGTACATCCTAGTTGCTATTGATTATTTCACCAAGTGGGTGGAAGTTGCTTCACGTGCCTAAATCGACAAAATGGCTGCAGGCTGTTCATCAGATCACACACATCTACCAATACAGGGTCCCTCATGAGCCGACGGCGATGAGGGTGCAGCGAGGTGGACATATCAAGTTCAGAGTAATGCATCTTCAAAGATCATAGATCATCTCGCATATAGGCCATGCACTAATAAAGCAGCTAAGGAATTAGAATATCAAGAGGATTTTCGAGAAAGATGGTCGAGACTTTGTGGATCAATGTAGAAGCCCCCTTTCTCGTGACAGGCTTATCAGACATCTTTTCGCACTTACCTGTGGCTATAATTTACTCTTTGGTATATGGCATGGAGGCAGTGCTAGCTATTGAAATTGAGATGGGATCCTTGAGATTAACATTAGAGCATCAGATATCTGAGACTGAGTGGGCCTAAATTCCAAGTATGACCGCCTTAGCCTTCTCGATGAGAGGAGATTGAGGGGTGAGGATCATGTTCATGCTTATAAGAGGAAAATGACCGTGCATTCGAAAGAGGGTTAGGCCCAGAAAATTCCAAATAGGTGACCTAGTCTGAAAGTCCTCAGGATCGATCAATCCAATCTCTAGAGGCAAGTTTAGACCGAAGCTAGGAGCTGACTCCGCGTCATCTCGAGATTTGACTCGAGAGGGAGCTACCAGGTTGAGAGATCTGGATGGAAATCAGTTTATGGAGCCAATCAATGTGGATCAGCTGAAGAGGTTTTATGCGTGAGATCATGGTTAGAGGATGGGTGGCCATCATTTTGAGTAGCCATATTCCCTATTGCACACTTATACATTGATATATCCAATTGCTAGCCCTTTGAGCCTCACGCTTCGCTTATTATGGCCTATTATTTCCCATTCAAATTCTTGCATACTTTTTTTTGACTGATCGGGGGGCCTGCTCCTCGTGCAATTTTTACTTATTAATTGGATTCAGGACATTACGCATTGTGTCATTCTTCGTTTGTTCTTTCTCGCATCATTGCTTGTTTCTTTTCTTCTCTATTTTGCATCTTCAAACCGTCTGCCTTTGAGTCTAGTTTCTATCATCTCTATTCATTTCACTTTTATCTCCTTTTGTGTTATGATGACGTGCTCTCATCCTAAAGTTGGCCAATGCTTGTCACACCTTCATTCCGCCTATAAGCTTTGAATCCAATCCTTGCGTCAGAACTACAGATCGAGGTTTAAGGTCTTGTCGACTGAGCCGCTTCATGGCATTCAATCTGCTTTGGTTGTTCTCAAGAAAAAAAAAAAAATGTTTGGTATTCATTATCATACTTTCAGGATCATCAAAGGTCATTCGGGTTTGAGGATTTATTATCCTCCTGAAGTCAAGGAGTGCATCAGACGCATCTTTCTCCATGGATTCGGGGTAACACATCGGGAATGAGTTGATTTGCTTCGCACTAGGTCCCTGGATCATTACTTGCATCATCACTCCCATCTTATAGTGACTTGCTTTGACTTGGCGTTCCTGGGATGAGTTGTTCGTCATGGTCACACATTGCCAGATTTGTATCCCAGCTTGTTTCTCCATTTTTTTGCTTTATCCATTCATCATTTGTCTTATCCCCTTCAATCTTCTTCTACCTTTATTGATCGTCGTCTCACTTCTTAAGCGACGTGTCCTTTGGTGAACTTCACTTATCATTTGACATCGTTTATCTCTGATGTTTGGCTGAAATAATTGCCACATGATTATTTGATATTCGATATCAAGGCTGCACAGGGGGTGGTAGTATTTATCGGTATTCGGGGCCTTCTTTGTTTCCCATCATGTCATTCACCTTTCACCCCGTCTACATTACGGTCCGAGTCGTAAGACCACCTCGAGACCATGAGATCTCGTGGTTCGTCAAGATTTTATATGGACAGTTCGGGCTTCATTGATTAAGTAATGGACAATGTGGTCTATGTTCTCGGGGATACTGAGGGTCACATATTGCTTCTCCATTCGCTTTTCGCCTCAGTCCATGATCGATACGTATGATACAGATAATCAATCACTGATAGCCATTTCTTACTCGATAAGCTGACACATTCACACCGGGGCATATCTCCATCCTTTCATGTTGTCTTTGTCTCTTACGCATGTACACTAGCAGCCCATTTCGCCTAGAGATATTTTGGCATCAAAGTTTGAGTATGCTCCACATGCAGCCGAGTTTCTTCATACAACAAAGTGCTTCTAAGGGCTAGCTTCGTCGATTCACGCAGATATTCGGCTAAACTCAAGAAGGGTGCATCACGCGCACTTCCCATATGTTGTCTTATTCATTGCTCGCACGATTAGGGTCTTCGTAAATTTATTTCAGAGTTTTTTATCGAGGCACTTGCGATATCGATGTAATACTAGGGCATACCCTATATCGCTTTGTGGATATTGATGTCAGGAATAAAAATGGATGATTTTTCATGAATGAATGATTGTGATGTTTTCACTGACTTTGACCACATGTGCGCTTATGGGATTTCGACATGGCGCGATAATTCTGTGGACTCGGGCATAACCCCTTTCTTTCACCCTTGGTCACATTTGTGAGATTGTCACGGCATACCCCTTATTTCCGCCTTGTTAAGTTCTTGTTTCTTGTTTATCATTTGTGGCATTTTCTATCATTACCTAGGCATCCCCCCTTCTCATGATTGTGTTTGATTTATAAACTTATTCGAGTCATTGTCATGTGCCCCTGGACGTCATACTAGGCCTACCCCTTTCCCGAGTCTGCACTTCGCTTATCTTGTTCTCTCGCACTCCAAAGATCTCAACTTGATTCCCATTTCGTGACTCACCCTGATCCTACCTTTTCTAAGATCACCCGTATTTTACCCTTCCCAAGATTCGTCTGATCCCAATCTTCCCAGACTGCCTAGATTTCACCTTTTCTAAGACTCGCCCGCATTCTACCCTTTCCCAGACTCACCCAGACCCTCCGACACTCAACTCGATCCCACCTTCCCAGACTCACCTGAGACCCTCCTGCAGACTACCGATCCCACCTTTCCCCTCGGGTAATTCGCCCTGATCCCACCCCTTCCAATACTACCGGATTTCACTTCTTTCCAAGAATTGCCCGCATTCTACCCTCTTTCCTAAGATCACCCAGACCCTTCTCCTGATACTCAGCCTCGATCCCACCTTTTCTCGGTACTCAATTCGAACCCTTCTTCTGCAGACTGGGCCCTGATCCCACCTTCCCAGACTTCACCTGGATTTTACCTTCCCGACACTTCCTGATCCCAGCCTTCCCAGACTACCGATTTCCCATCTCTTCTCTCCTAAGACTTCGCCCGCATTCTACCATTCTTGGTACTCACCGAACCCTCCCAGATCGCTCTGATCCCACCTTTTCTGCAGACTATCCACTCTTCTCCCAGACTCAAATTAAATCCCACCTTCCAAGATTCATTCGACCCTATTTTCCAAAGACTCAATTAAATTCTACCCTTCCTAGTACTCACCCAAAACCCTTCTTCTGTGACTGCTCTGGATCCCACCTTTCCCAGACTCATTCTGACCCTTCTTCAGACTTGTCCCGCATCCCACCTTCCCAGACTCGCCCGAATCCCACCTTCCCAGACTCGCCGGATTTCTACTTTTCCCAAGAGACTCGTCTCGATTCTACCCTTTCCCGACACTCAAGCCAGACTCTTCTCTGCACTCGCCCCGCATTTCTTCTTTTTCCTAAGACTGCCGGATTCTACCCTTCCCTAGACTCGCCTAAACCCTCCGTACTCACCCGAATCTCCACATTTCTCCGTACTTTGACAGATTTCCAACTTTCCGCACTCACTCTGATTCCCACCTTTCCAACACTCACCCGGATTTCACTCTTTTTCTCGCACTCACCGATTCTACCATTTCCCAATACTCACCGGGACCCTTCTTTGGTACTCGCCCGGATTCCACCTTTCCGACACTCGCCGAGATTCTACCTTTTTCGATACTCACACAGATCCAACCTTTTCTAGTGCTTGCCCGGACCCTTCTCCGGAGCTTGCCCGGATTTCCTCATCTTCTCCGACATCACCCCCGGATTTCATTATCTTTTCCGGCATTATGACCGGATCACTCATCTTCCCAGGCATCGTACCTAGTTTTCTTTAAGTCCTTCAATTGGAGCGACTCGTCTTCGCTACCTTCAATACTGGGGTAAGGGGGACAAAATTTACATTCCAGCTCTTCAGATCGGAGTTCATTTCACTCTTGCATCGCTTGCACTTCGCACCCACGATTCACTCGTTCATTCACTCTACTGACCCTCAATTTTGTCCCTCAGCACTTGCATATATCCTATGGGTGTCACACTCACTCATCGTTCTCATACAACACCATTAAGGCCTTACTCTGTCTCCAAGCCTCGGGTGGGCTTGTATATGGTCCATTGAGTGCTTATGTAGTTCACTTTAGAGTGTCATCGTGGCTTTTGTTTTTTTTAGTTATTGCATCGCACTACAGAAGCAACGGGCCCTCGAGGTTTCGCCTCAACGGAGTTTATCAAGTATGTCAAATTCGAGCACCGAGATTGTTTCGACAGACTCCTTGTCCGAACTCAGAATCGTGTGCCGTTTGTTTTGTTGGAGTCCTTATTCGTCAAGGAGGTTTATGTTAAAAATTCATAATTTTTTTCAACCGTTTGACCAATCGATTTGACTGGTTCGTCGAGGCAGTATGTATATAACACTATTTTCGTGATTTTCACAGCACTCCTCCTTGTTCGACCATATCTCCTCTATCCGAACTTGAATTGTGTAACTTTTTTTTGTTCCTATTTTTCGAGGAACATCATGTCGTACCTCATAATTTTCCTCAACCCATCGACTAAATAAGTATCTGCTCAACTGGCTCACGAGCCGCCTTATGCGAGCACTAATTTTTGTGATTTTGAAAGCCCAAATCCTATATGGATCGCCCATATGTCAGGATCTGGCTCGTAGTATTTTGGGTCCATTTGGTTTGTCTTAAGTTACATGCAGCCCACCATGAATCCATGTGGGATATCACAGGCGGTTGAACAAAACTTAGGATACTACTTGTATGGAAAATAAGGAGGGGAGTTAATGGGGAAGCTGATTCCGAGACTGATTGGGCTCTTTCCAAAGCTTGAAAGAGAGAAAAACTAGGTAGGCTTAGAGGATGAGGAGGAGAATCAGTATAAAAGGAGAGAAAGATCAGAGTGGAAGGGACCTTTAGGCACTTTTCCAAAGTTCTGATGCACATTTGCCGATTTTTCTTGATGCTTATTTGGATTTTTCGCTTTTGTAAGAGGTAAGAATATCCCGGCTCCACTCTATTCTTTAATGGATATTCTGACCAAATTTGAGGATTTTCCTCAACCATTTGAATCGGTTTTCACGCTCATACGTGAGAGTCGGTTCAATAGTTTCTACTGGGTAGTCCCAATTTTAGAAAACAATGGATTGTTTTAGTTGGTTCTCACTCATTCGAGCTGAGAATCACTCACCGTTTGTTTTTTTAGTTTCCCTATTCTTTAAGGGATATTCTGACCAAATTTTAGGTTTTTCCTCAACCATTTGAACAGGTTTTCATGCTCATACGTGAGAGCTTGCTCATCAGCCACAAGGGCCCCTGGCTTTAGAAAACAACGGATTGTTTCTGTTGGTTCTCACTCATCCAAGCCGAATCAATCACCGCTTTGTTTTGTTAGATTCTTGGACTCCTCGAGGAAGGTTCTGACCAATTTTGAGACCATTCCCAACCAGCTCTACCGGTCGGGAAACCTGGACGTTGTTCATGAAGTTAAGTTCCTGGAACAAATTATTGAGGTACTTTGCTTTGTTTGACTACTTCACTCATCCGAAATGAGAATCAATCATCGCTTTTTTTTAGATTCATGACTCTAAGGAAGGTTCTGACCACTTGAGAATTGTTCCCCAACCTGGCCACCGGGTTAGGAAACCTGACTGGCATTCATGAAGTTCAATTTTCTAGAGCAGCAGTTAGGGCACTTTGCCTTGTTTTGATCAGTTCTCACTCATCCAAGCTGAGAATCAATCACCGTTTGTTTTTTGGATTCCGACTGCGGAGAAGGTTCTCGGGAAAATTTGATATCTTTTCAACCATTGTACGTTGGAAAACCGGATCCGCCTGCCTCATTAGGTTCTTTTAGAAATAGCATTTGGGGTACTTTGCATTGTTTAGGTTAGATTCATCTTACGTAAGTGGTTGGAATTGTATTAATCGTTTGTTTTTTTTGGTTTCCTTACTCTGTAAGGAATTTTATGACAAATTTTCAGAATTGTTCTCAACCGGATCAACTAGTTGGGGAAATGGATCACCGCTTTTTGGGTTTCGTAGTGGGTCGCCCGATTCGCTTAATTGAAGCCCGTGAGGGAGTCCAAAATTTCCATTCACTCCATATCAATGTAGGGCTATGTTTAGGGTCTAAAATGGGGTTTAGTTCAGGTTAATGTGGTTCCATTTTGGATTCGTAAAAATTAGGGTCTATGTGGGTCAAAGGATGGTAAGTTAAGGAATAGTAGTCTATTGTTTTGTTGAGACTGATTCTTTGAGATGAATAGACGTGTTTTTATAGCCGACAGCGTCGAAAGCATCAATGAGTGGCTGGAGATGTGCAATGTGGTGGTTTCTCTTGGCTTGCTTTTGCTTTTAATATTTAATTTTGAGAATAGTATTCAAACGCGGTGACTAACCTCTTCCCCTACACCGTCACAGGGACCACAGTACGTGCTTTAATGTTTGCAATGAATTTCACATGGATGCTTTGTGTTTGAGTGTCATGCATGTTGTTATGTTTTTTGGCTAACCTTTGATGTAGCACGCTGCTACGACCCTCGTGTATGCGCCATTTTCCCTTTGGTTGAGTGTTCTTGCATGCTAGATACTAATTAGGCCTGTGTGATCCAAGTTGTATGTTTAGCTCAGAGACTATATGATCTTCACCCATATGCTCCCACATACCCAATTCACTGGGCCGAGACCAAGTTCCAGTTTCAGAGGGAAGGTACCATGCAGGTACTTCCGATAGTAATCCTATCCCACCCATAATCTAGTTTTCTCAAAATTTTTTTTTTTCATAATGTAAGTCCTTAAGGGTTTTTTTGGTTTCATTGATTTTCCTTTATAAAATAAAAATAAAAAGTAAGTGGCGACTCCAAAGCCAAATTGTTCCTCCTCGGGGACGAATTTTCCAAAACTCGAAAATCAACCCACATTTTCTTTTCATTTAAAAGCAAGTCACGCCGGTCCGTGGATCGGATAGGGTCCACACTCATCGCAGTCAGAAGCAAAGCACGCCAGAACATTTAAATGTGTTTTTGTCATGTTTTGCTATTCCGTTATTCTGAGACTTGTCTATTAGAGTAATGAGGAACCTATAAGTGTATGACAAGGTCCATTCATGTTTGTAAGGAAAAGGAAAAATTAGACCTTACCTCGCCGCCTCGTCAGGCAAACCTAACACCCCTATGATAAGATAGTAAGTTCTTGAACACATATAATTCTAGGACTGCCTAAGACCGGATATTGAATGACACGACACCTCTGTTACATGGGCAAGCACGTATAGTACTTCGGTACTCTCTTATTAGTGCGACGAATTCTCGACCGTGTTTCACATTTAGTAATTTCTAATTTTCGATTAGTGCGACGACACCTCTCGTGTGAGTGCTTAAACACTCCCGTCAGGCGTAGGCACCTTAGTACTGCACTGCACTCAAAATTATTATATTGTGTCCTACTCATTTCTTATTATCGTCTAGGTAGTCAAACGCTATAAGGATAAGAGTCTAAATAACGAATAAGAGTAAAGAATGTACATCATTCCGTCTCGAACGCACTGACGGTACTCAGGTACTAAGATAGTTTCTGTAGCACCTATGGGTACCTCTCGAACAAGTATGTTTCCATAGTACTTACAGGTACCTCCGTACAAGTATAAACTCTATAACTCCTATGGGAGATCTGAACAAGTATAAGTCTACTATAAGTACAAGTATGTGTATAAGTTTGTTATATGAATTCATGAAAAATTATGATATCTGCTACTTTATATATGTTACTATTATATGCTTACTATAAATGAGTATTAGTGCATGTGTATACATATAAGTCATATGTTTCCCACTAAGCGTTAAGCTTAGCACTGGTTTTTATCCGCAAGAGGTACAGCTGGAGACGTCCCATGATCTTCCGCACAATGCTAGGCCAACAAAACTAGTAGGAGTCCATCACAAGAGGTTTCACTATCGATTATGTGTAAAATGTAAATGTACAACTTTTTGTATATGTATATAAATGGGACTCAGGATCGTATGTATGACATCGTAAACACCACTACTGGGTAGTTTTATTTGTATTCGTATATGATATTTTGATTTAGTTATAAGACTTGGCCTACCAATGTCTCAAAAGCAAGTAAAGAGTCCCAGATAGTTTCATACTATATCCGCTAAAGGGGTTAGGACAAGTCGGGTTCCCACAGTTTGATGTTGGCAAACTTAATGCCCCTATGATAAGATAGTAAGTTCCTGAACACATATAATTGTAGGACTGCCTAAGACCTAATATTTAATGACACAGCAACTCTGTTAAATGGGCAGGCACGTATAGTACTTTAGTACTCTCTTATTAGTGCGATGACACCGATCGTGTTTCAAGACTTCGCCAGGCTACTCAAGACCTTAGCACGTATCGCACCTTTCTGCACTTATTGTGTTGTATCCTACTCATTTCTTATTACTGGTCTAGGTAGTCAAACAGTTATATGATAAGAGTCTGAATAACGAATAAGAGTAAAGTAATGACATCGTTTCGTCTCGAATGTACCTACGTGCACCTCCATACAAGCATAAGCTCCAGAACTCCTACGAGATCCTCGAACAAGTATAAGTCTGCTATAAGTACAAGTATGTGTATAAGTTTGTTAGATGAAATCATGAAAAATTCTGATATATGTTACTATTATATGCTTACTGTAAAAGAGTATTAGTGCATGTGTATACGTATAAGTCATATGTTTCCCCCTAAGCGTTAAGCTTAGCACAAGTTTTAATCCGTGTAGGTACAGAGGAGGACATCCACGATCTTCCGCATACTGCTGGGCCAACAAACTAGTAGGAGTCCATCACAGTAGGTTTTGCACTCTGATTATGTAAATGTAAATGTATAGTTTTTGTATATGTATATGTAAATAGGACTCGTGGATCGTATGTATTTGACACTGTAGTTCACCACTACTGGTAGTTTTATTTTTGTATCCTTGTATATGATATTTTGATTTAGTTATAAGACTTTGGGCCCACCAATGTCCTAAAAGGCAAAGAGTCCCAAAGATAGCTCACATTTCCCCTTCATCCGCCGGCAAGCAATAGTGTGACAAGTCGGGTATCGTGAGCCTGTGTTTAAGCCGCTTCAAGAGTCTGAGATTAAGGATGTGTACCCACATAGTAATTTGTTGACCTAATGCGATGTCCTTGTATTTTGTATATCGCTCAGGAATGGATCCACCTCGTGAAGTCGATGAAATAACTCGAAAGCGCTAATCCTTTGATCAATTTCGCTTCTCGTCCATCTCGATTCAACGACGACGAATATGCTTCAACAGAAGCATTGGTAAAAATCTCTCAGGATATGGCAAGGGTCTTAGGACTCACTACTTCGAGCCCGAAAGATTTAGTAAGAAAGCACGGAGTGGAAGAATTCCACATGGTATAAGTATGGAAGAGTTCGAGACAGCCGAAGCTAGCTGAAAAACTAGAAAGGCTCTAGATGAGCGGAGATGTCCCGTGACCAAAAGTGCCACATGTGCGCCTCATCGCTTGAAGGTGTGGGTTTATGACTGTGAAGCCGGGTTTTAGAAAATCCATCACTTCCGGCATCTGCTATAATGGATTACTTCGCCACAGAAGCCAAAAACGAAGTATGTCAACATGATTACAAGGAGTCAAAATGGAAGCAATTTCACTAAAGACAAGGGAAACTGACAAGAATCAATAGAGGAAAGAATTCACTGCCTTAGTAAATATGCACCGGAATATGTTCATATGGAAAATTTTAGATGTAGACAGTTTGAGGAGGGCTTACATGAATCCATCAAAAGGTACCTCACGGTTGTTACTTCGCTACAAGCTGTCAATTTTTATCAATTAGTACAAGCGGCTATAAAAATTGAGAAGTCTGAAATGAAGAGTCAAGAAAGAATGAAAGAGAAAAAGTTCTCAAAAGGGGGTTCCTCTTGAAGAAAAAGACCTAGAGAGTCACAAGTTGATTTAGTACAGGGTTCAGCTACAAGGAGTAGGAGACAAGGACCTACCATGACACAAAGTTCCGGTCGAGGCACCTCAACCGGACAAGAGGAAAGACATGCCCGCCTTGCTATAGAAATCATTATGGTTTGTGTAGACGAGTGACTAGGGGGTGTTTACGATGTGGGATCACTGATCATGTGATAGCAAACTGTTCGCGAGGATCGGGAAGTTCTAGGAATCCTCAAGGAAGTCAAAAGGAGGTCAAACACCCACGCACTGCAGCAGGGTAGAGGACCAAGTGGTTCAAAAGGAAGAGGTAAGGCTTCGCAGACAAGTGAATCATCCTACTACTACGCCTCAGTCCAGTTTATCCTGTATGAGAGCCCTCGAGATGATCACATACCAGGCTATTGTCGGGTACTTTCACTCTCTTTGATATTGACTTCGTATGCTTTAATTGATCCGAGTCACTTACTGATATATATGCATGGAACAAATGAGTGATAAATTGGTTTCGCAGAGCTATGCATTTATGACTACTTGTTATCCTTTAGCATAGTGTTAGAGTCAACTGTATATAAGAATTGGCCCCTATTAGTACATTATGTGGAATTCTCGCTGATCTAATTGCTTTGCCTTTTCAAGGAGTTTGATTTGAAATTGGGAATGGATCAAGTATCCAATATCACTACATTTGATCGTGATAAGAAAATAGTCATGCTTAAATGTTCACCTATCTAAGTAATAGCATAAGGCATCCGACCGAATCATTATCGAAAGTTATTTTCAGCTTATGGAAGCCCGACAAGCAAAAGGTAGTTTTTGCTTTGATTCTGAATTCAAAAGAGAGCAAGTGAATTTCAAATATTCCCGTGATTGTGAGTTCCCGATGTATTTCTCGAGGAATTACCAGAGTACCACCCGAATGAGAAGTGGATCTCTATTGAAGCTGTATAGGAACGACTTATTTCGAGGGCACCCTACCATGGCTCAATCACCAAAGAATCACACTCATCATAAAGAGCTATCGATGGTTGTTTATCCCACCAGTCTCACTTTGGGTGGTACCGCTTTATTTGTTAAGAAGAAAGATGGCACTCTTCTGATGTGTATCGATTTATTTGTAACAAACAAAGTGACAATTAAGAATAAGTACACATTGCCGCATCGTGAGGATTTATTCGATCAATGAGAGGAGCAAGTGTCTTTACGAAGATAAGATTTCACATCGATATTATCAACTCCGTAAAAGAGGTCGATGTCCCGAAAAAAAGCTTTCAAAACCCAAGCATGGCCACTATGAGTTTTTAGTAATGCCATTTGATCAATTCAATGTCTCTACTGCATTTATGGACTATGAATAGTATTTTCCACCCTATTCGATCAATTTGTCAGGGTATTTATCGATGACATCCCAAAGGTATCTCTAAAGATGCACGTGAACATGAACACCATTCGAGTGATAGCATTGCAAATTCCGAGAGAGAACCGCCATTTGCAAAGTTAAGTAATGTGATTTTCGGGTCAAGGAAGTATCATTCCGTGCCATATCAGGTCACAAATGGGTATAAGAGCTGATCCTACTAAGATAAGGCCAGAGTCGGAAGCCACCTCGAAATGTAATTGAGGTAAGAAGTTTCTTGGGTTTGGCTGGTTATTATCGGAGATTTGTACAAGGATTTTCAGTTATAACATCCTCACTTACAATATTACTCCGGAAAGGGGTGAAGATGATAAGTGCCAATCCAGCTTTGAAAGGTTAAAAAATACCGGTCAAGCACCAACGTTGATTCAAATTTACGTGTGGGGATTATACTTATGAACTGCTGATGCTTCCAGAATAGGTTCGGGATGCGTGTTGATGCAGTGATGGGGAAAGTGGTGGCTTATGCTTCCGCATAAATAAACCGCATGAACAAACATCCACCATGACTGGAGTTGCCACTATAAGTAGTTCGCTTTGAAAATTTGGCGACACTATTTATAAGGAGAAAAATGTAGAATTTTTACTGATCATAAGAGTCTGAAAGATTTGCTAACTCATAAGGACTTAAACTTGAGGCAACATCAGTGGTTGGAATTGTTTAAAGACTATGATTGTATAATTGATTACCACCCCGGGAAAGCAAATGTAGTAGTGGATGCCTTAAGTAGGAAAATGATTTACGCTGACTTCAAAGATTATGATCGAGACTTCCAGACTCGATGGAGCCTTGTTGGCCCAATCGAGTTATAACGATTTGAAGCAAAATGATAGTAAATGCTTAAAAGATGATGCCAAGTTACAAGAGATAAGGCAAAGCTTAGTCAAGACCGAGACATGACATCAATTATGCCATAGATGAATGTGGGAGGCTTATCGTGACAAGAGCATTATATGCACTCTAATATATGGATTTGAGAAAGAAGATAGCTATATGAAAGCCACAATATTGTTTTCAATGCACCCCCGGAGGTAATAAGATGTACCATAATATGAAACAAGACACTGTACAGGGATGAAAAAGGACATTTTTATACGTGTCTAAGTATTTGATGTCGGCAAAGGTCAACACCAAGTACCATCCTGGCTATCAATCCCCTTCTAATTCCCCAATGGAAGTGGGATAACGTTACTATGGATTTCATATCTGGTTTTCCCCTCACCCAAAGGAAACATGATACAGGTTGGGTAATTGTGACAGATCACCTAGTCTAATTATCTTTCTACTGGCCCACTCGACTACTCCACGGATCGCCTACGAACTTACGCGGAGTGAAAGTTTTGATTGCATGGGATTCCTTATCAATAAGGTCCAACAAATGATCCACTCGCTTACGCTGTTTTCTGGGAAGGAATTACAATGCCTTTGGCAAGATCGACTCTTAAAGTAATCGCTTTCCATCCACAAACGTATGGACAATCCGAAAGAGTGATTCGTGTCGAAGAAATGCTTCGGCCGTGTATCACTAGCATTGGTGCATGGCCCCGCAGCGAAGCTTTGTATGGAAAAAGATGTAGAACTCCTATGTGTTGGACAGAGTTGAACGAACATAAAATTATTGGTCCTGATTTAGTAAAAGACACAAAAGAAAAAATTCAGATTATTCAGCAGAGGTTAAAAGCTACCAGTGATAGACAAAGGCCTTATGGTAATTTGAAGAGAAAGGATATAGAGTATGAAGTCGGAGACAAAGTGTTTTTAAAAGTATCTCCGCGTGAAAAGATACTCCGCTTTGGAAGAAAAGGAAAACTGAATCCAAGATTCGTTGGCCCTTATGAGATTTTAGAAATAGTTGGACCAGTAGTGTATCGTTTGGCACTCCCTTTGGAGTTAGCCAAATTACATGATGTATTCCATGTGTCTATGCTTCGAAAATATCGTTCTAACACATCGCACATATTACCAGCTCAAGATATACAAGTACAAGAAGATTTCACTTTTGATAAAGAGCCGAAAGCTATTCCAGATCGTGAAATAAGACAGTTACGGAACAAGCAAGTCCCTATAGTAAAGGTGTTATGGCAACATCACAGTATGGAAGAAGGGACATGGGAACCGGAATCAACAATGAGGGTACAAGACCTCAAATTTCTTCGGGCCTGTATTTCAAGGACGAATTTAAGGGGAGGGGAGTCAGAATATCCCGGAATATACCCTAGTTGTTTTCGACATGTTTAGGGTATTTTGTAGGTATAATTTGAATTTTTCTTAATTTAAATTTAAAACGTGAAAACTAAGAAACCCGGAAATAAGCAAGGGTAAATTTGTAACTTGTCAAAACGAGACACAAAAGTCATAATATAAGAAGATGATATGCTATTATAGAAATGGTATAAGTTATGGTGCAAATAGAAGGGAGTTTGAGGACCAAAGTATAATAAAAGGAAAATTAGACCAAATTGGGATAAGACCAATTAAGGTCTCTCATTTGGGGATTTTTGAGGGCATTTCGTGAAGAGAGAAAGGAAGAGAAGAAGAAGAAAAAGAAGAAAAAGAAGAAGAAGAGGAAAGGTATGGATTTGTATGGATTGCTATGGTTTTGTATGGATTAGTATGGATTTGTGAAGTTTTGTATGGATTTAAAGGATTAACAGGATTAGTGGATTTTTTTACTTTGTATGGATATTAGTTTGTGAAACTAATTTCTAGGTTTTAGTTAGGAATTCATCATAACTCCTAGATTTGTTGAAAGTCAATGTAAAACCCTAATTGTATAAGATGAGTATGGAATCCTCCCTTTGAGTAATGGATTCCCTTGTTTATGATGTACGGATATCCGCTTCGGGTGTTACGGTTAACCTAACTTACAAGTATTTGAGCTCGGGGTTTGAAACCCTAATTAATCTCTATGTTTGGTTTTGGTTGGGTTAGAACACACTTGGGAGATGTTTTCCTGGAGAGTATACGAGTTTTCTTTTGATTTTGGTTAGATTTTTGGAAAAATTGACCAAATCAGCAAATCTGGGCAAATTTCAGGGTCCTGGCGTAGGGATCCCACGTAGTAGCGTAAGTCCACGCCAAGGTGTAGCATGTCCACGCCGCGGCGCAGCCGAGAGGGAGGCTTGGACAAGCCTCTAGTACGGACGTAGCAAAGCTACACCATGATGAAGGCCTACGCCGCAGCGTAGCAGTGTTACGCCTTGGATATGTGTTTTTGTCATGTTTTGCTATTCCGTTATAATAGAGGACTTGTCTATTGGACTAATGAGGACCCTATAAGTGTATGAAATGGTCCATTCATGTTTGTAAGGTAAAGGTACTAGACTGTATTCTGCTCGTCAAAACCTAATGCCCCCTCTCTATGATAAAGCATAGTAAGTTCTTGAACACATATAATTGTAGGACTGCCTAAGACAGGATATTCAATGACACAACACCTCTGTTATGTGGGGAGACACATATAGTACTTTGGTACTCTCTGATTAGTGCAACGACACTCTCTCGACTGGTTTCAGATTTCCTCTTATTACAAGGACGACACTGTCGCTGTCGACACTCCCCGCCAGGCTACGACACCTCACCATCAAGATCAGACCTTCTGGTACTTATTGTGTCATGGTCCTACTCATTTCTTATTATTGGTCTAGGGAGTCAAACAGTTATATGATAAGAGTCTGAATAACAAATAAGAGTAAAGTAATGTACATCGTTCTGCTCTGAATGTACTTACAAGTACCTCTGTACAAGTATAAGCCCAGAACTCCTAAGTGAGATCCGGAACGCATAAGTCCGCTATAAACAAGTATGTGTATAAGCTTGTTATATATGAACTCATAAAAATTCTCGATATCTGGGCTATCAGATATTTAGCATCATATATGCGATTGTGAAAAGAGTATTATTACGTGTGTATTCGTATAAGTCATATGTTTTGTAGCACCCCTTTCCGATCCGACCAGATTGGTGGGTCCGAACCGGCCGAAGCCATTTATCAAATACATTTCATTAATATAAGCGTTTTCGTTCTCAAATCTTTGCAGAAGCGCTTTCAATTTAGGGCAAGCCCATAAACATTTACAAATTCAATGCAATTCCTTTACAAAATATGCATTTAACCAAAAGTGGCATGTTATGTTGTTTACAACATAATATCCAAAATCGTATTCAGATATAGGTACAAAATAATTGGTTAAACCCGTTGTTTACAAACAACATGCTCAAATATGGTGAGGGGATGCATAGACTGAGCATACTGCGGACTTTTTGAATGACTCGATCTCCTCGACCTGGGTCCACTTTCAATCACCGCTCATCACTCCTGGGCACTCCACGCATTAATAAACAATACGCCAAGCATTTTCCGCTTAGTGATTCTATACACCCATTCGTTTCAGCTTTAAGTTCCAAATCATGCAATTTACTTCAACAAACTTTTCAAATCTTTTTGATGACTTCAATGTCAATACACATAATTATTTCATATACAATCATTTATGGTTCATTGATCATTCCAACCATATTCTTTCATATGCAATAAATCATTTATAACCAAATCATGCATTTCACAATGCTCTTTTCATTTCAATTTACAATCATGCTTCTCAATTCCAATATTGTCAACAATCTCAAAATCACTCCGCTTGGTTTTTAATGAATTTAACTTATGTTTTCGTGATACGTGATATTGGAACATTATGATCGGTCCTCGGCTGGTCAGCAGCAGATAAAAACATTCGCTTTATGACACGCTTCCGGTCCCGCTTAGGTCGACTAGTTATTAAAAATCAATTCGTGAACACTACTGATATTGTCCTGCTGGGCTGCTGATAAGAGTGACACATCAATATGTTTGTTCTTAGTGCTGCTAATTTGACCCTTATTGGTATACCAATCTATCCTTAATGCGAATTAAACGGTTAACATTCTATTAAGGGTGTTCAAATCCTTTATAGCAAAATAAATACGCATAACATGCATTCGTATAAACAATCATTTTCAATACTCGTGCAATTTTCATATACAAACATTTCACAATCAATTGCCTCAAATCAATATGTTTTTCTTATACATTTAGAACAAACATTTCAAATCTTGAAACGAGAATAGGAGAAGATAGAACAAACCAATCTATCTCTTTCTTTTGCTCGCTTTCACCCTGGCCCTAGGTTGTGTGACCTCACCCAGCCTCTTAACAAATCACACATCACATTTGAAAACTAGCACTATTCATGTTTCTAACTAATATTCCTTTATGCTTCGCCAAGGCGGCGAGGTACGGTGAGTTTTTCACTTAGTTTCATTCTTGTTTGAACCCCCATTAGTCATTTATTAAGGTTCCTATACTATCAGTGTACGAATATAGGACTTAACAATGCAAGGGTACAAAAATAAGGGCTGCTAGAAGCATCGGTACCGATACCACTTTGATCGCTACCGGTACCAGTCCTTCACTGTGAATGGGTACCGGTACCACTTTGATTGGTACCAGTGTCATGCCTCGATCCCCTGCCTAGCTGTAAGAAGGCCTCACCAGACCGGGACTTTACTTTCTTTTTCTATCAGCCCAAGTCTTATAATTGAATCAAAATATTATATGTCACAATACAAAATGGATGCAAAATAAAACTACCACCGTAGTGGTGTTTACAGTGACAATACATACAGTCCTGAGTCTCATTTACATATACATATACAAAAAAAAACTGTACATTTACATTTACATATTCAGAGCGCGGGACTTACATGCAGAACCCTACTAAGCAGTAAGAGCCCAACAAAGATGCTAAGATCGCGAACGCCCTCCTCAGACCTACACCCGATTAAACTCGCGCTGTTTTTACGCTTAGTGGGAACATATAACTTATACATGTACACATGCGTCAATACTCATTTACAGTAAGCATATTGAAGATATAGCATATATCATAATTTATCTTGAATTCACATAACAAACTTATACGCCTACTTGTACTTATAGCGAACTTATACTTTTTTCGATCTCCTGTAGGAGTTACAAAGCTTATACTTGTACGGATATCACATAGGACACATACTTGTACTTACCTCCAATAGGAGTTATAGAGCTTATACTTATACAGAGGTACCCGTAGGTACTACAGAACTTATACTTATACAGTAGCTACCGTAGGTACATCTTATGTAACGATGTATTTTACTTACTCTTATTCGTTATTCACTCTTATCATATAACCGTTGATTACCTAGACTAGTAATAAGAAATGAGTAGACACAAGACAAGTACCCGGTTGCAATGACACAAGATCGAGGTGCCGTGAAGATAAAGCAGGAGTGCCGGGCATCGACAAAGAGTACCGTCACATTCAATCGAGAGTACCGGGCATTTAATCAAAGAGGCCGGCACTAAACAGAGTACCGAAGTACTAAATGTGTCAAGCACTACGAGTGTCATCGCACTAATCAGAGAGTACCGAAGTACTGTATGTGCTTGCCCATGTAACAGAGGTGTCATGTCATTCAATATCTTGTCTTAGACATTCCTACAATTATATGTGTTCGGTGACTTACTATCGTATAATAGGGGCATTCCGTTTGCCACCATCGAACTTCTCTCCGTCGAGGCGGCAAGGTACGGTATAATTTTTCTTTTACATTACAAACATGAATGGACCCTTTCATACACTTATAGGATCCTTATTAGTCCAATGGACAAGTACTCGGAGTATCGGAATAGCAAAACGAAACAAAAACACAACATTTCAGTGTTGTGAACAGTGGCTTCGCAGCTAAGGCGAAGCTCAGCTTCACGAACCCGAGGATGGAAAATCCTCCTTCTTGGCTTCGATGTGGCGAAGGGGTCCTTCGCACAGAAAATCCCAGATTTTTCTATTTTCAGCCCTTTTTCCATAAATCCAACTAACCATCCCAAACTAAACCAAAAGCATCTCCAAAAACAACTCTCAAATGGGTTTCTAACCCAACCAAACTCAAACATAGAGATGAATTAGGGTTGTTCCAAACCCAAACTTAATCACTCAGAAGTTAGGTCAAATTCTAACACCCAACATGTCTCCAAACACCATGTTCCAAGAATCCATACAAAGCCTTACCTATCTTATACAAAAATGTGGTTTTACTCAACCCAACTTTCAAGACATCTAGGGTTAGGATGCATTCTTAACTAAACCTGAGGAATGGAACCACTAATATCCATACAAACACATCATAGCATCCATACTCAAAGTCACAAATCCATACACAATTAATTCCATACCTTTTCTTTTCTTCTTCTTCTTCTTCTTCTTCTTCCTCTACTTCTCTTCTCCTCTCTTGGCCTTCATGTATTGCCCTAGCCAAAAATGCCCAAAAAAAAATGAGACCAAAATTGGTCTTATTTGGTCTAATTCCATAGGGCCTTGTTTGGCCACAATAATACATTAATTTGACTTAAGTTCCCTTTTATTGCACTTTGATCCTCAAATTCCTTTTTATTTGCAATTCAATTTATTACATTTCCTACTTGGGCATACAATCTTTTTATCATATGACCTTTATATCCTTTGTTGACAAATTCCTCTTTTACCCTTGTACCTTATACAAATTCCGGGTTTTCAAAATTTCACCTCTTGCATTTAAATTACAAAAATTTCAAATTATACCTACAAAATACCCTAAACATGTTGAAAACAACTAGGATATATTCAAAGGTTGGCTAAACCAGTACCATGTTACCTAACCATAAGGGCCTATACCCACTTTCGCACCGGCACCAATGCGCTGTTCCGCCTAACGGCGATTTTGTCATTTTTCACCCACAAAACTCAAATAACTTCATCAAACCTGGTATATCATGCAACCCACCATGGAATCCAACTTAAACAACTCCAAAAGTGGGTTAGAACCAATAAAAACCCCCTTTACCCAAGTTAGGGCTTTTTCCCAAATCAAAAATCACAAAGAGGAAAGCTAGGGTTTGATTTCTTACCTTCAATCTCTTCAAATCTTCTCTTGTAGGTTGCTTGATCATAAAGGAGCAAGAACATGGGAAGAGACCCAACCAAAACTTGATCCTTCTCTTGCCCTAGCTCTCTTCTCCCTTTTCTCCTCTCTTTCTCTCCAAAACGGGATTTGCTCAAATGAGCTCCCTTAGACCACTTTTGGTCTTAAGTCACTTATTCTTCATAAGGCCTTGTTTGGCCACAAAAATGCATTCTTTTGACTTAAGTTTCTCCCAAAATGCTTTATAGCCCATATACTTCCTCTATTTGCACTAAAACTCTTATTAATCACACTTAGACATTTATTCTTTATAACTTATGACCCTTAGCTCCTCTTTTTCACAAATTCCAAATTTGTCCTTTTTCACTTGGGTTAATTTCCGGGTTTGATCATTTAATCACTTAGTATATATCATTCAATCATATACTCATTTTCGATCATGTAACATTTAATCATTTATCAATTCCTGGAAAATCCCCATTTGGCTTGATTTATACCCTAAACATATAATAAAATTATTATAAAAATTTTAAGGTATTTTTTGGGGCACTACATGTTTCCCACTAAGCGTTAAGCTTAGCATGAGTTTTAATCCGTGTAGGTTTAGAGGAGGACATCCGCGATCTTCCGTGATACCGCCAAATAAACTAGTAGGAGTCCATCATGTAATAGGTTTTGCGCCTCGATTATATAAATGTAAATGCATAGCTTTTTGTATATGTATGTAAACGGGACTCGTGGATCGTATGTATTGACATCAGAAACACCACTACAAAGGGTAGTTTTATTTTGTATCCTTTGTATATGATATTTTGATTCATTTATAAGACTTGGCCCACTAATGTGTCTCGAAAAAGCAAGTAAAGAGTCTCAAAGATAGCTCGCGCCCTTCATCCGCTTCAAGGCAAAAATGGAGGTGTGACACTAACTTTATTCATGTTTGACTTAATAATAGCTGGCTACATCTGGTCTAGCACTCATGCACTTCATCACACATGGGACAAATATACACTGTTTCTGATTTCTGAATCACTCCCAAATTAATCCATGATTGTTCAGCAATGAACCAAACATCAAGTTCTTTCAGATTTCAGGCACATAAAATATATTTGTTAGAGTCAACTCCTTTCCAGAAGTCGTCTTCAAGACCACCTTTCCTTGGCCTTTGATTTTAGAGGTGGCAGAGTTTCCCATGTACACCTTTTCCCTAGTTTAAGTTGGTTCAAAGGTGGAGAAAAATATCCGAGCACACATGGCGAGTAGCATCGATGCCTATCCACCATTTCTTAGGATTGGATCCCACCAAGTTCTCCTCAAAGATTACTGCTATGAGGTCAATGTCAGGCACATCCTTGCTAATGTCATCAACCACATTGCATTATTTAGGTTTGTTCCTCTTTGGCAGTCTACAAACTGTAGATTTGTGACCTTGCTTCCCACAATTGAAGCATTTTCCTCAAACTTCAGCCAAGACTTTAGGTCCCAACTTAGTGCCCTTCCCTTTGTTGTTGGTTTTTTGAACTTGGAACCTTGACAATGTTCCATAAAGAAATTGCCTCATTGATCAGGTGTCTTTCTTCTCGTGATCCTCAATGCTTATTTCCTTTCTATTATGCTTGAGGTAATTCTTGAAGTCTTTCCAAGCCGAAGGCAAATTCTCAATAATAGTTGCAACTTGAATAGTTTCGCTTAGCATCATTCCTCAGATAAAAATTCAATGGGGATTACTCAAGTTTTAGATTCTGATTGACCACTCGCCTGAATCTATCATTTTGTAATCGAGGAAATGACCCACAACAAACTTCTTAGCCCCAACATCCTCAGTTTTATATTTATGGCCTAGTGATTCCCATAGCTCATTGGTCGTTTTCTTATTGAATATACGTTGTATAAAGAATCAATTAAAACATTCATGACATAGTTCCTACATAGAAAGTCGGAATGCTTACAAGCATCCACAAAATTGATGACTTGGATATCACACGCATCCTCATTGAGCTTAGAGCATCTTCAATCAAGAATCTCGCAAGATTTAAGGTGGTCATGTAGAATAATATCTTATATTGTCACCCTTTAAAATTAAGTCCATTGAACTTCCTTGGTTTTTCTTGTGAGACAGAGATAGCACAACAGCAGGCATCACTGGCACTTATGCTGTGGTAGGGGTCGCCATTTGGGCAAATGCAGATGGAACAACATTGTGTGAATCAAAGTTCATTTCTTTGCAAAATTGTTGAAATTTTGTCAAATTTCCTTTTCCCAAAAACCACTCGCACACTGAAAATAATCGACATAAGAGTATTATTTCCGTGAAAGACCATGTGTGATAAAACCTTGGGTTGTAAACTGCGCTTCCTCAAATGTATTATTCGGGGCCAGGAACATCGAGAGGAGTCACAAATAGTCTTGATTAAGTTCTAAACCTCTTAAGCAGAACTTCTCTGTATCGTAATTTCCAAATTCTTAAGACCACAAAAGAATTGACATAAACTAAAAAATGACTGGTGTTTAGCCTAGTAGGCATATCTCCTTATCATATATTTCTTGCAAGGAAAAAAACAACTAAGCATGTCGCCTAATGATAGAGCATTGCCTCTTGAATGCTAAGTTATGGGTTCAATACCCTTCTTTTTACTTTTGTAACAAGGATTTTTTAGTAAACCAACAAATCAATTTGTTTGTTTGGTTTTAAGCCTTTTTTTTTAAATGATTTTTTCCTTTCAATATAAAACCTTTTATTTTTATTTGGATTTTACCTCTTTTTTATTTGGATTGTTTTTTCCAAAAGAAAAAACTTTGAAAAAACTTACATTTTTGTTCCATGCTTATTATTATTTGAACAAAAAAAGACCTGAGAAGATATTCTTGTGCCTTTTTAAAAAAAGACCAGATTTTTCAATCTAGGTTTTTTTTTGGTTTTCCAAAAAAGATTCCTTTAAATTTATTTTATTTTTATTTTAAAACTAAAATCTTACGAATTTACTCTTTAGAAAGAGGAAAAGGAAAAATAAACCTTTTTTTCCCATTTAAAACGGATAAACAAGAGAACAAAAAAAAAGTCCTTTCTTTTTTCCTTAAAAACAAACTAGAGGATTCGCATTCCAAAAACAATAAATTTTTTTCCCTTGAATACGGATAGACAGGAAGACAAAATATCCTTATTATTATTTTTTAATAATAAAAGTGGAAGATAAAAAAAAATATATTGGTAAAAAAGGAACCAGATTTAAACAATGTCGTTCCCCCAAGTAGAGACCTCTACTGTGGCACAAGTACTAGTGATACCTGCTATTATGCTTATCTCTATCTCACCTGGAAAAAAATAAAAGAAGTTCAATGAAAATAATTTTAAAAGGCGGTAACAGAAGATGTTATTTTACCTGATCATCTTGAATCTTACGATATTCTTGACTGAAGATGTTCCTAAGCTCAAAAAAGAATGAGCGCTTTATCCAAGTTTTCAGTGTTGTAAATGCTTGAAAATATTCTAATTTTCTATGTAGGAACAACCGTTCAAAAGTTAAACTCATTCAAACTCAAAAGGAAAATTCCAACACTTCTCTCTCATCTCTCCTCTCTCTCTTTCTCTCCCTCATCCAATGAACCCTCATCGGTTAAAATACATATATTTCAATATATTAAGTTAATACAATTTTTGATAAATATCAATGAATGAGTTTTTTTTTAAAGTAAATTTATTTTAAAATATTATTTAAAATGTTAATATTTATTTATCTATTATATTATTAATTATTATAAACAAATAAATTTATATTAAAAATATCAAATATTTTAATTAAAATATAATTTATTTTAATGAAATAACTATACATAAAATTAAAATAATATAATTTTTTAAATGATGAATAGTTTGTTTATATTTCAAAATAAATTTTAAATTTCAGTTTAGTAGATTTTAAAAATTAAGATAAACTTTTTAGTAGATTTAAAATAATGAATAGTTTATTTATATTTAAAAAATAAAATTTAAATTTTTATTTAGTATATTTTAAAAACTAAAATCATTTAAAAAACCTAAAATGAAATTTTCATAAAAAATTAAGAATTAAAAAAATAAAATAAAAAAATGGCTTGGGTGAGTGGCAAAGTTGGCTGGTTTGGGGGGTTGGAGCTGCTAGGCTGGGTGGGAGGGGGGTTGGATCCAAGTCCAATTGGTAAGGGGGAGAGGGGAGAGGAGAGGGAAAAGAGAGGAAAGTGAATCCGATGTGTTACATGAACGCCATATTAGCATTTAACGCTTTAACACCTTTTAACCACTTTAACGGTATCAGTCATAACAGGGGCTGATTTGGGCTATTAGGGTAAACAATAAGAGCTTTTTTGAACTAAAAAAAAGTTCGGTGTTAATGAGATACTTGATAAAACATTAAAGTTTCTTTGCACATTTTCCCCAATAAAATGGCAAGGGATAACCATTTCAAAGGGACAAAAACAAAAAATTTTTACAAAACTAACTATTTTCTTAACAATCCAAAATAAAGGATAAAAATACACAATGTTGTCAAATTTGCCCTTAAGGATGTAGATATAATATGAGGGATGAAATAAAATGTTGATGAGGATTTATCTTTCCACTTTTAGGATATTTTTATCTAAAAGGTGACGATTTTAAGGTTATTTTTGTAAAATGTCATTCTTGTAAATATTTTTGGGATTTGTACCTTTGAATCCAATTTCTCAAATGCAAATCTTGTATGAGCTAACCCGAATTTGTAGATACACAATAAACTGGGTAAGAAAAAAAAAACAGAGCCAGCATAAACAGAAACAAGATAGTTCAATTTAGTACTGCACGCTTGGGCGGGGAATTTTAATTTCCCCCTTCAACATATTAGAGGACAGAGTGATGCTCTTTGTGTTGAATGTGGTTTCTGACGTCTCCAGCGCCCGGGAAGCTTGGAGAGCCATCTCCGCATGGAGTTGGAGACAGGTCATAGCCATCTGAAATAAAACAGTTATCTATCTCATCAGTGCCATCAACAATTTCAACAGAATAAATATATACATAAATAAGCGCCAGTGCCTATTAGTATATATATATACCTTGAAACCTCCCATAATCCATCCCAACCATTTTACCATATGAGCCAGCAGGCCTCAAGGCCTCAAGGCATTAAGTATATAGACATCAGAAAAGAAAACAGTGAAGGGAAAGAGAGCAAATAAAGGCATGGTATGTGAAAGAACACTTATATGTTGGTGAAGAACATGTCTTATTCTAAGCCAAGTACTATATTTCCATGGTAGCTTTTATGGTTCTATGGTAGTGACTAGTTCAGATGAGAGAAGATCTCTGGAAAAAACAGTTCACAGTGAATAGAAAATAGAATTATTTGCTATTAAAACATACTATCCAGCATCACGTATATGTATAGACCTCTTATATGGGTTTTCAGTAATACAGAACTGCTATGCTAGTGTGTGAGTACTATATGGCAATATCACTTTATATATAGACCCTCTTATATGGGCTTCAGTAAAGCAAAACTGCTATCCCAGCATGGAAAGACGAATCAACCTGTAGAGCAATATTCCTGATCTATAGAGTATTATAAGTTTAGTTTCTAAAACTTCTTCACGTCAAAGAAAGGAAGCACTCATGATTTTTTAGAAAGAATTTAGTAATTACAAATTTTTGTACATATATGTCAGTGTTTGTGCAGACTAAAAATTAAGGAAAGAATTTTATGCCGCTCGTTCCTTCCATCCCCTTCTTCTACATTGTATTAGAGCCCAATGTTTGTGCATTTAGGAGAAGAATTTTCTTCAGCTTTCGTTGCTGAGTTCAGCGTCAACCTTTAAAGGTTTCTTTCTATCTGAATCACATCATCACAACAAACACGGGTTTAACAGCCTCAGCCTCAGTGTCTGTCATGTCATCTCCTTTGTCTTTGCACTTGAATCCTAGTGCCTTTGATCTCCTTGTGATGATTGAAACAAATTGTCATCGTCACTGATTGTGAGACATAGTTCTTGTTGTTTGTATTACTTTTGTGATCAACGGGAAAGCCAGACATCCAATGCACTGCTGCAGCTGTCTTCATCTCACAGCCTGAGCTCTCTACGTGGTCTTCAGTAAGTTACCCCCCTCTAAGAGCCTTTCATATTTTCCCCGAAAAAAAAATGAAGAAAAGGGAAAATGTTCAAGATATACAAAACTACTGCTATCATTGCTCAATTTGGAGTGATTACAAATCACAACATAGGAGAATTACAGAATATCAAAGTAACATGTAGGCTTAATAGGGAGAATTATTTAAAATGGTCACAGCACGTTTGTGCCCTTCTGAAGGAAAAAGGAAAATTAAGTCATCTCCAGAGACCCAAACCAGGGAGCGGAGTTCATAGCTTAATGCCTAGGATGAGCACAACTCAATGATTATGAAATGAGTGTGGAACTCAATGATGTCTGAAATTAGTGGCACTTGTATGTTCTTGACAACTGCTAAAGAAATTTAGGATGTGGTTCACCAGACATTCTTAAAGGCACTCAACGCAGCCTAAGCGTACGAAATAAAAGTTCGGAGTAGCTAAATAGGGAAATAAGACAGTCATGGAGTATGCCAATATGTTGAAAATTCTAAGGCAAGAATTTGATCACTATCAAGAAATACTTAAATGGGAAATAATCACAACTCGTTTGTACCTTTCTGAAGGAAAAAGGAAAATTAAGTCATCTCCTAAGAACTGAACCAAGGAGAGGAGATTCTTGCTTTGATGCCTGCCTGGGATGAGCGATACTCAATGATTATAGCATGATTGTGGAACTCAATGATGTCTGAAATGACTGATACTTGCATGTTCTTTACAACTGCTAAAGATTTTTGAGATGTTGTTCACGATGCATTCTTAAAAACACTAGATGCAACATAAATGAACGAAATAAAAGTTAAGACCAGAGAAAACTAAATAAGGAAACAAGACAGTCATGGAGTATGCCAATATGTTGAAAATTTGTATGGCAAGAACTTGATCGGTATCAATGTGTGGAGGCAAGATGCCCCGAGGATGTAGCAATTACATTCAAGAGAATCAAGTCTATGATTTCTTAGTTGGTGTCCATGCTAAATATGACCATTTGAGAGTGTTTGGCTGTAGAGCATTTGTTCATATCCCCAAAAGATGAGAGGTCAAAACTTGATGTCAAGGCCAAACCATGTGTTTTTTTGGGGTATGGTCATGAAGAATTCCGTACAAAGCAAGGATCCAATGAGCATGAAGATGCCGGGCGTAGATGCCGTTTCTCAAGACCAACTTGTTGAAGGGAACGAGACACGGGTTTGTTTCCCAAGCTGACACGACTCACACTCAATTGAAGATAAGTTAGAAAAGCAAGGAACCATCTTCAAAAACTTGGAAATGTTGGGATTACTGAGACAATTGTGAATGAGAAGAGAAGCATCCGTGGAAGTGCAAATGGTAGAAGATGGGGTCTAGCTGAGATGAAAAAGGCCTTGCACGTCCTATGCCAATTGTCCTTCTCGTACTCCGATCCTGCAAGGTAACAGAAGAGTAAGAAAAAGTAATCGAACAATTGAGATCACTGGTTAACTTGCTGATAGTGATAAGATTAAAGGGAGAATCAGACATAGAGAGAATACATTTAAGAGGTAAAGAGGGAAGAGGATGTGCCGAGCCGATGCCTTTAACTATGGTTTGAGTTCTATTAGCCAAAGTAATCATACGTAAGGGTGAAGTGACAATAAAAGGAGAAAATATCCTTATTACCGGGGAGATGATCAAAAGCATCAGAATTGAGGATCCATGGACCAAGTGAGGTAGAGTGTGAGAGATAGGTAGAGGCATTACCGATCTGGGCAACATAAGCAACAAAGGCATATTTGGTAGCTTAAGTGAGACGGAGATACTCCTCATACTCATTGGGCGTAAGAATGACTCCTTGAGGCGAAGGTGTGGCTGAGTTCCCTAAGGTGGAGCTAGAAGTCTGAATCTCAGGCGAAGGTGGATCCGAGGACTGGGCCATATGAGCAGTGCACGGAGGTCGGCCATGTAACTGGTAGGATCGATCTCAGGTGTGACCAACTCGGTTGCAGTATATATAGTGAGGATGTTGTCCTCTACCTCGGTTGCCACCATGGCCACCTTGGGAATCACCTCAAGGATGAGACTAAAAAATCTTCGCATGAGTGTCTAGGGTACCCTCAGAATGCAGAGACTGAGTTGCGGTGGAGAAATGGCGCAATAGCCGAGCAAAAACCTCATTAAAGGTTGGGACAACTGATCCAGTGAGTACCTATTCCCAGATGCTTTCAAACTCTGGCTCAAGTTTAAGAAGAGTAAGTATCATAAAGACTTCATCGGTCTTTGACTGTGAAGTCTCAGCTTTAGTAGATTTTAGCAGGATAGATGAAAATTCATTTTTAAGTGCTGCCATTCATCCAACATAGGAAGACAACTCCCTTCCAGGCTAGTTCAAATTATCAATTAAGGAGATGACCCAGTAGTTTCAGTGAATATCATTAGTGTACAACTTCTTAGCTTGAGTCCAAAGAGTGTAATAAGTTTGATAGGCCCCAAGATTTTCTAGGGTCTTGGCAATGGATTGCTAGAGGATGTTACATAGTAAAGCGTCCATTTTCTGCCGCAGAGGACGTTTATCTACAGCAATGCTTGATTCCAGAGTAGTAAGGTGATCCTCATAGCCATTACCAATAAACCATAACTTATCAGAATTTGCCCATGACTGATAATTTTCACTCCTCTTAAGTTTGTTCCAGACACAAATGAGGAAAAGGTCAGTCCTTTTCAGCCATAGAGAGGAAAAAAAGAAACAAAGTCAACTAAATTAACAAAATATGGTTACCAGGGGGGACCATAGGGTCTTTGAAGTTGATGGGCCTCGGGAAAAACCAAAAGGCAATGATTGAGGGAGAAGGCGGGCCTCGGAAGTTGCAAAAAACAATGGTTGCAAGAGGTTTCAGAGACAAAAAAAAGGCAAAACATGTAGTTACAAGCTTTAGATGGAAGAACCATGGAGCTAGAAGTGTTCGTTCGCGGCCAACAAGTCTGGTAGTGGAGGCGCATCCCTGGAAAATGGCCCACGTGCCGGCATGTGGAGAAAAATGCTAGAGAGAAGAAAAACGCGTGGAGGCACATCGTTGACTAGTTTCCAGAGATTCCACCTCTGGTAGGTAGATTAGTTCCAACGAGTCTAGCGGTGGGGTCATTGATGGTAGTCGGGGCTAGAAAAAATTTTCGGCAAAGAGGCGTTCTGACGGCCGTAGATAGTTCAGGAGCTTCTCGCGATGAAGGTAGAGTGGCCGGAGTGAGACACAACCACTTAGATGGGTTGCTGGAATTGAAAACACGACAAAACCCTAACCTAAACCTTCCATGGCTCTAATACCATGTGAAGCAATAGGAAGAAAAGGTTCTACTTTTCTTATTTAGTGATTAGGCAATGATACAAAGCCTAATGTGATTATACATGGAAATAATCATAACTAAGAATAGAGTAAATGTAATATAATTTACAGTGTATTCAGAGTAACATAGATGTCATGAAAACTATACAGGCATGATATTCATCTATATTTATTATTTGATCAAGATGAGTGATGAAACTCATGTATATAAGAAATTGTATCCCACAAAGAGTTCTTTGTGTTGTATCCCACAAATCATTCTTAACTCTCTTTTAATTTATTATTCTGTTGAATTATTGTGTTGTATTCTTATTTTTTGTAGATTGGCAATGCCACCTAACTAATTTTATTTTCTATGGCTTGACATCACCACCCAACAATTCGTTTAATTTTTGGTGGATTAACATTACCACCTAATTGCTAAGCAACACTACCCAAGTATATCATTTACTAAATAAATTTGTGTTAGGATTATGAAGTAGTTGGATTATGATGATTTAATAGTAATTGAATATATTATTATGATTGTTGTACTATGTTGATATATTTATTGTTGCACTTAATGCTTCAATTTTTTGGCCAAATTTTGAATAAACTGAGGATCAAGATGACAGCAAGGGAAGATTATAGTGACATGACTCTAGTATAAATATTATAAATTGATGCAAGAGCTTCTATAAACACACCAAATGTTGGGAGTTCAAATTTCTACTCTGAAGAATTGATTAGTGGAGGTCGTACATTGAACACATGTGAAAACTCACTTTTTTGGGACTCTATTCGGGGCCTTGGAAGGTAAAACGCGGTCAAACTCGGCAAACCCCCATTACAGCCGCCTATATTGATTTTAGAAAGATTTACCAGATCTTTGTGAGGATTTGTTTTTAGTATTCTCACAATAAGATTTCTTTAGAAAGATTTGCCGGGAGATTTACTCCAAGGTTTTATTCATCCCTTTTAGAAGACATTTGCTTTATTTATTTTAGAAAAAGTTTGCTTTAGAGTCGCTTATGTAATTTAGAAAGCATTCCATTAAAGTAGTTGCTTTATTTGTTTTTTAGGAAAGCAAGGGGCCTATAAATACCCTTTATTGTGTTTTTTCATTCATTCAAGTATTAAATAAAGTTTCACATTTCTTTAAGAGTTTCTATCTCTTGCATTCCCAGCCAAGCTCAGGGCTTCTTATACCTAGGTGGATTCTCGTGGCAAAGTTCATTCTGGTCTTATCAATCAACTGGTCCATAACATCATGGCGCCTTCACTCCATCATCTTTCTTGTGTGGATCTTCTCAGTAACCCAATAAGTAACTATTCTTGTGCAAACTCTACTCTCCTCACCATCTCATCTTTTCTTTAAACTTTCCATAAACTAAATTTTCAACCTCGTCCAAAACTTTCCAAATCTTATTCCATACTACTAAACCTTCCTAAATACCCTTTTGTTTTCCTTTATATACCATAAATACACTTCATTCCTAACTTAGAAAATCTCCAAAATTGGCCCATAACATTTCTCGCCCTGTAACCACCTCCCAAACCTATTTCAATTTATCTAAACTTCAGTATTATCCATCACAGTCCCAACCTTGCATCATAAATTCTAAGATATAATAGAAATATATCTATATGTTTTTATGTGGTCATTTTGCTAATTATCTTAGATCGTAATGAACGTTTTCATGGTTAAATTGCATTGACATACAACAAATTTATGTAAAAATGTATAATTTATGTATAACTTGAGCAAGAGCACATAGAACACAAGGATAATTTACCAACAACATAGTATAACCATAAAGTCATAATAATATATTTCAATGAAATTATATCTTATTAATTTAGTGATTCATGATTCCTAGCATCCTTTATTTTTGTTCATTATCTGCTTATTTTGATTATTTATTTTATTTTGTATTTTGTTTTGAATCTTCCAATATACATTTATCGATTTCTCAAATGCAATAAAACTAACACATTTCAACAGTTAATAATACTATCCTCGCAGGAACGATATGTTACTTGTCACTTTATTACTTGTTAATGATACTATACACTTACAATTATCTACTAATAATGTGTATAGGTCATTATGACGAGTAAGTTTGGTTGTTCGAAAAAAATAATGGTCACTTATAGTGCATTTAATGCTCTAATGGCTAATCATCCGGACAACCTATATGGTCGTTCGAACAATGGGTCTCTTAGGCACTTTTGATGCCTAAGACTCCTCCCTTATAAATTGAGAGTTGGGGATCATTTACTGCTATGAGAATTCTTGCATTAAAGCCTACATTTACCAAATTTCCTTGTCATTATCTATCAAACTTGTTTTTTGTGCATCTACTCACTTGCATACCTAGAAGTGCACCATTGTTTTTCATCTTAACTTGTATTGTATTATGACTTGATTTGAGCTAGTGAGAAAGAGATTTTTGTTCTTCATTATGAAAGCTTCAAGTGGAAATTACTTGAAGGTGGTTGTAACTTACCCATTGGATCCAAAATCCAAGTACATAAAGAAAAAAGCTAGGTTTAGAGCTTGAAGAATAGTAGAACCCTCACTGACTTGAAAGTTGAGGAGAAGTGGACATAGGCAAGAGTGTGTTAAACCGATATAAAAAATAAGTTTGTAGCTCATCCTTCAAGAATGCCTTCCCCCTCCTAAATCATTAAGCAAAACCTTTTTGCCTCTTAGTCCACCATGGAAAACAAAATATATCTTCCTGTTTCATTAGAATGACTTTTTACTTCCTTTCTCCAACTCCCCTACTTTGAAAAACCTCTACATAATCTCCCCCCAACAACACAACTCTATTCCTTCCAAAAGCAGTCATAGACTAGGGCACCTAAACCAGATCCAAGAGGTGAAACCTCTACTCCTTTCCACTATAATTCCATTTTCCCCCCATCTCTTCCATTGAGATTTCAGAGACTTGGATTCCACCTAAAATCATGTCCGATCCCCTCTTGATAGAGCAATCCCTCTTATCACTTCGTTCTACTATCATATTGAGGGACTCTATGACTGCTCAATCGATCACTAGCTCCATCCTTAGTCAATCAAAACATAGTAGCTTGAAAAAGAGACTTTAGTAACTCTATTCTTGAACTGCAGTTAGAGAGATGACATTCATATTAACTAAATCCTAAGCAATCTTGAGATTTAGCGAGTTGGCTGCTTAACATGATATCGCACTGGGTTTGACAGAGGTTTCAAGTTAAAGCCACCTCTACAATTTGAACTTGTTTGTTTATTTGAAAGTCCATGAAGGACTCTATATGATTTGTTTGAGTCTCCACGTGCGGGTATGAGGTCGCACATGAGGGAGGGTGTTAGAAGTATGATATTCATATTAAACCCAAATCCTACAAGCTTGAGCTTTTAGGCGAGTAGGTAGTTTAACAAAATGGAGGGTGTCTGGCTTAATTCAAGGTTTTACAAATGGGGGAGGGGAGACAAGAATGGCCTATCAATAGCCTAATTTTAGTGATACCATTTATGTTTTGTGCTAAAATAGTTATTAAGTTGTTCAACAACAATGTAAAAACTAAATGTCAATTGGCAAAGGAAGGTCATTCTAGTCTACAAAATAAGGAGTTATTAGAACCACATTGATCATCATAGTATCAAACTCTTAAGTCAATAATTTGAGACATTGGGAGAAAAGGACATCACAAAGGCCAACTCTTGAAATGAGTACATCTAATAATTAGTCTAGCTTCACGATGGAGAAATTGATCATGAAAGTTTGTATATGGGAATTCCATTTGATCTGAAGTGACAACAAATCATTTGAAAAGGTCTCTAGATACTGACATGTCTTAGAAAAGAGAGGATGAAAAAATAATTTACAAATGCACAAACAATTTAAAGTATTCAAAGACATAAATCATAAGTCTGAACCAGCAGAAGAGCAGCCAGAGCTCCCATTGAGGGACATTTCTTATGGATAAACGGAACAAGTATGGAATTTCCAAACATATGTAGGTTCTTCAATAAACATGGATACTAGATGTAGATTGAAGGAGAGAGAAATGATGGTTGGAAAATACAAAGGACTGACTATTTTCAATATGGGGAGAATGAAGACATGTTACCAACATAATCAAGCATGATGAAGGGCTCTTGAATGTACTACATAATAAAATTGGAAGATGTTTAATTTGCAGTTCCATCAATCAATGCACTATGAACAAAACTACGTTTTTCATTTCTGTTTCATGATCTGCAAACATTGGCAGACTTCCAAAAGCAGATTTAAATCATGCCCCATGAGAGACAAGCAGAAGACAAGACAATAAAAGAAGGCTAGAAATCCTGGCTTCTATAGAATATAAATTTTTTGCTTACTGTATAGCAGTCTTTATCAGTATCCATATCAGCTACATTAAGAGCCCATGTGCGAACCCATTCAAGCCCTTTAGAAAGCTCAGGATTTCCTTCCATTAAGGCCGATGCTACATAAGAGGGATGAAGAGCCATCAACACGCATGAAGCTGCAAAAAGGACAGATCTCCTGACATAAGCTTCTTTGTGATGGCATACCTCCCTGCACGTTAACAGCAATGATGTCAACAGCTAGATAAATAAATGGTTTCTGCCAAAAGAAAAATCAGCACATGACTCACTGATGCAGGGTGAACCCACCATTTAATAAGACTCCTACCATTAACTCTTGTATTAGTGTCAGTTGTATAAGGTATCAGTAGCCAGACCCAATTATAGGTTCTACCCTGATACTGAACATGTAATGGTTAACTCCATAAAGACTATACCTAAAGTAGTGCTTTATAGCTAAGCATCTATAAACTGATGTTAAATACCTGGCGCTTAGCATATCCAGAAGTGGTAAAGCCAGAGCCGATGCTTCAGGATGCATGCTTGCACATTTCATACATACACCAAGCATATATATAAGTTTTCCCAGGACAATAAAGTCCCTAGCAAGCAAGTCAACACCATGCCTTTTCTTATCAAACCCCTCCATGGCTGGAAGCATAAATGCTGCTGCATACAAAGGAAACTTGTTCTGAGACCATTCTGTCTGGCTTTCTGGCATATTTTTTGATCTGAAGCTCCATCGGCGAGTTTTTCCCCTTTTTATTTGATTGGGTTTGGGGGGAAGTTCCCTCTCATAGCTATATGATAAATTCAACAAAGATCCTGTTCCTGACATCTCTTCCCATGAGCCAGCTCCGGGAGGCCCTAGGCTAGAGGGCAGGAACCATGGTCGTGTCTCTGAAATGGTTGATATGAGGGCTCCAGGCTGACGTTTCGGTTTCACGGTTCTATTATCAGCAAGTTCCTGTGCAGCCTCTGTCATGATGTCAAGTATGAGTATACGTTGACTGACATCCACATTGGGAGAGTATAATAATTTATGGAGAGCATCAAGAGACTCAAATGGACATGTGACAAGCAAAGCAACCAGCGCTTTTTGCCTCTTTTCTTCAGCTGATTCTTCCTCTCCCTCTATAGTCAAATCAGAACAACGAACCTGTACAAGTGTTCTGACAAGGTCACTTGTCAAATGACGAAGCTCATCCGGTGAGGCACGAACAAGGTGTTCAGCAACATCTAGAGCCCTTTCAACCTGAAAAATAAGAAATTGTTCTCATTCTCATGGGGGATTTTTAGTTAATACAAATTTCTAGAAAATCTATTTACATGTTAAACAAAGGTAAATGTGAAACGTGATATTCATATTAAACCCAAATCCTAAAATCTTGTGCTTTTAGGAAAGTTGGTCATTTAACATGGTATCATCAGAGCCTGGTTTGGCAAGTAGTCATGGGTTTGAGCCACCTCTCTGCAATTTGGAAATTTGTTCCCTATTTGTGTATCTAAAAGTCCATAAAGGACCTTTTTTGGTTTCTTTGACTCTCCACGTGGGGGTATGGGGCCACACGTAAAGGAGGGTGTGAAGCATGATATTCATATTAAACCCGAATCCTAAAAGTTTGAGCTTTTAAGAAAGTTGGCCATTTAACAGTACATAAGACATATATGGCTTCCACAGTGGCATCTTGGCACAAAAACAAACAATAGGTTATTACAGCTGCTGGTTTCACTGCTTTATCCTTTTGTTAAAACTCATCAAAGAAATCCTACAATTGGCAATATAAAAATTTTTGGAACTCACAAATAGCAAAAACCTGTAGTTCTGAAGTTTACTTTAGAGATAACCTTAGGAGACAAAGGTAATTACTATAATGACTTACGCCATCTGCATCATCAGATTTCCGCAATGCTCCAACAACATCAACCAACTGCGTGAATTTTTTTTTTAAATCTATGTCATCATCGGACAAGTCATATGGCTGCAAAGATGAGTCATTTGAGCTTTCAGAATTGCCGCTAGAATTCTCATCATCATCACTGCCACCAAAAGTGGACTCATCATTTAATATTGCTGGATCAATTATCTCATCTGGATCAACTACCCTAAATTCAGATAATTTCTTCTTTCTCTCCTTCAAATTATTTCCTGCCCCATCATCAACTGCAGATTCCAATTCCTTTCCTGCAAACGAAGCAATAGAAGTTTCTGTTACTTTTATACCCTTGTCTGTGGAAGATGGGACAGCTTGAATCCTGTTATCTGGGATGACTAATCCAAACTCCCAGTCAATAGTGTCCCTGCTGCAGCTATCATCAAGGTATAAAGGATTTTTTGGGTCAACCACTTTAGAAAATATTAATGCGACACTGCTAGCCATTCGCCGAAACAGATGGTCAGGGTTCTCCAGCCTACCTGCCAGGAATTGGAGTAGATATAAGAATAACAATATTGGCACCATAAGAGGCCAAGTAGTATCAAGATAACAAGATTTACAGCTAACTCCTTGAAGGATTGAATGCATCACTCCCTTTGTTGCATCTAGTTCTTCTTTTGACATCTTCTCTAGACAAATCCCTACAGCTGCAGTTATATCTGCATCTTAAGTCAAGGCACAGTGGTATTCAGAGAAAGAAAGGAAAACATGACAAAAGAATGAATAATAAGAAGAGCACCAATAAGAATAAAAAAATTTCCTTTTTGTGGCAAGAACATTCAGTAATTACAAAATATCTGATTTCTTCATATCAAACTTCCTGCAAACTATCTGGTCAATTACAGAGAATCTCTCAAGGAAATATTTTATGCAATGGGGGAAGGAAAGAGGAAGGATACATGTTTGCTGCTCTATTGGAGCTGACTGCAGAAACTCCTGTTTGGACCACACTGCTGTCAAGCATTGCACTGTGTCTATAAGACCACGGGTATTGTGACCTTTTGTTGGTGAATTGGCACCAGGTGGGCACTCAAGAACCGCAAATTGAAGGATCCATCTCAAGCAACAAAGAGGAAATACTTTCCAGAGTAAAAATTTGTCAATAAACATAGACCTAAAAGAGAAAGTGCAAAAACCAATATTACTAACAGAAGTACACAAGAAATATTAAAGCATGCCAAATAAAGATTTTACCTAAGAAAATATAAAATAAAAAAAAATAACTAGTATTGTTGAAACATGTCAACTGAAAAAGATGTTACATTGCCACTTTTCCCCTTAGGTAATGAAAATTATGAAATGGTAAAATGAACTCCCTTTCACTCCATTAAAACCTGATTGTTATTCTATTTGCTTAAGCATCTGTATGATGTTCAAATTCGAGGACAATGGTAAATTAGTCAATTCTGGATTAATGAGTCAATTTGTCAGCATTTATTCAAGAAATCAAGACTGCTAATCAGCGTAGTAAAGATTAGAGGAAGATCAAGAGTATTCCAAATATGTGGGTAATATCACCTAGAATCATGAAACAATACTATTGATTGCAGAAATTAAGAAGTGGAAAGTGATCATTTCTAGGACCTGGATTCTAGAATTATAAATTTAATGACTAATCAAATTTTTTGTGTTACAGAACAACATATTTCAAAAGCAAAGAAAGTCTGGGCAGGCACCATGTACACGTACCTTACTGACTTTTGATGGAAAAACATTTGATGAAACAATAGCCAGAGACTCCAATAAGCTTCAATATCGCTTGCTTGCTCAGTTGCCAGATGATGCAGAATCTGTTCAGACATTCTTTCCACAGCATATGGATCTTTTATTGCTTCCATCATCTTTGACCAAAATAGAAAACCAGGATTTGTCTCAAGTACATCTACTTTGATTAATTCAGTATTTGACTGCAAGAAGCTCCTTATATGCATTAAAATCCGTGGGATGATCTCTCCTAATAGCACATCTGTGAAACAATGACAATCGACATTTAGTTAATAGTTTTCAGCACTCTCAATGAATAAGAGAAAGTTACAAGAGGTTCTTAGTTGTTGAAGGCCTGATATTCATATTAAACCCAAATTCTACAAGTTTGAGCTTTTTGGAGAGTTGGTCCTTTAACATGGTATGTGACTAGTTTGGTAGGAGATATTGAGTTCGAGCTACCTCTCTGCAATTTATTCCCCATTTGTTGATTTGAAAGTCCATAGAGGACTCTATTGGGTTTGTTAGACTCTCCACATGCACGAATGGGGTTGCAAGTAAGGAAGGGTATTAAAGGCATGATATTCATATTAAACCCAAATCCTACAAACTTGAGCTTTTAGGACAGTTGGTCGTTCAACATTAGTTAATAGTTTTAAGGAAAATATCAGTAGAGAAGAGAACATTAACAGGTTCCAAGGATCACAAAAGTCGCATGTGTCATCATAAGTTCAATTGCCACCTTTTTCCTAAAATGTCAATCACAAAGAGCAGCAAAAACAAAATTAGCAGGAACAGTGGTGGAAAGGTTTTGTTCTTTCCACAAATCAATAATTTTTTTTTTCCTCCCCTTTATTTTGTTCTTCCTCCCCTTTTATACTCATCGGTTGGGGGGTTACATATTAAATGCTCATGAGTGGGGCATTTATGTGTGGCCCTTTACTCCCTTACGTTACACATTCATTACCATACTAATCGTTATTCATTATTTACATCATAACGTCTATCCTTGCGGCCTTTTACGTATACTCCACTTGACCCATCTCCTATGCCCGAGGTGGTCACTCCCAAGGTGACCCGTCCACTTATTCCAGTTGATGCTCGAGGTGGTTGATTTGAGACCTCACCCGCCCCTTTTTCCTTTAGCGAGCTCTGACAACCCACTTCATGATCGGATTCGGGTCGGGTCTTCCATGCAGATATCCTGGTTGTTAAGATGTGGGGCACACGTGTCTCAACCTATCCCATTCCACTAGCCCCCCCTAGCGTCATTCCATGCTATTAGAGTTTGGAATGGCGGTAATTTTCGTCCTTATTCTAGTTGACGCTCGAGGTGGCTGATTTGAGACCTCACCCGCCCCTTTTTCCTTTAGCGAGCTCGGACAACCCACTTCATGATCGGATTCGGGCCAAGTCTTCCATGCAGATATCCTAGTGGTTAACATGTAGGGCACACGTGTCTCAACCTATCCCATTCAACTAGCCCCCCCTAGCGTCATTCCATGCTATTAGGGTCGTCGGCTAAATGACCATTAGGGTAGGCTGACTTGAGCGTCATGTGCCGTCATCTTTACAAGCTGTCGCTGATAGGTGGTTGTTTTCGATTCGCTCCTAGACTTGGTGTGTTCCTTCATAAGTTCAACGCATTCAATGCGCCCTATGGCTTTCCCGCTCATCCCACTTGGTCTTTGGTATTTAAGCATTGCCCCTCTATTTGATTGGGTTTTCCTTTCATCTTCATCATCTCGCTCTACTTTTGCTGCGTATTGGTTCCCCTGGTTTTCATCACCCTACAATCTGCATATCTCCAAGTTCTTTCGAAGATTCCCCTGCACTATAAGTTAGAAACGCTGCTTTTTTTTTTGGCATGATGAGTTCTCTTGCTTGTCTCTCTAGGCATCGTTCCGCTGACAAGGACACTCATAGGATGACCTGTGAAAAAAAAAAACATATAGAAGGCTTTGTGGGGGAAGAATCATCTTATTCTTCTTCCATGATCAGGGAGGTGCTCTCACTCGCGGATGCCAACGATGTTCTCATCTGGCTCAAGCTTGTTGGGGACCCCCGAGCGGATGCCTTTTGGAAGAAATTCTATTTCCCACCCCAGCTTTAGGTATCCCTTTCTTCCTTAGGGTCCTAGTTTACGGCCTGCATGGATGTGGATCGGGGGTAAATGAACTCCATCTATTGGTCAGAGATTCATATCAACGAGGGATTGAGATTCCCTCTCACTCCCCTGGTTCACCAGTTCCTACACTTAACCCGAATTCACCCCATTTATGTTCATGTGAACATTATCCGTGTTCTCCTTGGTGTGAGTGTATTGAACAAGCAGCAAGGGCTTAACCTAGGTTTGGAGGAGGTGTTGCATGCCTACTCCTTCAAGCGACACAAGCTCGAGAAATACTATCTTGTTGTCAACGCCAAGTCGCTTCAACTGGTGACAAACTTGCTGAACACCGGCAAGAATAAGCCGCAAGCAATGCGCTGTTGTTCGGAGCCTAGGGATGCACTAGGAATCCCATGCTTAGAGAATTTCCAGTGCGCACCAACCCTGCTACAAGTCGGTGTTAGGGTTCTTTTGTTGCTCTTTCTCCCCTTTTTTTTTTCTTTTATCACCATTTTTGTTTCCTTTACTCTCGTCTGTGCATGTGCAGGCACTCTAGGCCGAGGAAAGCTTGTGGATGATCTGAGTGCTTCCTAGTTTGGTTCACTGGCCAAGGTGCTAAGCCTCCTGAGCTCGATGAGGGACTTCAAATTTCTCCTAACCCCATCTAACCTCCAAGAGTTATTTGATCAGCCCGAAGACTTTGTTGTCCCGAAGGTGCCATGACTTCACTTCGAGGTCTGGGGAACGCCCATGCTAGAGAGCGTGTTCTAAATTGCCTCCTCGCCCGAATCTCAGTCGCTACCGAAGCACGGGAGTCCAAGTAAACGGAGGAGATAGTTGTGGTTGACGACTTTCCAATCCTGCCTCCTCCCTGTCGCAATCTCCAGGAAAGGCATTAAAGGCCTAGGGAGTCAACTACCAACACCCCAGCGGAGTCACAACATCGGGCCCCACCGCGAAGGCCATCCGCACTTGGGAACAACCTGGTTGCCTCCCGTCCAAGGGAGGACTCTCGAGTGCCCTCCTGGCAAAAGGATGCCACCTCACTCAACCCCTCCTCCCCTTGTACTACCCAAGCCAATGGTCACCTCGAAGAGTAGGGGGCACCCCTTACCTTTGGAGGGGGAATAACAATTGTGGAAGGCCGTAAGGCCCATCCTCCCCGAGTACCTAGTCTCGCCCGTGATCGACACTCCATCCCCCCTTCCTTGGAGGCCCTGATGTCAAACTCCACTCTATTCGAGGAGCCACTCATGAAGGACCTCGAGGAGGAGGTCATCACCGCACTGCGCTCGGTGTATGGAGACACAGTGACAAAGAAGGTCCTAGATCTTCTAAGGGATTCCACACCCTTTCAGATGGCGGTCGCGGTACTTCCCTATCCTTTTTTGGCATCATTACTACTATTCTTTTTTTTTATTATTATTATTGTTTCACACCAGAATGTGTATGAGTGTATTCGCGCATGCATGACCAACACGTAACGCCAAAGAGCAATCACTCAACCACCTTCTCATTTTAGATACCTCGAGACCTGTACTCTAAAGTGCAAGCAGAGTTTAAGGTCCCTCGATTAGAAGAGGGAATGTCTGAACTGTGTTGGAAGTTGTTCGAGATCACCAAGGCGTGCGACGCGCTGGGAATCGGCTTCGGTGAAGACCTCACTGGAGGCGCAGGTGTCCTGAAGCACTCCAACGCCGTGCAACCGCAAAGGTCCACCAACTCGAACTGAGAGGCTCCCGGAGGCCCACAAGCCGAGGATTGAACGCCTGCGCCAAGAATACACTACGCAACTTGAGATCAAGGACTCTTTCAATGCTACAAAAAAGTCTGCGTGCTCTCAGAGCTGTAGGCCCACTACCAGCGCATGATGTCCCGGGTGTTTGAGCCCCTGTTAGGAAAGATTGTGGAGGTGTACATTTATGACATTCTGCGCCACTCCGAAGAGATCATTTGCACTCATCTACCGGAGGCGTTACGCGACAAGATCGGTCGAATCCAATGGCGCGCTGAGGTCGGTCAAGTAATTTCTGTGGTTCCTTGTTAAAGCCGCGAGAGGATTGAAATGGCTCCCGGGCCAAGTCCAATATTAGCCGATTTAACCCCGACTAAACGGCAAGATACAACCACATCGGCAAAGTTGGGTGGACGCAAAGATTCATTTCCGATATTCGCATCAAGCCATGTTGTTCTTCAGCTCCTGGGCGGGGCGATTCGGGCGGGATGGGGACCCGAGAGCGTTGATGCCTTCCGAGTTATTAAAGAATATATCGCTCCCCCCTTGTCACTATCCCAACGTACTTAGCTGCCTCAACAACGGCCATCAAGTAGTCACAGAGGTCGGATCCCTAATAACAAACAGAGGCCGCTTTATTCTCATCAAGAAGGTGCTCATCGATGCGTAAAAACCAGCACACCGACTTCAGCAAATGAGGCCAAGGCTTGAGGGTAGCAAAGCAGTTAAGCTCCTACCATACTTTCAAGCCCACACCATAGTAGTACTCACTGGCTCCCCGATCAGAGCCATACTCCATAAACCAGATGTGTCAGGAAGGCTCTTGAAGTGGGTAATAGAGTTAAGTGAGTTTAACAAAGAGTACCGCCCTAGGAGTGCAATTAAAGGGCAGGTGCTAGCAGACTTTATTGTGGAAAGATCGGAGGAGCCCCACGAGCTCGGGGAACCAGGTTACGGATTCAAACTCCACTGACGCTCCCAAGCGCAGTGTCACCAGTCTCGCTCACGCTTGAGGGAAGATCTTAAACCATCAGGGATTTCATGAAATACTTTGGTGTCACCTTTCTCCAACTAGACGTTGTCGCCCGCACACTATGACTACAAAGGTGAAGCAGCGTATTCGCCTAAACACCCGGGGCTTTTTCACCTCGTCCCTACAACCTCCAACCTCAATTGACGAACTGTTTCAAAGGGGCAACCAGTATGTCATGCTAGAGGACGTCTTTGTTGCAGCGACCAAGCAAACAGTTGCTAACACGTCTGACTCGCGAAATTACTGTGGGGGCAAAGCAAAGCGAAGCCGAAGTGATCAAGACGGGAGCAACAAGTGCCACTTCGGAGCCCCAGACCACACCATAAGACACCGAGGGGCAGACAATTCGGAGGATCGTGCCCTAGAGAACCCTAGACCGAACAGCAACATCAAATAGATAAGATTCACTATTTCGACTGCACGACTCCTGTCGCTCATCCAATCACTCCCGGGCTTTGAGTGGCCGCGTCCACTCCGAGGTGACCCAGAAGGGAGGGACAAATCACGGGTTTGTGAATATCACAAGGACATTAGGCATCGAACGAATGCCTGCTTCAGACTTCGGCGTCTGCTGAATTTTCTAGTCAACAAGGGACATCTCGAAGAGGGAGGGCTTAATCTCAAACGGTTCACCATCTCCACCCCCGACTAACCCTCGGCCTATTATTGATATAATACTCACTACCTTGAAGCCAGCCCATTCCAGGGGGCAGCCACATGCGGGAATCTTTGTGGCAGGAGCGAACTACAGTTGACCCCTAAGGTGGTTGATTTGAGACCTCACCCACCCTCTTTTCCTTTAGCGAGCTCGAACGGGCCGGGTCTTCCATGCGGATATCCTGGTTGTTAACATGTGGGGCATGCGTGTCTCAACCTATCCCATTCCAAGTGGCTCCTTTAAACAGGAAGTCACAAAAAAAATGCCATTTTCCAAACCTTAGCAGGTTTCATGGATCACAGAAGTAACATGAGTCATGACAAGTTCAATTTCCACCTTTTACCCAAAATGTCAATCACAAAGAGAAGCAAAAATAAAATTAGCAAGAACAATGGCCCTTTAAACAGGAAGTCACAGAAAAAAAGCCATTTTCCTCTTGCTCAAGTGTAAAGTTTCAATCGCACAATCTAAAAATTTCCAACTTACCTACAAATCCACGTCGACAAATGCGAGCAAATGTTTCTCCAACAAATAGGAAGGTACCATCCATATCGTGTTTATCCAAGCTAGTTGCTTCATCATGTAGTTTCATATTCCTTTCTTCTGCTCCAGCAAGAAGTTGAATGGTAATCTGCTTGAAGAAGAAACTGAAATACTCTTGTGAAGAATAAACAATGAATCAAAAGATTGGAGTATGATTATGTACAAGTGATGCAAGGATGAACCCTTAGCTAGTGCCTTTCCCTTCCCTATTTGCCTTAGTTGTATCAAAAGAGGCTCGAGTGGTAAATGTTTCGGATGACATGGTGAGGGGAGACATTGAAATACTCATTTCATTATACGTTCAAATGAAGCTAAAGAATGTAGATGATTTTCTTTTAAGAATCCAAGTCTGTGAAGAAGGGGTTTGAAGGATAAAGTTGTGTGGATGGGGTCTAGAAAGGACCTTCTCAGTTTAATCTTTATATTTCATTTTGGTGTTGGGGTATGCAACTCTCTTCCCTGTTGCCATCATCTAGAATTCCTTAGCCCTTTTAGAAGTTTCTAGTTGGGGCAATGTGTTCAGCGTGGATCAGATTACGAAGAGAGATGGGCTTTGGTGAAATAGATGTGCTCTTTGCAAATGCGACAAGGAATTGATTGATTACATTGTCATTCATTGTGATGCAATGAGTTTGTTTGGGCAAATGTTTTCTCTTTGTTTGGCATTGTTTTGGTCCTTCCTTTGTCAATAAGACACTCTTTCAGAGTGGTATGACTCCTTTGTAGGAAGAAAACATAAGAAGGTCTAAGGAGTGCCTCTCCTCTGCATTTTTTGAACAATTTGGAAGGAGAGAACCCAAGAGTGTTTGATGATAAGAAGCAGTCAATTCAAGCATTAAAACACTCATTCCTTAGTAATCTCATTGATTTTTGTTATTGGGTGGATTCTTGGTAAGAGTGGCAGTGGTTTTTTTTTGGTTGTCTGCTCCCTCTAGTGTTGGGCTTTTTGGCACTCTGTATAACCATCCAACATACTTGATCTATAACTTCCTTGTTCATTTATAATATTTTCCATTTTATTTATCAAAAAGGAAAAAAAAGGATTATGAATGATTCATGCATTATTAAATCATTCCTAAATGACTAGTGAGATTAGAAGTTAAACATTTTATTCAACTATGTTCTAATTCAACACCTGAACAAGGATTTTGAAAGCATCATGTTGACATAAAATGTTAAATAGTGTTCAACACTTAAACTTTCACAAACAGATCAAATTTATGTATATATAAACCCAAAAAATCATCAGCAGAAGAAAAATAAGGATACTGGGATGAAAGTGAATTTGGGGATCCTAATGGTGCTTTGTCAGGTACAGAAACCAAGAGCTGTGCCACCCTAGATACAGATGGCTTCATTCTTTCACTAATAAAATCTTCCGATTGGAAAGAGCTGCCAAATTCCCTAGCCATCTGGAGTACTCCATCATTTTCAAACAAGCAACAGACAAGTAATCTGTCATAATAAAAGAAAATATTGATAGATATACAGTTAGTCTCTGATTATCTAGAAGACTACAACTCAGATGTATAAATAATAGCATCATTAGATAACACCTCTGAATCTATGATCATTGACTATTCATGCAGACATGAAGCCTACACTAGCACTTATTAATTGCACATTGTAGCAGAAAATACCTAATAACACATTAACATGCCTGAATTTGAATAGCAATGCACTCTAATGGATACACCAGCACATAGGTCACATGAAACAAGAACATGTCCTCAAGACATTGATAACAACATAACAAGTGGCCAACAAAAGCTAAGGCAGAAGGAGGAGGAGAAGGAGGAGGAAGAAGGAGTACCGAACTCTCATTACAAATATTTTCAATTTTCAAGGGGGAAACATTACCCTCCTGGTCTGTTCTTTAACACATGAGGATCCACAATTGTTGTGGAAGAGGTAGGGTGGAATCAGAAACATAATATCAACACCTAATTTTTACCCCTTTACCTTTCAGCATTTGAGCATACAGCTTTGACATGAAGACTATCCCTTCCACTCAGCTGTAGACAAGGCACTAGAGTCCGAACAACCTCAGTGGCACATCCTTCAACAAAGAAAACATCATAGACATGTTTTCGTGCTGAAATAGGGAAACAAGCTAGCCAGTTGGAAGCAACCTCTGCAAGTAACAACTTATATTAGCAACCCTGGAATTGGATAATTAATTGACTTATAATTTTCCAGCTCAGTCTTTCCTCTTAAAAGACAGGGACCAGGACAAGAAAAGTAGAAGTATCTATACAGAGAGAATTATGTGCCCCAAATAGTCAAACTAAATGAACAAATCAATACAAACATATCTAAACCTCCCATTAAACCAAAGACAGACAGTTGAATGGCTTAAGAAGCCTTCTAACTTGTTAATTTACAGCGAAAAGGAAAAAAAAAGAGAAAAAAAAAGAAAAGGAAAACCTTAAGTTTTGGGGCACTGTTTGTATCACATATTGTAAGTATTTTTATTACTTCTAAGACAATATAAGCAATTTTAGTTCCTTAAAGCAAGAATGTAGTTGCAAAATCTTACCAAACTGTTAAGGATTAGTTTCCTAATCCATTTAGGAATCTTTTCCTTCTCTCTTTAGTCTCCTAATTAGACTCTAACTTTATTTCCTTTTTGCCCTAACACTAACGTATAAATATGTATGTTCCCTCCTTTGTAAATCAATGAGAATCAGAGTATTCATTTTCTCTTAACATGGTATTAGAGTCATAAAAGAGTTTGAGAATACTAGGGTTAGGGTTTCAGCGTGTGGTCAATTCCAACAATCGTGTCACACTTCAGTTGTATTACAGTCGTCACTAAGCCTCACAGAAGCCACAATCACCGTCGGAACACCCTGCCGCCAGCAACTTTTTATGGCAAGATTTTCCAGTGACATCCATTCCGGCCGACAAGCACACCAATAGGAGCGTCTCTCTCCGATCTACCCTCTGATGGAAACATCGCCGGAAAACACCTCTCCACATGTCGACACATGTCGATCTATAGTCCGGCGCTGAAATTCACACACCAGGGCGTGAGGCACTGTTTGGACATGCACCTCCTCCAGTAGTGTCGCCTGTCGCCGACGAGCCTCTCCAGCCACCTTCTATGTCCCGTCGTCGCCAGAAAACCCCTCCTTGTCCACTTTTTCTCTCCGGTAACTTTTACTAGGCTATTATGTAGCCTAAATCTCCTTCCTTTTGTATTTTTTGAAGCTCTACGACACCTTCACGAATTGGAGTTATTTAGTCATTCCGACGTGTTTAGTTCTATTGATCTCTCTATTGATCTTCATGATTTCATCCTATGGCTGAAAACGCCTCTATATCGAAGAGGTCAGGCTTTTAATTCATTTGTATTTGGAACTCCTATGATTACCTTGGATAAACTCAAAGGGAGAGAAAATTATCTGTCATGGGCTGATTTTGTGGACCTTTGGTTTATTGGTAATGGTTGTGAGGATCATCTTACTACTGCGGACACAAGTATCCCCAAAGATAAACGTCCTCAATGGCGAAAAACTGATGCTTTACTATGCAATATTATTCAGCAATCTATTGATGCCAAGACTCTATAATATTGGGGCCTATAAAACTTGCTACACTCTCTGGAATCATGTGAAGAAACTGTACACTAATGACATACAACGTCTCTATCAAGTAATATCCTCCATTACTAATTTGAAATAGCTCGGCATGGATATATCTTTTTATGGTAGACGGATGTCTGCCCTTAAGGATGAACTTGCATCTATCTTACAGAAATCTACTAATGTCAAGACCTCACAGTCAAAGATGGATTGAGTCTTTATGATCATTCTTTTGCTTAACCTCGGGCCAAATTTTGAGAATATCTGGAAACAGATACTCATTGGAGCAGTTATTCCAAACTTTGATGAGGCTCTTCCTCAATTACTTCGCCATACCTCCATCGACACTCAATCCATGAGATCCGAGATTACTCCAAACACTTCTATGATAGTTTCTCAGTTTCATTCTCGAAGTGATTCCCAAAGTAGACGCAGTAGCAACCAAGGTAGAGGACAACGTTGTCACTGCACATACTATCACAGGCTTGGCCACACCTGTGATCGATGCTATCGCCATACGACGACCTTCCAGCAATGCTCATTTGCCCAATATTCGATCATCCACCGAAGTTCCGAGTCTAGTCTCAAGGAGGATTCTACGCCCGCAGAGTATGAGGAAAATTCCTCATCTCACTCAAGAAGCAACCGACTTCATCATTTCTATCACCACCTAAGAATGCTTATACTTGCCTTACACACATTCATCTACACCTTAGATCCTTGATTCTAAAGCCTCTGATAAGGACTTTTTTTTCTTCTCTTACCTTTCCGTCTCCTTTACCAACTATTACCTTAGCTAATGATTCTCAATCCATAGCTAAAGGCATTAGCTCGGCTTGTCCCCTCCCTTCCTTGCCCCTCACCTTTGTCCTTTATGTTCTTGATTTTCCTTTTAATCTTATTTCCATAAGAAAGTAGACTCATGACCTTCATTGTGTGCTTACTTTTTCTCACAACTTTGTCACCTTGCAAGACCGAAGTACGAGGAAGACGATTGGCATAGGACATGAGTCACAACGCCTCTTTCACCTCCGCCTGCCTCTTTGTTCCACTGCTTGCACTTCCACGAAAACTCCTCTCCTCATCCACAGTTGTCTCGGTCATCCAAGCCTCTCCAAGTTTTGGAAGCTAGTTCCTCATTTTTCTAGTTTATCTTAGTTGCATGTTATTTTATTCATCGTATGTCATCCTCTATTTTACATGATCATATCCCTCATTCCATCCTACTTCCTAATTAACCTTTCTTTTGCCTTCCTCCTCGTGTTTTTGGTTGTGTCTGTTTTGTTCATATTCTCACTTCTGGGTAAGACATACTCTCAGCCAAAGCCACGAAGTGTATCTTCTTGGGTTATTCTCGCCTTCAACGGGGTTATCGATTTTATTCTCCTAACATTAATCGCTACTTCATCTCTGTTGATTTCACTTTTTTTGAGGATTTCTCCTTCTCCTTTGCAGCGTGTCCTCCTGTTTCGGATGTCTTATTTATTCCTCTCTTGTCTTACCATCTCCAGATTTCCCTTCACCTACGGATGTTGTGACTCGACTACTTCAGGTTTATACTCGCCGTCCTCATCCTCCTATAAGGCCTCTTGCTCATTAATCTTCTATGCCACCGTCATCTCCTGCTCAGATTCCGCAATTGCCTAATGATCTACCTATTGCCATTCGAAAAGGTATTCACTCTACTTGTAACCCACATCCTGTTTATAATTCTTTAAGCTTTCATCGTTTATCTTTACCCTACTTTGTCTTTGTTTCCACCTTGTCTTCTATTGCTACTCCTAAAAGCACTAGTGAGGCTCTCTCTCATCCGGGTTGGGAACAGGCAATGGCTGAATAAATAGATGCTCTTTATTCAAATGGCATATGGGAGCTTGTCGCTCTTTCTCCTGGCAAGTCTCTCTTTGGTTGTCGTGGGTTTATACAGTGAAAATGAGACCTGATGGTCAGGTTGATCAGCTTAAGGCCCATTTGGTTGCCAAGGGATACACTCAGCAATATGGCTCGAACTATTATGATATCTTTTCTCCGGTGGCCAAGATTGCCTCTGTTTGCTTACTTCTCTCTATGGTAGCTATGCACTCATGGCCCATTTTACCGATATCGCTAACGCTCTTCTTTCAGCCGCGATCTCGCCGATATATATATGGGTTAAATCGCCTCTGGCTTTTGTTACTTCGCCGGTCCGTCGTATGCAATCTACGTCGTTCCTTATATGGTCTAAAATGCCTCCTCGAGCTTGGCTTAGTCGGGTTTAGCCTGCAGGTTCAGAGTTCGCATGATTCAAAAAGCACGCCAAACCATTCCGCTTTTACCATCATACCTCTACCGGATAAAGAATGATTGATTGTTTACGTGGATGACATTAATACATAAGAAATGACCAGATGTATCTAAACTCAAACAACACCTCTTCAATTTACTTTCGACAAAAGACTCGGGGAAACTCATATTTTAGGCATTGATATTCACCCACTCGGGAGTGGTTATTTCTCCGAGGTATACCTTTGATATATTGGATCGATTACTGCATGTCGATCAGGCACGAGACACTCCAAGACCAGCTGTCAAATTTATCAGGTCATGTATTCCTCACCGAGATCAAGGGAGATATCTACGACTTCAGACAGAACCTAACTATTCCACCATCACCAATCTAAACATTTCTTTCATATGAGCCGAGTTGTTACCCTTACAATCACCTCAGGATTGCCACTGGGGATGTTGCAATTTGTGTTCCTATTGCGTCAAACAAAGACTGGCCGGGTGGCGTTATTTGAGAACAAAGGTCATACCCAAATCAGCACAATGATGCAGACCGCATACCGACGCCACGCATAGACGCGCTCTACATCAAGGTATTGAGCGTTCATTGGAGGTAACTTAATATCCTGAAAGAGTAAGAAACAAAATGTAGTAGCCAGATCTAGTGCTAAAGCCGAGATCGATCTATGGCCTTAACATGTGAACTCATATGACTAAAACATCTCCTCCAAGAGCTAAGATTTGGGAAGGATGAACGAATGAAGCTTACATGTGACAATCAAGCCACCTTCCATATTTCATCTAACCTAGTTTTTCATGAGAGGACCAAGCACATCGAAGTGGATTGCCACTTTATCAGAGAGAATATTGTATCGGGGTGCATGACTACTAGTTTCGTCAACTCTAATGACCAACGAGTAAATCTTCACTAAGTCTCTTAGGGGTCCTAAGATAAAGTATATATGTGACAAGCTTGGTGCTTTTGACCTATATGCTCTAGCTTGAGGGAAAGTGTTAAGGATTAATTTCCTAATCCATTTAGGAATCTTTTCCTTTTTCATTTAGTCTCCTAATTAGACTCTAACTTTGTTTCCTTTTTGCCCTAACACTAAAATATAAATATGTATGTTCCCTCCTTTGTAAATCAATGAGAATCAGAGTATTCATTTTCTCTCTCAACACAAACAATATCTGCATATGTGGTAATCAACTTACCATACAACAAAACCCTTGCTAAAGTTGGAAATGCAGTTCCTTGGTAGAACACCCACCACCAATCATTCCTTTCATCTGAAGAAGGGACCTCAGTGCTAAGGACCTGAATGCATCAGGATGGAACTAAATGACATAAAATTGGAAATAAATCTAAGATGAAAAGTATATGAGCTTTCAAATCAACATAATTAAACACACCCACCTGATCTCTGTACTGCTCATCGATGCTACCTAGAACTCAAATGTAGACAAACTGATTAGTTACATTCTCTTGTTAATTTTTCCAGCTAAGCAAATGAAAATCTCAGCATCCTTAGTTAATTTGCTAAGGAAATTCAGGAAGACAAAAGAAATCAATATTTTGATCGTCAATTACTTATTATTTGGTTCCAATAAAAAGAAAGAACTCCATCAATAGCGCAAAATTCAACTATTCGGTTAAACTGAAGTGAGTTTTTTTATTTAAAAAACCAAAAAAGCAAAAGCAAAAACAAAAACAAAAACCATGTGACAAAATAGCGTCGAATCATATCTTACTTTCCTAGTTTTCAAAGAAAGCAAACAGTAGGAATATAAAATTTATCTCTACAATGCTTATTGATCTTTTTTATGCAACTCCAACACAAGCAAACTGAGTCAATTTTTTTAGCCAAATGAATGAAATCATCAGTCCACTGTCAGGCAAAGAAAAGAGAATCAAATTTTGCATATCAGAACTCTCATAAATTGGTGCAGAAAGAAACCAAAAAGCCTCCATCAACAGCGCTAAATTTCAACTCCTTATTTTCAATTGATCCTTGCTGTTCAATCTCATCTAAACAAAACGAAGTAACATGGAAGTTTCAGAATTCCGTTTCCTATTCTGGAAAATTTTCAGACCTGAGATAGCAGATGAGTAGAGAGGGAAAAGGCGGACAGCAAGTGAGTGAAGAGCGCAAATGAGTTGGTCGACGTGTTTGGCTTCGTTAATGGCTGAGATTACATCTCCTACCTTGTGAAGAACAGTGGGTTCCAGTTCCGTTCTACGTCCCTTTGGTTCGCCCTCCATGCCTTCCACCGCAATTTTAGTTTCTAGCAGCAAACTTTTTTGGCGAAAACAAATTGATTCAGAAACTTGGGTTGGGTTGGGCTGGGTTTAATAAGGCCTAATTACAAACACTCTAACCCAAGCCCACAGAATTCTAATCCAAAACTCGGGCTATCGCCTATCGGATTGGGAGATCCGAATCATTTGATTTCCTGATGGCAATTATGGAACTTCCTGAAAAAAATAATAAAAAGTTGAAAATCTTAAAAAAGTAGTTTGAAAATACCCTAAATATAATGTATTTTTTCTCCGCATAAGTAGCATAATTTGTAAGTTGCCTCTTCAAAACACTTTCAAAATTTTTCAACTTAAATTCAAAATTTTAAAATTATGTAAAATATATCTTTTAAAAGACACTTTCAAGATAATTCAAAACATTCAAAATTGAGAGTAGTTTCTTTTCAAAAATATTTTTATATAAAATTTTCTAATTCTTTAAATTATTTTTTGAAATACACTTTGGGATCAAAGGCTCTTCAAAAATATACTTAAAACGCTCTTTCTAAAGACATTTTCTATATGACAAAAATTACATTATATTTAGAAATATTTCTAAACCTATATTATTTAAGAAATTTTTTATTTTTTTATGTTAAATGTCTAAAAAGCCCCAATAGGGCAAGTCGGTCCATCCCATTAATTTGAATTGTTTGCCTGCAACTATAAGGTGCAAAAGTAAAAGTGCATGTGCCAGTGTGCAAAGTGCAAAGTGTGTGCGTGTGTAAAATTAATTAAAATTTAAAGTGGTCGAATATGGTGGAATGGAAAATTCTCATATATGTCCTGTTTAGCTATTATTTTTATTTTAATTATTATTTATTTACTTTATCTTTTATTATATTATAACTTGGGGCATAAAAAATTTTGGGAGAGGGGATGGTATGTGGCAGGGATGGTCAAGTAATCCTAATCCGCAGGGGAGGTGCTGTCGCCTCTCGGTCAAGCAACTTACTCTAACTTAGAAAAATACAAGTTTATAAACACTTTTTTTTTTCCAAATTTTTTGGTAGGGCATTTGCCCTCCAAAAGCACTAAAGTGTTTAGCTCTCAAAAAAATATTATATTTTTTATAATTTTATTTTATTAAAAAAAATTTATTATTATATATTAACATGTAAAATAAAAATAATAATAAATTTTTTTAATATATAATCGACAATGGGGTGGGACTAGGCAATACCCAAACTCGCCTTTCCAAAAACCTGTTTATATAAATATCAAACTCATCAAAAACCCGATTATACTAATTTCATATTTGTCCCATCAAGGACGAGAAGGGTGGAACTCGAAAAAAAAACTCATACTATTGCCATCCCAATTTGATACAACCAACTTCTCTAATGCTTTTCTTCAATTTAATTTTTTTTACATTTATAACAAAAATCTAAATCATAAAAGAGAAAATTTTCGACATTGAAAAAGAATAACAGAATATACAATACAACATTCTTTAAAATGTAAAAGAAAAGGTTATCATGTATGATTCTGTAAATATAAATATAAATATTATTTAAGAAAAACTTAGTCCTAAGTTAGCCGATCCTTTGACTTGAGACTGATTAGAATTGAGTTTTTGTATAACAAAAAATGAAAAATAAAACAAAGCAAAACACAACAAATAGCTAATTGTAACTTAATATGAGTATTAAAAACGAATTTTCAAGTTGTTAAAAGATCAATTTAGATTTGAGATGCCTTTCAAGCCACCTTGTGAAAGTTATTCCTATAAAATAAATAAATGGGTACTGCAGTGTATGTTTGGTTAAGACAAAACTAAGATCAATAAAAACTATTTTTTCTTCTAAAATTAAATGGATTTCAATGTCATGTAAATATAAATATAAATTAGAGTTACTATGTGTTGAATTTTTTTTAAAATTGATATATGAATTTTATCAAAGGTTAAGCCATTAAGTGTTAATTTATTTCTTTTATAAATACTAAGCAGGTGTTACATGCATGCAAAGATGAAAATATTGGTTTTGACGGATATATCGGTGCTTAGATTTTACGGATATATCGGAGATATATCAATGGATATTTTTATATAAATATCGGTAATTAAAAATTATTCAAAATTAATATATTTAAGTTTACTTATCAAAATTATTTTGAAAGCACGTAATGATAATATCAATTGCATTTGATTTTTTTGCATTTTTTTTACTATATTTATATTTGTTTATAAAATTAAATTATTTTTATTAAAATATATTTAATTAAGAAATAAATTATTTTTATATGATTTTATACAAAAATATTTTTATTCAATGGTTTTTTGAAATTTGGTAATTGTAAATATCAACGTATAATAGAATACAATATTTTTATATATTTATATATTTATATTTAGTTGTTATAAATGATTAAAAATATTCATAAATTTATTTTTTTTAAAATCATAAATTAGAAATATAATATATTAAAATTTTGCATTATATATTACAAAGACATGCTTAGCTTAGTGGATAGGAGGTTGGAACCCTACAGTTTTTGGCAGGGTTCGAATGGTCAAATTTCAAGAAATATCCCAAAAAATCGATAAAATACTAATATATCAACGAAATATTGCCGATATGATATATTGTGTCGACATTCATCGACACAGGTTATATCAACCGATATTTCCCATATTTCTAACCTTGGTTACATGTGATGCACGTGGGTGGTGCACACAAGGGATGTGTGTTAGTGTCATGTTATACGTCCAAGTATTCGATTATATCTAAATGTCTCCAACCCTAACTAAATAATATAAGATCCAAAATTTTGACCAAATCTTACTTGATCATGTGTTCATTTTTCTCTTTATTTCAACCTTTCATTAAATGCAAGAAGTCAAGTGATTACAACATAAAAATTATTAACAGATCTTATGTTTATTTGAGGTTGGTAATCTAATATATATTTACAATTTTGAGAATGATACGACTAGAATAATCTATTTGTTGTCAATCTTGAGCTTTTCTTTGTTCATGCAAACCGTTGATGTTTGACTCTTCATCTTCATAAACATCATGTTCAATAGAAGTTTCCAATCTTTGATTTGTTGACTTTAATCTATTAACTTTTATAATAAAGACATAACTTTCTGTGAGTCTTTAGTTAGGTTGGTAATTGAAGACAAAATTTCCTAAGTGTTCCCTAGTTTTGAGTGTCTAAATCTTTTTTTGACTACTTGTCATTTGAAGCTCAAGAAGTGGAGTTTCATTACAAGAAATTAACAATTTACATTATAAACATTTTTGTAGGTAATTCCTGATTTCCTACATAACATAGTTGTAGGTACTACCTTTGTCCAAAAAAAAAAATTACTTACAAAAAGGGAAATAGTAGGTAAACTTACATACAAACTTTTAATCGGGGAAATGATATGCAATTTCAATATTAATTTTTTGTCTAGAAAATGACTTACCTATTGTTTTTGTTGTCGGTAATTTTGCTTGTAGATAAATTTAGTGATTGATGTATTGTCAATAAATTTTGTAGGTAATTTGCATACTTTTATCCGCCTAACTAATCTAAAGGTAAGTTGGTTGTCTAACTTGTCAATTTAATAGGTAATATGTAGGTAAGTTGATTGTCTAACTTGTCAATTTAGTAGATAATCTGTATGTAATTTAGTTGTCTAACTTGTCAATTTAGTAGGTAATTTGTAGATAACTGTCGATAATTATATATATTTTTATAAATTTAATTTAATTATAATCCTGATTAAAACATAATAAATTTACAAAAAAAGAGTAGATTGATATAGGGTTCAGAATGCAAATAAAATCACAACAATAGTGCAATTAAAATACTCAAATTACATAAAACATATCTAGAAAGTGAAGTTAAAGTATAGTCCTACATAAACTATAAAAGCGGCAAAATAAAAAATCACAAAAAATGTTCACAAGTATAACATGATAAAATGAAACCATTAAAAGTAGATACTACTTTGGAATTGCATTGTCGTCGTTGTATGTACCATCATCATTATGAAAAAGGTCAGAATTAAGACGAGCAAACGCCTAGGCATGGTTGCTGAGCTCTTGACATTTTATCAACACGTTGTAATAAGCGTTCTATTAGTGTTGCAAATCATTAATCATCTCCTCTTGTTAAGTAATCTTTTATCTCAGATCTTGAATTTCTTCTATATTTTGTTGAGGAGAAGGGGACATAGTTCAAGTTAAAGCAATATTAGTCCTGTAGTACTCACTACCTTGGGACCCAAAACCATAAATTGTACTATTTCGTTTTACACCCACAATATTGAAAAACAAGTCATTGAATTCTCTTATAACCATGAGTATAGTTAACCATCAATCAAAGATTCTAACCTCCAAAAATTCCATTGATGCAATTAAACATATACCTGTTTTCCTTCTCTTGCAACCCTGGCTCCTCTATGTAATATTTTGGTTCTTGTTGGGACTTTGGTCTCCACAAAATCCTTAAGTGAATGAACAAGTGTGTCCCACATGGAATAGACACCTTGCTTGGTTCATACCTTTTCAACGTATTAATGCCCCTGTCATGGCATTAATTTCCCGACATACTTATACTCCCGTTTTTCCCATCTTTTAGAATTACAATAACAAACATTCTCTCACTTCACCAGCATATCATTCATTTTTGTGTGATTGTTCCCCAGTTGAGTTCGCAGGTCCTCCGACCGTACTCCACTTCTGGCGACAAGATCCGTTTCATCCTACGGTGACGATTGTCCACTCATCCTCTGCATTAGCTGAGGGGCCAAATTGCCTTAAGGACACAACGTTATTTCTCGTTGGGCTCAGTCAACATTCTCATTTGTTTGTTTCTGTACCGTCGCTTTCCAGGTTTGTTTTTTCTCGCTTCGGTATGAATACGACAACACTCTTAAGACGAATGGAAGTTGTGTTCACATGTGATTTTTTTTTTGTTCACTAATTCGTTGTGTTCGCTTACAGATTTTTCCCTTTTAGTTTCTATACCGGCTTCATTCATTACACCTTTGTTTCGCTTTTCCGTTTTGAACGAACTCGGTAAGAGAAAATTATTGGTTAAAATTTTTTTGTTTCGGTTCACTTGCCAACGTAGGAGCCTCTCAGCTCGCTAAAATATTGGTTATAGCGAACCGCATGTTTGAAACTCTTAAACGATTTTCGTTTTCCTTGTTTCAGTCTCTGTTCGTTTTGACTCAAACATTTTTTTCTGTACGGCAGTTTTTCCCATTTTTTGAATAGCAGACGAATAGAAAAAGTGGGATATGATAGAACTATTTTACATTAAAAATATTTGTTACAGTTTTTTTTTTCTTTCATACCTTTGCGGTTCGTTACATTCGATATTACGAGAGAAAAAAAAGTTGTTACAATTTTCGGTTACATTCGGTGGCCACAAAAATTATTCTTGTTTTTCCGTTTACGCAACTTTTCATTTTTTGTTCTGAGAGACGAAATTTGACCCAAAACGGTAGGGTGACTCAAATATTTAGTCTACGTACTCACGAGTTCTCATTATTTTTTTAAATTTTATGTTTAACGCCTTTATCAAAGCATTTGTTTAGTTTAATATTTTTGTTGCTCGAATTCGTTGCGATTTGTTTTATTATTACTGTTCGTTTTTGTATTACAATATTTATGCTTTGCAATTTTCAGTTTCTATTATTCAAATTTTTTTGAAGGCTATGATTTTTAAGTTTCTATTGTATTAAAATATTTGTTACGTATTCAAATATTTTTCATTTATCTCTTGTAGTTTACATTCAAACTATTTGTTGCATATTTATATTCAAATATTTATTCTGATAAGCTTTGCCTTGACTCAGGTTAACTCTATTAGAATCGGAGAAAAGTCGAGGAAAGGTTCAATGGTGCAGATTTCAAGAGATGGCGACAAAAGATGTTGTTCTATCTCACAACCTTGAACTTAGCGAGAGATTCCTCAATGAGGATGGTCTAAATTGGGCGTTGGAGACGAGATAAAGAAAAGTTGGTACGCTGTGGATGCATGGAATCACTACGACTACGTGTGCAACTATGTCCTCAACGATTAAGGAAAATACTCTACATAACGTCTATGATCGGTTGAAAGCATTCTAAGGGAGTTATGGGATAGTGCGGACCGTAGTACAAAACCGAAGATGCCTGACTGAAGAAATTCATTGTCGGTAAATTTCTGGACTTCAAGATAGTTGATTCAAAGACCGTCTTAAGTCAGGTTCAAGAGCTTCAAGTGGTTGTGCATGATATTCATCTTTGAAGGAATGACTCTAAGTGAGACATTTCAAGTGAGGCTGTTCATTGAAAAGCGCCACCATCTGGAGGATTTCAAAAATTATCTCAAACACAAGAAAGGGTACGTCACTTGAAGACTTGATTCGTTAGGTTGAGTTGAGGAAGGCGATAGGTTTAATGCAGGGAAAGAAAGTTGGGAAGAATCTAGAAGTTTCAAGGGCGGCGTTGTTGAAGGATCTAAACCCAGTGAAGAGGAAAATGCACAGCAGATACGGAGATGGATTCAGCAAGGCCTAAAGAAAGTTTGTTGGCAAGTGCTTCAAGCGTGGCAGAATGCGGACATGCGAAAACTGAGCTAACGACGAAAACACGAGGCTAATATGGTGGAAAAGATCTTCAATGGTGTTATTGATATCAATCGATCTGCATGATGTCAGAGTGTAATATGGCGGAAACCCCAAGGAGTGGTGGATTGATATGGGCAACTCATCACATGCATTGCAAATAGATTGATCATTTTTCATCCTACAATGAGTAGGGGTGATGAAAAACTTTATATGGGTAATTCATTAACCTCTAAGGTTGAAGGTGTTGGAAAGATTACTCTAAGGATGACATGCGGAAGAGGCGTGACACTAATTAATGTTGCGCATGTGCGGATGTTCGCAGAATTTGGTGTCAAGCTCTCATTAGAGAATGACTTCGAGTTGGTTTTGTATCGACAGAGTTTGTACTCTCAAAATGAGATGTATGTTGGAAAGGGTTATCTACGAGTGATGGTGTTCAAGATAAATGTATTGAAATTTATTTGTAACCAGGATGATTTGAATAAGTTGGCTACTTCTTATGTGTGAGTCTTCTAACATTTGGCATGCTAGACTAGGACATATTAGTATAAGTCAATAAAAATTAATGAATATGGAATTTCATTCTTAGAAGTTTATTTGTCGAATAAGAAAATGCCAAGTGTGTGTTGAATCTAAATTTTCTATGCCCCCTTCCACTCTGTAGATAATAGACTTTCAGAACCTTTAGATTTAATACGGATAACTTGAGATATGAAATCCAGCTTAGTCGAGGAGTTAACTAATAGAGTATTTTATTACTTTTATAGATGATTGCTCGCGGTATTGATGTTTACTTGCTTAATGAGATGAAATTTTGTGAATGCTTTTAAATCTTATAAAGGCGAGAAGTTGAAACTCGATTGAACAAGAAAATTAAAATCATAGCAGTGAGAGGAGGTGAATATGAATTTCCATTTGAGGAAATTTGTCTTAGGGTTGATATCGTTCATACAAATAGTTGCTCCTTATACCCCACAATCTAATGGAGTGGCGGAAAGGAAAAACCAGTCTTTAAAGGAAACAATGAATGCATTTGTTAAAATAGTTACAGTTTACCACGAGAATTTGTGGGGAGCAATTTGTTTTAATGGCAAATTTTATTTAAATAGAGTACCCCTTTGAAAGACAAACAAAACTCCTGTATGAGAAATGGAAAGGCGAGAATGCCTAACCCAGATATCTCAAAGTGTGGGGTGTTTGGCTAAGGTTGCGGTTCCTAAACCTAAAAAGGTTAAGGTAGGACCAAAGACTTTTGACTGTGTTTTTATCGGATATGCTCAGAATAGCAATGCATATCATTTTCTTGTTCACAAGTCAGAGATCCCAGATATACATGTCAATACGATCATTGAATCGGGGCGCCGTTCTTTGAAAATATATTTCCATATAACATAGTATATGAGGCGATTGATAATAATTAGGGTCTCAGATACTATATATCTGAAGTGATCCAATGGAGGATGAACCTGGTATTAAAAGACAAAGGACTTCCGTCTTTTGGACTACGATTTTAACGTATCTATTGGAAAATGAGCCTCGGACATTCCAAAGTTGTGACTTCGCCGAAGCCACGATGCGGAAAGCTATCAATGAAGTTAGATCCATCTTGTCAAAATCTTCATCAAGAAATTGGTTGACCTTCCTCACAGTAATAAACCACTACAATGTAAGTGGATTTTCAAGAGAAAATGAAGCGGATGGTACTGTTGATAAATACAAGGCTATAGGCTTGTAGTAAGAGGATCTGGCTTGATGAGAAGGTCTTGATTATTTTGATACTTATTCCTGTTACTGGTGCATGTCTATAAGGATGCTAATTGCTATAAGCGGAGTGTATAAACTTGAAATCCATCAAATGGATGTGAAAACGGCCTTCTTAAACGGAGATTTGGAAGAAGAAATATATTTGGAACAACGAAGGAGTTTCATTGAGTATTAGGAGACGAAAACGAAATATATGGCTTATCAAATTACTCTATGGATTGAAGCAAGCACCAAAAGCGATGGCATGCTAAATTCGACAAAGTCATGTTGTGAGAATGGTTTCAAAATTAATAGGTGATAAATGTGCTGTATTAGCAAACTGAATTGCTTTGCCATTTATGTCTATATGTGGGCCCGATATGCTTATAGCTGCGGCGATAGTGAGACTATTAGAAAATCAAATGCTTTTTCTTGCAAGTAAATTTGAAATAGAAAGATATGAAGTCGCTAATGTTATTTTAGGAGTTAAAATCCATAAGACATCACGGAGGATTAGCTCTATCACAATCCCATTATATTGAAGCGATTCTTGGGAAGTGCAAAGTCTAGATATTGTACTTGATGCAGACTTGATAGATGTTAATTTACATCTTTCTAAGAATATTGGTGAAAGCAAGCTCAAATGAGTATGCTAGTATACTAAGCGATTTAATGTGTCATAGATTGTACTAGGTCGGACGCAAGCGTGCGATTAGCAAAGCTAAGTCGATTTATAGTTGAATCGAATAAATCATTTGAAAGCGATGAAGCGTTTATTAAGTACTTAAAGCATACTCGAAGATTATGCTTTGCATTACACAAATATCCGGCGGTACTTGAAGGATCTTGTGATCTGAGTGGATAACCACTAAAGACACAAAATCAACAAGTGGATATGTATTCACACTTGGTGGGGCGGCAGTGTCTTGGAAATCATCCAAACAAACTTGTATTGCTAGATCCCTTTATGGAATCGGAGTTTATTGCCTTGGATGGCCCGGTGAAGAAGCGAGTGGCTTGAAATTTCTTGGAAGATATTCCTAATTGGCTAAACCGATTACGTTGTATCATATACATTGCTTGATAGTCAAGCGTGATAGGAAGGGCAAGGAATGTCATGTACTCTTGATGAGTCTGACACATATATCGATGACATGACCGCATTAACACAACTGCTCTAGTGGATTATACCATTGACTATGTGAAGTCAAAGATAATATTGCGGATCCATTGACAAAAGGCCTAGCTAGAGATGGTTGCAAAAAGACCCCCTTCGAGGAATGGGTTTAAGGCCTCTAAACAAGTCATCATAGCGGACACTCTACTTAGTTATTTGGAGATCCAGGATCTAAGTTCAAAGGGCCAATGAATTATGAAAATGATGTAAATCTTGTCAAATTTGTTTTACTCATTCGGATAAAGGCCGGTATTAATATGTAGAGTTAATAGCTTTTAGCTGATTATGAAACTATATGTTCGAGAAATCACGCATGTGAGTGTGAAGTGAGGTAAAACACGCTGAGAATTGCAAAGAAATTTGAATTCTCTAAAACACTCATGAACACTAGGCGGTGTTCATGGCCAAAATGAGCAAGCGGTGAAGAACGATTTTGTTCGAAATAGTTGTGTGATTTCTATTATGCAAACACACACGAAGGTTATTGATTCAAGACATCAAGTCTAACGATTATTAGAGTAAGTCAGATATAGGCTTAGCTAAGGAAAGTTAAGGGTCTCATTACTACTTATACGTCTGACATTTTCTCATAGAATAATGTCGCTGCATCTCATGCATACCTGAAGAGTATTGATGGCAGGAAACTTCGTTCGTATGAGGATTATTTGGGACTTTGGTCTCCACAAAATCCTTAAGTGAATGAACAAGTGTGTCCCACATCGAACAGACACCTTGCTTGGTTCATGGCACTAGAACAAACATGTACGTTCGGTAGGAGACACCTCTGACATCTTATCTTTCGTTTTCCCATCTTTTAAATTATAATAACAAAAACATTCTCCTCAACGGCAACGCATCATTCGTTTTTGTGCGTTGTTATGAGTTGAGTTAGTCGAAGTCCTCCGTCCAGAAATTTTCGCCGGAGGAGCGAGATCCGTTATCGCGGGAGGCGATTGTCCGCTGTATCCTCGGTACAAGTTGAGGGCGGAATTCGTCTTGGGGCCGAAGCGTTATTTCGTTGGGCTCTGGTCAACATTCTCATTTGTTTGTTTTTGTATTGCTACTTCAGGTTTGTTTTTTCTGTTTCTGGTATGCGAACAAATACGACAACACTTCTTTCTTGATCCTCTAGGTGGAGCATGAGGAAAGTGCTTGAAACATAAGATTTAACACCCTGCAGAACTTCAAATCTCATAAAGGGTCAAAGCAGTTTCAAGGATGATTAAGATTCAAGAAGCATCATAGCCATGATGTAGTCAACAATTTCTGCGCATCTTCAAACTATTATTAGAAGATTTTCTTTTTATTGATTCATTCAACCATTACAAGTATCAAATAAATAAAATGGATAAGGGTATCAATTACCAATAATTTTTCAAGGGGACAACATAAAGATAATTTTAAGGCATCCTGGGCAGAAATCCTTTCAAATATAAACTTTTCTTGGAACTGTTCAAAGCCTTACTTTTTCTTCGTATAAAACCTACAAAATTAAAAACGGAAAAATGGTTGTTCACCAGTTAAGTCCTGCATTGATAAGAAGAAAGAAAGAGAGGTGGCTGACCATAGTAAAATCAATTCTATGCATAGTAAGGACACTAGTGGCTCAATATAACAGAACTTCAAACTACTATAACATTTTCAAACACTAGGATAGAGAGGAAGATTCCCAAAAGTTATTGGGATGCAGCATCATAAGTTGTGAGGCTCCAGTAGGTTTCTCCAGTATAATTTTTTTTTGATAAGTATTTTTAATTTTTTTTTATAATAGGCAACTGCATCTGCATATAATAAATCAAGATGCTTGTTCTACTCTAATTCACTCACATAAAAGCATCAGAACATTATGTTATAAGGTACAACAAGAGGGATGAACACCACATGAAGTTTTCAAACCAATGTAGTTCCTTTACAAACTAACTAGATCTTCCTATGTGAACATGTCTATGCATGCCCACTAAAAATACAGAGCCTAGAAAATAAGGGTAGGATAGTCACTCTAAACCAAAATCATACCAAGCTAAAGAGCATACATCTGATAAAATCATGTTTTGGCACTCTTGATTGAGAAAAAATCATTCTCCATAGACAGAGAGACTCTCCTTCTTGCATGATTAGTGAAGAGCCACAAAACACAGTGAAATGAAAAGGTGCTACTTATTTGAACAGCAGCTCTTTAGTGTTTTTTTTTTCAATTTCTTTGGAAGGTTTGGAAGGAAAGAAGTCTCAAGATATTTGATAATTAGGCACATTCTGTTCAGTTCTTGAAAATGTTCTTTCTTAGGAATTTGTTATTTTGGGTAAAGCAATATATAAAGATTAATTCTTTGTCTTTATTTGATTTTAATGAGTAGTTGGTTCTGCTTAAGGTCGGATTCTTTTCCTGGTGTGCTATTAGGCTATTTCTCCTTGTGGCATTTCTTTATTTCTAATGAATTTTCTTTTCATTTATCAGAAAAAAGCTTATCCTAATTAAGATTTGAGAACTTAGAGCCATCTAGTCCTCAGATGTTCTCTTAAGTCTTAAGTAAATATACACCCTAGAAGTAACCTGAACATTTCCAGAAATTCTCTAAGAACTCCTCACAAATAGTTATCAATTCAAGAAGAAAGAGATTTTGGTTTTCCTAAAGACTTCCAAAGGTTTCCCCTAGATTTTCAAAAGGGTATGGAAACAGATTCTCTGGAAGCACGTTTTCTACACAAACTTTTGCTTCCCAAATATCCTGGCCTAGCCAATTGAGCATTGAACAAACTGGATAGTAATAAATCTAAACTATCAAAAGATGTGTGAGGCTACGTTAGAGCATCTCCAACCATAAATCTTCATTTTTAACTCTAAATTGACATCTTCTTCATATTTGGAGAGATGATGGGATCTATTTTTTGGAGTTCCAACTTTCAACTCTAACAAATAATCTCCGTTTTTAAAACCAAATTACTATTCATTCTTCGAATCTTTATTTTATCAAATTAAAATATTTTTAGGAATATGATATATGAAATATTTTTATTTTCATTTAAACATGAATATGAAATTATATTAAATAAATAAAATTCTAATAAATAAAAATATATTAAAAACTTAAAAATTCATTTTAAACTAAGAAATATTATTTTATAGAGCATCATATTACATTAGAAAATAAAACATTAATAAAAAAACTACATAATAATATCATATTAACCAAATGATAAAAATACAATATAAATACTAATATGGTGGTATATTACCTTTATAATTTACACAGTCATATTCATTAAAATTACTAAAATTACCATAATTATGACCACTTGATCCACTTGCTTGGGATTTACGAGTCATTTTTTCAATAATCTCAATTTTTTTCACCTTTAAAAACACACCCTCGAATGGATCAAATATGGAATTAAGATTTTTTTCCATAATTTCTTTTTCTTGTCTTTCACGTTCCTACTCATATTTGTTGCGTTTATTTTCAATTTGTAGCATCAATCAACTGGTAACGTTTCTCCGATTTTTGGTTATTTCACTAAACCGTTCATCTATTTTCTTTTTTCCTATTTTGAAATCTCAGTGATTTCATTATTTCCCTCATACATTTTGGCAAGGAGATGACTCTTCTCGGCTTTAACTATTTTGGGAAGGAAATTATTGAATTAGTTAATTAAAATCTTAATACCTTATATTTACAATATAAATAAAAATGTATTATATCATTATCAAAAATAATTTTAATAAAAATTAAATTATTCGAATTTATTAGAACTATTTACTATATCAGATATGGAAAATAATTCAAAATTAATAAATAATAAATAATAAAAATACATATATCTTAAAAAATAAAATATTATTAAAATAATTATTTTATTATTATAAGAATACAATAATGAGATAATAGTAGTATAATATTAAAATAATAGGGGAATAGTAATTACTATTCACATCACCAAATTTGGAGATGGAAATACCTATAGAAAGGAATAAAATTAGTTGATAGTCTTGATAGTCTTGATTTTTTTTTTCCTGTTTTATAAATCTTCCATAATAGTCATGTAATTTAGTCTTTATAAAGGCTTCCTCCTTGAGGGAAATATACAGAAAAATATTTTCTTCAATACCTTTGATTTGATCATGGTATCAAAACCTACCTCAAACCCTCTCTTTGCCTCCTTCTAGTTGGTCGTGAAACAAGGGACCAACTATGACGGAAGAAAAAACTGCTATTATCTATATTGGAAAAATTTCATGTCCTTCCAAAAGAATTTGTTTATTACTCCTCTAAAAAAACCAATCCCCTTTGGGATGCATCATCATACAGTATATAAGCATTGTGGGGGTTACATGTGCAGTTATGAGTGGCCCTCTATGACGACCCGCGCCGCCGTACCTAACCCGACCCGACCCGAAGGCCGAATCTGAACTCGGGGACGCGGTTCTCACTTTTTTTTTTTTTTGGAATCATTTCAAATAATCCAATTACAATTACTTTTCCAAACACATTTCAAATACTCAATGAAAATATATATACGTAAATACCACTTTAACATAAAGGGGGTCCATTATTTGATCACAAAACTCTTTTTTTTCATTCGATGTGGCATTTCATGCCCATTTGGTTATTTCTCACCTTTATACTGTAACGCCATAAAAATACCCTAACAGTTTTATAACATGTTCAGGGTATAAAATAAATTAAATTATATTTTTCGGATTGTAAATGGCTAAAAACGAAAAATAATAAAAACCTGAAAATTTTACAGGAAACAAATAAATTTGGTAAAAATGTCAAATGAGGACATAAGGGTCATAACCTAAGAATATTGTATGCTATTGTAGGAATTTAGATAAGTTGAATTGCAAAATAAATGGGAGTTGGAGGACTAAATTGCAAAAGCTAAAAAGTTTAAATCAAAAGAGGATAAGGCCAAACATGGCCTTATGATAAGACCAAAATATCTCATTTTGGTGTGAGAAGGCTAGGGTTTACGGTGGAGAAATAGAGAAGAGAAGAAGAGAAAAAGAAGGAAAAAATAAGAAGAGGAAGTTAAGAAGAAAAACTGTGCCTGACTTTGTTCGGGAAAACTATATATCTGCAAAATCCCTTCTCTGCTGTGTAGAAAAATCCTATTAGAAGTGTTGTCAGTTGGCATAAGATGAGTTTATGATTTATTTTGAGTTTTTTTGGGCCGAGCTTGGTTTTGCCAAGGAAATTTATGAAAAGGGCCAACCCGCCATTTATGCATTCTGCTCAACACCCCTACGCCTAAGCATAGGAGTGCATGCCTAGGCATGGAGCTCCGCCTAGGCGGAGGTCACTATGCCTAGGCAAACCCGAGCCCAAAGCTTCGCACTTTCACCGCCAGCATACAAAGGCTTCGCCAGCTAACCTCTCCTCCCAGCATAGCACGCTCACCCAGGCATATCTGCAGTCCCGCTTCCGGGTTCCTCTCTTCCATTAATTCTAACAATCATCCATCGATTAATGATGATCCTAATAAGTTAACGAAGGTTCACGCATAATAGTTAAATGAAAAATACTGCACTCCGTCGCCGATTAACTCGTCATCAAGCAACCACTGTTTCGCTCCCTATGCAAGTGAACCGTGAGCTGCTCCATAGCCCAAAATAGATTAAAATGACGACAACAACTTAAAACAAATGTTAAGGATTTTTTAAGGAGGAGTAATTAGGGAAAAAGAAAGAAAGAATGTATGGAAAAGGGGAGTTGGGTAGAAAGTAAACATAAATAGAAATCCTAGAATACCTGACTAATAATATGATTGTTCATTGTATTGGAATAGGGGCCGATGATGAGGAAAGCCATAATTGATCGAGATTCCGAGGATTGGAATCAAAGTACGACAAGCTTTTTGGTTTGTTCTTCACACTTCTTTCCTTGTTTCGGTTTTGTGTTTTGTTTGACAAACTAAATCTAAAAGGTTTTATATGAATATGCATGTGTGTCTAGCTTCTCGAGCTATAAATGAATTGGTTTGTTCTCCATTTCTCTATTTCTAAATGTTTCATATATGAATAAGTGATTTATTTAAAATGAATTATACAAATTGTATATTGATTTGTTTTAAATTGATTTGATACAAAAATGATCAGAAATGAATTCGTACATGAAAATTGCATGAGTATTGGAAACCAAGTATTTGGATATAAAATGTATATACACTATTGTAAATTGCTATGAATGATTCGAGGCCCTTAATAGAATGTTAACCGTTAAATTCGAAGCATGACAGACGTAGATACCAATAGCGGTCAATGAGCAAGATACACTAACATAATGATGTGTCAATTCGATCCGTACTTCAAATGATAGTGCATCTAAGAGTGTTCACGAAATTATTTTTAATAACCAGTTAGCATCCCAGTGGGACCGTATTGTTTTACAAAACTTTTTATACTCGCGTACCACGGACCGCATCGGCAGGATTCGTTATCCCGCGTACGTAAAGCATAGGTTAAATTCGCTTAAGGGCAAAATGAAAAGAAAATTGTGAAATGCATGATTTGTGTTAGAATGCTTTATTGCACATGAAACTATTATGATCAAATGACCAATGAATTGTAAATTTGAATGTATACGAAATGAAAATATACATATATGTATTGCACAACATTGGTCATTGAAAAATTATACAAAGGCATTGATTTAGAAAAATGCATGATTTACTTAAACTGAAATGAAGGGAGAACTGTATAAAACCACTATGCATGAAAATGCTTAGCGCGTTGTTTTATCATTGCGCAAGTACCGAAAGAGTGCAGTGTACGGCTGAAAGACTGGCAATGATTCGTAGTCAACGCCAAGGCCTCACTGAGTCAAGTAAAGCTCGACCATGCATTCATGAAATATATTTGACACTTTTTGTACAAACTCGATTTTGTTTTGTAAATATTTTGGTATTGAAAACGGCTTATAATGCCGAAATGTATAAAGGTGGTAAATGAACCAAATGGGCATGTAATGTCATATTTAATGGAAAATGTGTATTGAAAACAACATGATGGGCCCCCTTTAAGTTGAATTAGTATATACAAATATATTTTCATAAAGATAAATATCCTTACAAAATGAGCATTGGATATGTGTTTTATGACAAAAGAAAAAGAAATTGGATTCGAAAAGAGGACCGCGTCCTGATCGCCTGCCTGTGGGTTTCACGGCTGTCACAGACGCCACATACAATGCGGCATTATTAGTCGTTTTCAATATTCAAATATTTACAAAATATAATCACAGTTCAATTTTCATAACAGTGTTTGTACAAATGAGTTGAATAATTTCCATGGTATACATGCAGACTGAGCTTTTACGCATCTCCATGTGACTTTGATGATGACTCATTCACTACTTATCTAATGCCTTCGCACTACTCACTTCTGGCACTGCCAACATGATAGCAACGCCCAAGCATTTTCATGCTACTGCTCTATATAGTACTATCTTCCATTTCGCTTAAGTCAAATCATGCAATTTTTCTAAACCATGCTTTTGAATCTAATGATCAATGTAAATACAATACATATATTCATTTCATATACATTCATTACGCTCATCATCATTCCAATATGCAATTTCATATGCAATAAATCATTCAAAACACAAATCATGCATTTCACAAATATTCTTATTTTGCCCTTCTTAAACGACTAGCCAATGTTTTCAAAGTAAGGTAGGATGTCGTGGAGTCACTGTGTGGTCCCCACAAGTCACAGCCTAGATAAAAACATTTTGTTTTATACATAGTATGTCTGCTGGGTCACATCGTTACAAAATCAATCACAACATCACTGAGACAGTTCGTTGCTTACTCGATGATGATTCATTACGTTTGTTTATACACTGCTGACTAACCCTTATCGTATATCAATCTATCCTTAACTCCTCGAATTCTAACTTTTTTAACATTCTATTAAGTATGCTCAAATCATTCGTGAGCAAAATACAATGTAGTATATACATCTATATACAAATAATTCATTTTTCAATACTCATGCAATTTTTCATATGCAAATCATTTCACAAGACTACCAAATCAATTAAAACACTTTAATACGTTACTTATCAAAATCATTTCAATAATAGAACAATGATCGTAAAACTTGAAATAAGAAGAGATTGAACGGAGAACAAACTCCAAAATGGAAACAAAAAAGAGAGTCAAAGAACAAACCAAAAAGCTTGTTACACTTGATTCCAATCATCGGAATCTCGATCAATTCGGGCTTCCTCTTCGTTAGCCTCTATTCCAATACAATTAACAATCATCAATGGCATATTTAAAGTTTAGTTGTGGCTGGTTTCACCAACACCTTCACTTGTAAAATTTTTCTAGGAACAAATGAGTCATATTTACCCAACTTCCTTCAAGTCCATTGTTCCTCTATAAATCTATTTTATTCAAATTGGAATCATTCAATTCGGAGCACCGAAGCTCTAAATGTGTCCTAAACATCCGGGACTATTCTATTTTCAACACAGAACCAGAATTTGCCTAAAAATAAGGCTCCCTTTAGACGAATTTATGGGTCTAATGGGGTCCAAATTTGGATATACTTATTTTAGGGAGATTTGTTCTTCTAGAAGTCTAGTTTATCTAGAATTTTGAATCACTCAATTTGGATGAGTGAAACTCAACTTATACCACATCAAACTCGTTCAAACACCAAAATCGTATCGTAATCAAACTTAATCGACCAAAAAAGAGCCTCACTTTTACGAATTTCTGAGTCTAATGGGGTCCAAATTTGGATACACTTATTTCGGGAGATTTGTTTTCCTAAAAGTATAGTTTACCTAGAAATTTGAATCACTTAATTTAAATGGGTGATGACCACGTTATGGCTAAAACTAAAACATGAGTTTTGGAAAATTTTGATAGCATCTCCTCTAAAAACCCAACATTTCCTTTATACAAAAATTCCTCAACACCAATCCAAACAACCATATAACAACTTAGAGCAACCCCCAAAACTGAAATAAATAATCAACATCATTTTTATACCAACTTAGGTTCTTTTCTAAAACCTAAATACAACATTAAGGAAAGTTAGTGGTTTGATTCTCACCTTAAATTTTTTATTCTTCAACACCAATCTTCCTTATTCCTCTTTGGACACCTTAATCCTTATTTCCCTACTTGTTGGTTAATTCACTAATCTTCCTCCTCTCGCAACCACAAAAGCCCTAACACTTTCTCCTCTTGCCAAATGTGCACAAAGCTCTCAAAGACCAATATTTGGTCTTTAATGAAAATCATGCACTAAGCCTTGCTCCTACACTAATTCCCATTTTTCATTTTTCTCACTTTAAAGCTTCATTTTATTTCATTTATACTTTCGACACTTACATGACTCATTTATTAATCTCTTAAGTCATCATTTGACATTTTTACCAAATTTATTTGGCTCTTGTAAAATTTCTAGGTTTTTATCATTTTTTCATTTTTAGCCAATTAAACTCCGAAAAAAATATAATTTATTTTATTTTACACCTTGAACATGTTATAAAATTATTAAGGTATTTTCAGGGCGTTACACCCTCAATGCCCTTATAGTATTCATTAATTTGTACACTAACCGCTATACATTAACATGCGTTCCGCTGGCTTATCTTTGATGACCGAGGCAACCTGTTTAATTGAGGACCCGATCTCATCCACCTCGATGCCCGAGGTGGTTGAGATGATAGCATGCTCTACCTTCTTGCCTGTCGAGCCCGAGTCATTCATGCGACTGCCACGTGAACCATAGCTTATCCCATTCCACTAGCCCCCTGCCCCCCCTCCCAACGTCGTTCCAAGCTGTTAGGGTTGGAATGGCGGTAGACCATTTTTTATCTTCAAGCGTTGCAAAAGCCTTCATTTGTACAAATGGCCATTAGGGTTGGAATGGTGGTAGTCTCTTTGGGCTTTGTGCACCACGAAAAGTCATCATTGTATGACATCTCCACAAGTAGCTGCACACAGGTAGCAGTTCCGAATTCGATCGTGGGCTTGGCATGCTCTCCAATATGACCAATGCATTTAATGCCACTTTCGAATATCCCGCCCATATCACTGGTAGCCTTGAGTTTAAGTATCTCTCGGTTGTCTCCTTGAGGAATTTCTCATCCGTACATCAAGAAGTGTTCACGAGGTGTTCTACTCGCTCTACATCTCGCATTGCTCCCAGGTTTCGCCTTCACCGCTTCCTTCTCGAGCCGTATGGCACCTTGTCCCGCAACCTTTCCAAGGCAGAACTAAACCGTGAGTTAGAAGACGGAATCTATTTGAGCTATCGCTTCAAGTTTCACCGCTTGGTATTCTATAATCGAGCGGTCTGCTGTCGCTTCGGTTTTTTTCTTACGGTTCTCTCTATGGCCGATGAGTTACCCGTGGGTTTTTCCGCACTGACAGGACAAAGACGAGGATGGCAAGTGGGGAAACAACATGAGAAGTCAGACAGACGAGAATCACTTTCGACTGGCGAGCTTGAAAGTCATCCATTTTTAGTCCATTTTTCTGATCTATTTTTATCTAAACAAGACTGATTTATGCGTAATTGCGGATTAACTAACCAAATCGTTAAATGTGTGGAATTCAAGAAAAAGAAGAATTTTCGTAAAAGAAGAAAAGGTGGACGAGCTGCTAATGAGATAATAGTCAAGCAAGTCACAGCTGGTAAAAGGCGCACAAAGACGAAGGAACTGATGTCGGAAGCTGGGTAAAGAATCAAAATGCATAATCCAGTTGCAACAAAGAAAACTCCAACGGAACGGCTTACTTTGAAGAACAAGCCGAGAGTTAAAGAAACTCAGAAGCAACCAGAAATGAAGAAGAAGAAGACTTCATGTAGCGACATCCCGGATCGCGTCGTGACATCGACAATGTCTGAAGCGATCCATGGCGTAGTAAGTTGGCAGCGACAACGGTAGTGAAAGAGAAAATTCAGCGACATCCGCGATTGATCAAGCTTTGTCGCGACATCGGGAAACTTGGAAGAAATTTGATAGAAGTGCGATAGAATCGCCTTGAAGTTATGACGAGGCTTGGTGAGATGAAGCGATGTAGCTTCGAGAGTTGTTGTCGCGGCCGAATTTGAAAGTCGCGGCATCGATGGCGACGATTGAAACTTTCTGCAGGGCATGAATTGATGTCCATGAGGATTGATGTCAGCGACAACGAGAATATCGTGAAAGGCGCGAGCCGTAAGCGTGTCGCGTGGTGCCGAGACACGGAAGCGTCGATGGAAGCTTGTAAGTTCCTTAAGGCCCGATAATATCCGCGACAAAGATTGATGTCGCGACAAAGCGAGAGCAACCATTAAAACCTTCAATGACATAAGCGCGTCGCGTGAGGGTGAAGGTAGCGACATCATGGTCAGTTAGAGAACGCGAGAAAACGGTGATATGTGACAAGATAGCCGATGTCAGCGACATCGGGAGGGGCTGATGAAACCTGCAAAGGCATGAAGTGATGTCGCGACGAGGACCGATGTCGCGACTGTCGAAGGCTTATCCGATTGAAAGGCTGCGATTTCATTTAGTTGATATCGGCGACAAAGAGAGATGCGATGTCGCGCCGAGCGACTCATTGAAACCTGCGAGAAGAGCGTGAGCTGATGTCGGCGATAAAGAGATTGATGGCGACATCATGAGCGACGTTCGAGTACGCATAGACGCAAGTTGATGTCGGCGTGAGATCGATATGACATGGATGATGTGGCGACAAGGATTTGAGGTCGCGGCGAGCGACAACTTGGGCGGTCGGCCCGGAAATCCGCGGCCGAATGCGTTGGGATTGGGGTGACTGAAATACATAAATCGCGGCTACCCGGAAGAGGAACGGCGACTTGGCGGTGACACGACGAAGATGCAGGTGAAACCCGAAAGGCTCATTTTCTTTATTTTCTTTATTTTCTTTTCTTTTCTTTTCTTTTCTTGATGTTGATGATTAGATATTAGATTAGATTTATACGTTCTAGTTTCGTTTTAATTTTGGATACGAATGTTATCGTTTTGAAGCGAAATTTGAATGCGAGTCAATTCTTTTCAAATTACTGCAGGAATGTTTAGGATTCGGACAAAATTCGGAATTCGGCTCTTCGATTTCATAATGCAGTTATTCTTATGATCGAGGAATCTTTGTAGTGTGTAATTCGATATTGAGGAACCCGGCTTCCATGAGTAAAATGTTATAGTCGAATTTATCTTTCACGTAGTTGTTTCCAACGGCTTTTTGAACTCGGTTGAATTTACTTACGGTTATGGTTTACTGTTTTTTGATGCGAATATCGAGTTTCTTATACCCGTTATAAGATTTGTCATTGCTCATTTGAGAGGCCCTGCGAGTGACCACAGAGAAGAGAGCGTTCTGAGAGTTATGAACAATTTCTTGAAGGTATATTAACTTGCTGTTGAGATCTAATGAGCTTCCTGAAGTTGCCCGATAAATCTCTTCTCCTTGAAATCGAAAGGAGTTGAATGAGTTATCAATTTAAACAAGCGAAGTTCATCTCAATTCGAATAGTGAGGCCCGATCCGTGTTAGCTGAGATCTAATCCAGAGAGAGGAGTGATCTGTTATTCTAATTACGAGAAAACATCTGGAAGTTGTATATCATGTAGTGATAACTTGGGATTTAAGGTTCTGATCAATAAAATGGGTATGAAGTATTGCAGAAAAATACCAGTTAAGGAAATCCCTTTTAAAAGTAGTTATTTAATTTCACGTCTTGAGAGAATCGGGAAAATTAGATAATGAAAATGTGTAGTTTAAGGAGAGATCCGGCTATCTTGCTAAACACCTTGGGCCAGATTTTAAAACACGAAGCCTGGCTTAATTTTTATCAGTGTTAACTACAGGAATTGATACTTCACTATAGCAGGATTCTTGATGGGTACTCTGAAAGATAACTATTCAGTGACCATTTGTTTTCTTAAATATTCATTATTCTTTATTCTTTATATTTCAGATTATGTGATTGTTCATTCATTTTCCTTGTATTCGTTTAATTTTCCATTTCAGCCAAGGCGGATCCCACTATCATTTATGGTCAGAATAATTGTAGATTCAGGTAGTCGGGGTAGTTGATTTAAAATTCTTGGGTCTGCGTGGGATCGATCATGGATAAATCCATTTATTACTTGTCGACTGTGCACTTGTAGAATATCGGACAGAAAACCAAAATTTGAAAATGATTTACTCTGAGAGATTTTGGTTTACATAGTATAATAACAAGTTTTATAGGCGCAGTTGCGAAGTGGATTATTTAATGTCGCTTTGGTAATAACATTTACAAACTTGTGTATATAATCATTGGTCAATAACAAGTTTTATGGGCGCCGTTGCGGTACCTGGTGGGTTTCGGGCCTTTGTATTGGTGGCAAAACACTTTCGAGAGGATGGCCGAGTGGGAAAGCGACATGTGAGAGAGTTTGCATAAGACGAGGAATCACTTTCGACCTCGTCTGGGGAGGTTCTCTCTCGTGCAGAATCTACCGGAGTCATAAATTGGCTCACACTCGTTGGGGATTCTCAGATGAATGCCTTCTAGAAGAAATTTTCCTTCCCTCCTAATGTTCGAGCCTAGTTTTCGTCCATAGGGCCTCAGTTTGTGGCTTGCACAGATGGGGATCGAGGTGTAATTAACTCTATTTATTGGCCGGAGATCCACATCAGTGAGGGGTTGAGGTTCCCCCTTTCCCCCCTAATCCATCAGTTCTTACACTTCACGACTCGCTTTATCCACATGCCGCGTGAACATTATCGAGTGTTCTTGTTGGGTGTGAGTGTCTCAATAGGAAGCATGAAATTTTGCTCTTGGGTTTGGAGGTGCCTCGCCTACGCCGGCGTGCAACCTGCGGAGGTATTGCGAGTTGGTGATTTTACGCCAGATAAAGCAGTTAATAGTTAAAGACCAAATAAACTTAATATGAAGTGAAGTACGTAGGTGCGAGCTTAAGTGCAGAACTAATCGGTTCTTGTATCAACGACGCCATAAACTTGATTGGACTACTGACCAAATTTATAAAATACATTGTTTGCCTTGGATGAGAAGATTTCCATTGAAAAATGTGTTTTGGGTCTAGATCATTGCAATTGCATAGGTCATTCAAGTAATAAACGTGGATTTAAGTCTAATTATCGTTCCCACGCGAATTGATGAGAAATTTAAACATCAATTACCCTATCTACTCAAGATCATTGCTATTTGAACTCCAAAGTTAAAAATGATTTGGTTCTAACTAACAGAAAAGTAAAAACTAAATAAAGTTCCATTACTATGTATAAAAAAAATTTAAAATAATTGGATTGAAAGTTCACTGGGTAAGTTAACACTGGGAATTAGATCAGTGTACAATTATCAATTTCTGCGTCATTTTTTATAACATAGCTCAGCCAATAGTTTGAAATTTGAACTTGTCAAAGATGTAAGATAGTATAGTTTGAGTTTCTCCATTAACCATACATTTCGCTAATTAGAGATCCATATTCCTTTTAGATACATGAGTCCCTGAGTGGTTGCCAAAACAAACCTCTTTCTAAAATGCAGGTATTTTTTCCTTTTTAGTCTTATTACCCAGCTGGGATGAAAAATTATTGCCCTATAAACAGATATTGGCCTCCTCCCATTCAATTGGTAACTCGTCCATCGAATTTGATAAATTCTACATCTCATGATTAGATGCTAACACCCCGAAACATACCTAGTAGTTTCGGACTTGTTTAAGGTATATTATAAGCTAAATATGAATTTTAGGAAATAAAAATTAGAGACAAAATGAACACTAGAGACAAGGAGTAAAGTGGTCATTACCCTTGAGGACATAAATGACATAAATCAATAAATTAGTATGCAATTATGGAGTGAGGAAAGATTAGTGGAATTAATTAGAATGGCATGAATTGAATTGCAAAAGGGAGGAACCTAAGGACAGGCAAATAAGGAAACTTAAAAGCAAAAATGGGTTTATTTAATTGGCTTGCTGAGCATGGCGCAAGGGAAAATCAAAATATCTTATATTTTTGGTCTCCAAAAGAGAGAAAAACGAGGTGAGGGAGGAGAGAAGAGAAAGGAGAGAGGAAGGAAGAAGAAGAAGAGGGAAGAGGAAAGAGGGAGGGTAAGATCGAAGCAAGCGAAGCTCAGGTATGGAGACTACTAACCTTGAGTATGGAACTGGATTTGTGTATGGATCTTTGGTTTTTGTATGGTTATTATCTTGTCCAAAACCTAAAGGTTTGTTAGGATGAAATCCCTAACCAAAGATATATTGAAATTAGGGTTATTAAAACTCTAAATAGCCTGAATGGTTGTAGAATCCTCTCTCTTTTAAGTTGGATTCATGGTTAATTGTAAGTATTAAATGAGTTAGGGTTTAGAGTAAGCCTAATTAATATTCATGTTTTTGTAAGGATGGGTCTGCCCATATTAGAAGGAGTTTTTGGAAGAAATTCATGAAAGAATTTTGAAGAAACATATGAAATTGAAGATGAATTGAATGAAAGGAGATTACAAGGTGAATTAGAAGTGTTTTGATGTGTGTTTGGCAAAGAGTAGAGTTGATTGGGTATCAAAATATGGAAATATGGAACAAATACACATTACAGGCACTTTTCGGAGCTTGTACCGGTACAATTTGAACTTGTACCGGTACAACGTGTTCTGGTCGTTTTGCGGCCAAAACATGCAGTACAAGTTAGACATGTTCCGGTACAACCTGTTCTGCCCAGTTTCTTCAGGGTTTTCGTATTTTAGCCATAACTTGCTCCAATTCTTATCCGATTGGGTGATTCAAGTGGCCTAAAGTAAAAATAAGAGCTTCAGGAGAACAAAACTTAAGAATAGGCATCATGATTCGATCTAAGTAGCCTAAAAAATTCACTCAAAGTGGGGCCATGTGCAAACCAAATTCTGGTTCAGCTTTGAACATAGAGTAGTCGGGTTGTTTCGGACGTAACGAGATTCGGTGCTCCAGGTGGGTGATTCCAGTTGGAATAGAACCCTTAGCACCTTATATTTAAAATAATAGAATGACCTAGAGTCAAACATGAAGTTAGGATCCCGGAAAAATTAGTATTACGAACTGTTCTAGTGTAATCCGGGTAAACCGACTAGTTTGGCATGAAAATGCCATAACTTTGGTTGGGATGATCCGATTGGATTAATTCCACTTCCTAAGTAAAGTAGATACATAGAGGAATAAGAATATATGAATGAGGTGTGATTCCACATACATCATACTTCACAAGAATATGAAGTGTCATATGTAATAGGCATGAAACAAGGAAAAATGTAGAAAATGAAAAAATGTAAAGATGTGTTCATGAAACATGAAAATGATTATGGAAAATGAAAATGAAAACGAATTGAAACATAATTGTGAACATGAGAGGCAATATGTCATGAACACATAATGTGGTTAAGTGATATATGATTATTATCACATATAACCAAAAAATGATAACAAATGATAGGAGTATACATGAATGAGTATACATGAATGAATATGTGAATGAGTGTATGAATGAGTATACGTGAATAAGTATCGTAAATGAATTTATGAATGAGTATACATGAATGAATATGTGAATGAGTGTATGAATGAAATCGTGAATAGAGGAAAGTATACGTAAATGAATTTATGAATGAGTATACATGAATGAATATGTGAATGAGTGTATGAATGAGTATACGTGAATAAGTATACGTAAATGAATTTAGGAATGAGTATACGTGAGTGAATACATGAATGAGTATATCTTTGAAAAGATAACACGAAAGTGATATTGGAATTGAAATGTGATTATGATCGGTTATGAATGCTAATTGTGAAATATATATATAAGCGTATATATATTGATTGGAATGATTGTTATTCGAAATATCTGTCACATGTATGCATGTGTGCATGTATTTGAACGATAAGCGAAATTACTGCATAAAAGTAAATTGATTTGAAATGTATCATTGAATGGCCAGGCATGGCGGGTTCATGGCCCAGTCAGTCTTAGAAAGTAACCATCTTGTCTAATGTGAAATCATTCTTTCACTGAATGTGAGACGGGGCGGGATTCCCAGGTAGATGCGTAGTGATCTGAACTTCTATAACCAGACGGTAATAATTGAATGTGAAATCACGTTACTCTTGAATTGTGCAAACATGAGATTCCCAAATTAGCAGATACGCCGTGAATGTAAACTATAGCCAAATGTGGGAGACGATAATAGTTAAATGCGAGGAAATCACATTGCTCTGGTGACCAGCGAGCGGATTAATTAAATGGAAATCGTGTGGATAATCGAATTCTATAGCCAAATGTGAGATGGTGATATTGAATGTGAGATCACATTGCTTGCTCTTGAATGACAACGACGGGGATTCAACAAGCTGAATGTCATGAATGTCAATTCTATAGTTAAAGTGAATCATAAAGTAGAAATGAAATCACATTCACTCTTAGATAATAAACAGGCAGATTAGGCAAGTGGTGTAAATGAATCATTATAGCTATGTGTGAAATCAAAAAGCGATAAGCGAAAAATGACATTAAAAATTGTATTGTTTAAGTATCTTTTACATTACGGACATAGTAAAAGGCATGTTTATAATGCATTTTTGTTGAATGTAAATGTTAAGGTCTTTGAAATTATAAGTGTTTATGGGATTACTAGAAAAGTGCTAGTAATTAAAAGTCTAAAATGGAATAACATAAACAAATGTTTTGGAAGATAATTGTCTTAGATAAGCCAGGGCTCCCGACTTGGATCATGGCCAGGGTGAGAGTCGGGTTAGGTGACACTTTTGAAAGAAAATTTAATAAGGCCAAATAAATGTTTTGATTGAAAAGCGTCGAGATGTAGGGCTCGACTTGGATCCGCGAAATCGAGATTAAGTAGGGGATTCAGTGCTGACACTTTGAAAATGAATTAATAAACGAAAACTAAAAGGATTTAACGGGCATCCCGGATCACAGGAAATGTAATTTCTAAAGGAGTTGATTAATGGCTTAGTCGTGATAGTGATAAGGAGTCTAATATGTATTAATTATTAGTCTGATTTGAACACAATATAGTGATATGATTTGATTTAACAGATTTGTATTTTGTATAAGTAGTTTGTTTTGAATGTGATCTAATATGACATACATGTAGAAGATGTTAATTGAAAACTTGCTTAAAAAGACATGATACATGGAAATAATCTGAATAAGATAATGATATGATACGAAAGGAGCCAAAATCTACATGTATAAAATGATATGAGTTAGAAGTCACGCAGAATAGACTTAGTTATATGCATAAGTATTAGTAAATGTAAAAAGATAGTGGCGCGATTATTGTTATTGGTGGAATTCTTGTCTATATATTCCCAAGCGTAAAAACCTTGCAGGTGTTCAATCGTATAGATGCTTGAAGAATAAAGGGCGAGGACATTCCACACCAGTGTGCGGGCCGTCTCGGAGATAGGTGCTCACGACAACATTCGCGATCTCTGATGTTGTATTAGATATGTATATGTATTTGTATAAGTGAATGGGACTTAGTATATGTGTATAAATTGTAATGGATACCATTCCGGTGGTAGTTCATTTGCAAAAGTAAATGATTGTTGGTTATTACAAAACTTGTTTGTATACCATAGATATAAGTGCAGCTCTGAAAAAAAAAAAAAAAACAGGTAAGAAGTCCCAGTATATGGTTTCGCACCCGGCCGGTCGGTCCTTGTCCAGATTGGACCGGGATCGGGGGCGTGACAAGATCTCTACTAACACGGGATCAAGATCCTTCCATTAGATTGAGGAGAAACCTCTCATCAATTAAATTGATACATCATCTAACTATCCTCACACCATGAGTAAGTTAATGATCTATCGAAGTAACCTTTAAGGTTAGTTAGTTAGTAATATTCTTTGCAATACCCCAATGCTTGCTCCATACTCGGGAATCTCCGTCTCTGTGTCACTCAGAAGGCTTCTTGGAAGTCAATGCAAGATACAATCCTTTTCTGGGTACACGCTACTAATCTTCAGAACAGGTAACTTCCATATCATTACCAATTAAATAAATTCATTCGAACTGTGACATTCTTTTAAGTGAGCAGAAAACAATAATGAACATCGATCCAATCCCAGAGGAACCTCAATCTTTCAAAACTGGATTACAACTAACAGTGACTAGTTGATCGAGAAAAATTCAGGCTGTAGCCCGAGCTGAATTATATGAACTAAAGGAATTTCTAAATTCCATTGAGTTAAGCGAATGAAAGATTGAAATTTTATAGTAGACCCGACTCAAGAATTCACACCCGGATCAACTGTTTAATCGAGAACTAACCGAAATGTTAATCTAAAACTACCCGAAAGAAAAGAAAAATAAAAGAAAAATAATATATAAAGGAGTTCCAGCTACCAGAAGTTCCTAGTTTGGCGGAAGATGCGCACAGTGCCCTAGATACATCTATTTATAGATTTTCAAATGATGGGCCGCACTTCTAGGCTGAAATTGTGGATCCCAAAAAGTATGGCCCAAATGGTCGCTTTGTCGCAACAAAGAAAATTGTGTCGCAACATAGTTGGCATCTTTGTTCCCAGCTCTTGTCGTGACATGCAGTTTATGTCGCGACATAATTTTGTGCATTTTCTTTGAACTATGTCACGATAGAGTTTTCTATGTCATGGCAGAGTTGTGCTGAAGCAGTCTTGTTCTTGTCACAACAAGGGTGTCTTGTGTCACAAAAATTCTTAGATGCCTTGCAGCTTGAATTCTTGAATAGTATGTCACGACAACAAACTACTTTGTAGCGACTAAGTTTCATACATTCTTGTTTGCTTTGTGATTGCGACATAAATTTTGATATCGTGATAGAGTTTCTCGATCATACGCTTGTTTTTAGTGCAATAGAGTTTTGAATTTATCGCGACATAATTTAACTCTTTCCTTGTTACGGCGTGTGTGACCTTGCTCTTTGTTTACTTCCAAAGAGTCTCTCTTGATTTATGTCGCGACTAGCTTCTAGTTGTTGTTGTGACAAAATTATGAGTTCTTGATCATTGTTCCGACATAGTAAGTAAGGAATGTTGTGACATTCTTCCTGTGGTTTTTTTCAACCTTTGTCACGACAAAGAAAAACATTATCACGACTGAGTTTGTTGTCTTGCATAGGCGGGTGGGCTTTGTGTCACGTGAGCTTTTTCTTTATGCATTGATAATGTTTTCTCTTCTTTGATCATTTGTCATTTGGCTGGACCGTTTGTTGCAACATTGAAATCCTTATCGCGACAAACTTGTCTTGGCTGGTTTCATTTCTCTTCCATTTTCTATCACGACATAGTTTTCTTTTGTCTTGATAGAAGTTTCTTACTCTACAACTTTTATTGTCGCGACAAACTTCGTTTTGTGGCGATAGAGATGTCTGCCTTCAGTTCTTTATTATATCGCAACATAAGTTTCTATGTCGCAACATCCTTCTTATAATTCTTCTTAACTTCTGTCACGACAATAGCTGTCTTTGTCACAACAGAGTTCACCCCAACCTCAAGTTGTGTTTTTCGCGACATAAAACTTCTCTTTCGAGACAAAGTCTTCTTATCTTTATTACCCGACTACGAGATGTTGTGTCGCGGTACCAGTTTCTTCTATCGCGACATATAATTTCTGCCAGTCTTGTCATAAAAGCTGAAATATGCATTTTGCAACGCAGAAAACTTTGTCGCAGGCACATTGTCTTGACTTGTCCCATTGTTTTGCCATTTTCTGTCGCGACAAAATTCCACTACCATTTGCTGGATCAATGTTGCGGCAGTGAGAATGTCATTGACGTGTAATGAAGCTTAAGGCTTTGTCGCGACATAAAAATCCATTATCGCAATAGAAATCTGTCGATCCTCACAAAACTATGTCTAGAGTCTTCATTTCTAAGCTTGGGTTCAACGTCGTTATTTTCACATAACTTTTCTTTGGGTCTATTAGGTTCACAGCCAGCGACATTGAAACTATGTCGCATCGAGTGCAGCATAGCGATTTTATGATTTTCTTGTTGAAATTGTCTTTTTTTCTTTTAAAACTTGCAAAACATAAAGTTGATGAATATTCTATAATTCAGCATAAAAAAGAATCATAAACTTCTAAAATATGTCAGAAAAAGGGATTAAAAATTGATGAGTTTAGACTATGAAATTCTCCCCCGAACATAAAGTTTTGTCCACTAAAAGCAAAAATGAAATAAAATTTTGTTTGTCCTCAAACAATTTATCTTTTATTTTAAGGACATTGATACATTGAATCTACAATTTTGGCAGAGACATAGGTTAGTTGTAAAAATTTTTCTAAATATGTTTCCAATCTAGAATTAGGAAGATTTTCAATTAAGTTCACTAAACAGCCAAATAATTTCTATAGTGTAAACAATTCAATTATTCAACCCTGATTTGTGAGTGTGTGATGGTCTTCTCTCTTCTTCTATGACAAATTAGTTAATCTTCTAGGATAATACTCAGATACAAGGGACAAAAAATCGGTTTTGATCGATTCTAGTAAGAAGAAACTGATTTTCGGGAGGCTTAATTTGCCTTTGGAAAAAATCGGAAGAAAAAAAATCGGGAAAAAATAGCCGATTTTTCCCTGTTTTTTCCTTGGCTCAAAAAAAATGAAAAAATTGCTTCTGATGAGTTTCGAACCCACCCAAAAAGCACAGGTAGCACCTCCGGTAGCGACCATTGATTACACTTATTATATATAGTGCAAACGTTTTTATATTCTCTTATTATTTATTTGTTCACTTAATCCCTTTTTAATATTTTATTTTATTTTTATTTTTACATTATAACTTATAATATTTTAAATCAAATATTAATTTGAAAAGGAAAAAAAATAAAATAATGTCAATTTAAAAATTCAAAATTATAATATATAATATTTTGAATCTCCTCATTATCTACATAATGTTATATTAATAGCAAAACAAATAAATAATATCTCTTTAACATAATAATATCGAATAATATATTAAATATAACATATTTAATTTAATAATTACTTATCCATTTGATTTTAATCTACCTTAATTAAGATATGAATCATTTCTCACCATCTATATAATTAAAATATGAAAAAAATTTAATAACTGATATTTTTTTTAAAATATCCACCGATATTTTACCGATATTTCCGATATTATCGATATTTCCGTAAAATTCATTTACCGATATATCCGTGTTTACCGATATTTTGATCCTTGCTCAGATAGCATACTTCTCCTTTATTCTTTAAAGACTCATATGCTTGTTCGTCATATTAATCTCCACTAATGTAAGCATACACCACCTTTAGAATCAATTAGGTCTTTTAGACTTATAATTTGTGACTTGGGTAATTTGGTAGATAATTAGACAATTTAGGCTCAATTTTACCCAGATTTCACTTACAACTTGTCATATTTGCCTTCATTATGCATCCTTGATTTTTCCATTGATGTCAACTCTCTAACATCCCCATTTGGTTTAGTGCATCTATCTGCATACTCTCTCTTGTGGTATTTTTCTTTGCCACATTTAGATTGTAAACTCTCTTCCTTATCTTAGAAGTTTTTTTTTTTTTTTAATTTTTCATCTTTTATGAAGAGGTTTGTGGAATAGTGCAATGTTTTACCCTTTTCAGCTTTCTACCACTCTTAACGAACTTTGAGTTTACAACTCTCATACCAATTGGCATTAGGGTACTAGGCGTTGAACACCCCTAAGGACTTAATTGCTCAAGGGAGGAAGGCTACAAGGCCAAACTCATTCCACCTTGATATTTTTCTTTTTACAACTTCCTTTCTTTATTCTTTTCATCCTTTGTCATCTCAATTGGTTTTCCTTTCTCAACCCTTCTTATCCTTTTTTGTAATTTGAAATAATATCCCCCAAACTTGTCCTCTTCCATCATTGATGTATTTGTCATATGTCCCAGGCAGTGGGGTTCTTTTCTGTAGGATTATGTTCAAGGGAGGATCTAGGCTTTTCATTTGCTGGTTGATGATGAAATAGGCTATTGGCTCAAATAAGGAACTAATGTGAATGGTTATGCATATTATAAGGGTAGGCTTTGAAAGGTTCAATCTTCCAAGAATGGCCTATATCATTTGCTATTAGTGGTATTGCTTATGATTTCTCCTTGATTAATAATATAACAAGTTCTAGGACATTTGGAGATTTAACTATGATAGATCCCAGAAGATGTCCCTAACCTTAACACAATCTGTTTCAGAGATACTTTTGACCATGTGTAGTGTTTATCAAGATTCATAATAACTAAACTGTTTACCAATACAGAATTATAGGTCTTATTTGTTCCATCAATTGGTTATAATCTTCCTTATTCTTGAAGTTCAACATATTCATCAATATCCTTACAACCTTCTTTTAGTTCATCTCATCCTACCCCAATTCATCTATCCAATTCTTGTTTGGTTTCTGGATATGTTGCTATACTATTTTACAAGTTGAAAGCTTATTCAAATCAACCATTCAATTCAAAGAAGTTTAACACAGCAACAGTTCAATTCCATAATCTTTCCAATTCTATTAAATAATTCACAACAATTAAGTAATTCAACCTAGGAATCTGGTTTCTCCATTATTCAACAAAGTTATTCACTAAAGGTCATAAGTTTCTACTTATTTAACACAATGGAAAGAAAATATAAACAAAACACAAAAGAAATGAAAAATGAGAGTGGGCACCAATTTTTGCAAAGGAATTTTTCTATTTAAGATTTCAGGTATAAGAGATCTGGTTACAAAGAGGGAAAAGGGGAAGAAACTACAGGGCAAGCTATTTTCTTCTTCTATCATGCCTATGGGAGGGGTGTAGTGATGAGTATCTTAAATACTCATTTTATCCCTATGCTTTAGTTAGTTTTTCTAGTGTTTTTATGTTAAATAAGTTCCCTAATGCTCTAAAAGTTCATACTTATGATCAAGTCATCCATTTGGTGGAATTGTGCAAAACTAGTGGAAAAAACTCGGCATTCTACTGTATTTTGACGTTTTTAGATATCATATGAGCTCCAATTGAAGCAAGATTTATATGTATGGATTCTAAATTTCAAGATCTTTCCAGGGATACCAAGAACACCAAAACTGGAGTTCGATCAAAGAAGTTATGAAAGTTCCAAGCCTTGAAGAAAATATAGCAAACATTGCAGCACCTTTAACAGGAGAGGCTACTGAATTTTGATGTTTTCAGACATCATATGAGCTCCTATTAAATCATTCCATATATGGATGGATTCTACACTTCAAGAGATTTCCAACGGTACCAAGAACACCCAAATCGGAGTTTGGATGACAATTTTATGGCCTTACAAATTTGGAGCAAAAACAGAGGACTGCAGCAACGTCGCGACGTTGCAGAATCAGAGCATCCCGACGTCACGACATTGCTGCACGACGTCGTGATGTTCGGGGTCGATTTTGGGTGGATTTTTAGCCCATTTTGAGCCCATAATGGAGGGTTTTAAAACTCAAACCCGAGGAATCCAAGAGGAGGAGGATTTGTGATAGATTTTGGAGCTTTTTGAAGGGGAGAAGCCCTTTCTTAGGGTGGAAACACCTTAGGGCACACATCTTGAAGGAAAACTTGAAGAAAGATTGAAGAAGAGGAGATGGGGCTTTCACTCAAAATCGTTTATTTTCATCCTCTTTCTTTTTTTCTCTTTCTTTTGATGGTTTTCTTCCACGTAGAGATGTTCTAGGTTTCGTTCTAGGGTTTTATCAAAACCTAACTGCACTTGTATGGATTAGTTTAATTTTCATTTTTATTTAATATAAGTATGATTTTTATCGACTTGCTTTATTTCTGCAATAATTACATGTTAGGGTTTGGCCAACTTTGGCATGCCGTTGCTAGGAGTCTGAGATCGAGAGATGATGAATCCTAAGGACATGAATAAAGCAACAATTGGTCAATCGGGGAATAGAGATATCCCGGGTTCCAAGTGTGGCATTAGGGTTTATACATTTAAGCGTTTCGGAGTCGAGGGGTCAAGGCAGAGATGCAATACACCCCACTGGAAAGATAGGCAGATATACCTCGAGAGAGAATATCTTGTAGGCATGATCAACCCACTAGCGTAAATCATAAGAAATATTAAATAAACAATTTATCTAGGTTAGAATCCATCGAGTGTGGCAGGTGACGGTAAAACCCTAGATTTTTTTTTCATCAATCAATTAATTCAATAGTTTAATATTAGTTTCTATTTAAATTAGCATTAATTCGCATAAAATGAGATCGAATATTTAAGCGTTAAGTCGATATTCGACACGCTTATAACTTCATTAGAGCGACACTTGACAAGCCACTATACTAAATGAACTTGGCAGTATACTTGTGTGTACGGGCACAACGTTTTACTTAATTTTACACTCACTAAAAGCATCATGTAGATTCAGTTCGAACTTGTAACCCGACGAAGAGAACTTCAGAATCTGGACTTGTGGTTGCTTGGATTTATTTGCGCTATTACATTACGTGAATCACGGTCCCTCCATGGAAAGGGCCATTTGTTTGATGAGATCATTTTGTCTCTGCCCAATAGAGTTCAGGGTTCCCTCAAAATCACCCTAGGCAAAGTACATTTTTATCAAATTGTTGTTGATCATATCTAAGCTTTCTATCTAACATTTCTCCCTATAGTTTAGGGTGGCTTCCATTTCCTTGTCCCTTTTCTCTATGAGGAGCATTATCTCCTTTTGATGTTCTTTATAAAGGTAACCGAAGGCATCTACCTTCTACAACAAATTCTGATCCATGGCATCTTCTCTCTCCTTCATGATTTTTAGCAGCTCACTATCCCTCCTCAACTGATAAAAAAGGAAAGCATATTATCTTGCCCTGAGTTCTTCACTCAGTTCTTTTTCTCTTGTTTCCCATTTGCTCTTCCACTCTTCATCTCTCAATTTGAGGGCTTCTTCTAGATTAAGTCTTTCTTTTCATTTTCGATCCATGTACTCATCCTTGAGTTCAGAGTTGGATTTTGGTGGAGTACGCCTCTCCCAGATCTCTTGTCTCATAGCCTTTAACATTTCCATCAATTCAATATTGATACCCTGATGTTGTGAGCTTCTAACTTGCTCCTAATGGACTTGTCTCAAATTTGGGAAAGGGTTAGAATTGGGCTGAAACTGTTCTACCTCTGTTCTTGCTCTTGAGCTGCACTATCAATTTGTATCTGATTGATTTCTATGTTCTCTTCTTCTCTTTTAACCCGACTTCTTTCCTGCCTCTGTTCTTAGGCCCCTTGGTGATTTTTATCAGTGTTAGAGGTGAAGTTCTAGGGTAGGTTTCTTCTTCCTCCCAGTCTCTTTCTACACCACCCAAAATACAGAGCCTAGTGATCAGTGCTGGATGAGGTACCGATCCCCTGTACCCTTCTTTGTAATAACTTAAAATTGAGTTTTCTATTATCTTTCCAACACTGAACTTGTACAATATGGCATACAACAGTACTGCCTCCTTCTCCCTTATGGTACTCAAATGCTTGGACGGTAGTATAACTGAACAAATGAAATAAAACCAAACCTTTGCTTGTTTAGTCAATGCTCCTCTTGCGATGGACTCATGTGGGTTTTTCCTGGTGGTATTCCACTTTCCTTTACTTTCAGTCAGCAAATCTACAATCTTCTGGAAGTCTAGTTCCTTCACTAGTTTCTTGAACTTTGAACCATTCTTCTTCTCATTCAGATTAAAAGTTTGATCAATATCCTCCCTTTTGAACGATATCCATTTACCTCTGACATATACCGTGTTGTCCTTTGATGAATACACATTTGAGTGATAATTATAGTAGAATTTAGCACATCTAAATCTGAATTGCCTGTTTGGCATAGGATGAGGTACTTTAATTTCTTCTGCTGTTTTAGACTTGTACGAGTCTTTCGGGTTTTAAAACATAAATTGTACAGGATGTATGCGGGAAGCCAATATAAACTTGAGGATGTGGGTGAGCAATTGATGAAGTCTAGGAACTCCAGTAAGCAAGAAAGCACAGAGGACAGGTAAAATTTTATCATTTATGTGTCTTAGGTACCTTAAAAGTGGCGATTAGGCGAAATTATCGCGGGTACATCTGAATGTGTGCCGGTACACATGTCTGAAAAAATGGGATAGCAAAAGTGTGCAGGTACATCATTAATGTGTGCGAATTTACCTGTATGAGTGCGAGATTGGGCCAGAAATTCGATTAGTACGCGAGGGCACTCTTGTCAACGAACAAAAAATGGGAAAATCACATTGGAGGGGAGTATAAAAGCAAGAGGACACAAGTAAAAGGCAGCTTTTTACTTCTAGGGTTAGGTTTTGATAGAAGAGGAGTTTCTCTCCATTGCTTTGAGTTGAATTCTAGAGATCCAGATTGAAGACTCTTTTATTTTGGTGTTTTTTAATTGACACTTGTAATCTTTAGTGAGAACAATTGGTTTGTTTTCAATTATAATTATTTCACATTTCACATTCTTAGATTTTGCAACGGTCTGATTTTCTCAAGTCTTTGTTTTTATAGTTAACGCTTCAATTATAAGCATTTTATAAGTTCCATGGATTTCTAAACCCTTAGTCTTTGGGATTCTAAGGTGAAACTCTGCGATCAAAGTACAAATCCCTCGAATTCCTGCTTTGAACTTCGATGGATTGTATGGTGTTATTCACTTGTGCAAATGATTTATGAAAAACCCTAGTTTGGCATATTCTTGACAACGTGTGAACGAGATCACCTTGGTACACGTTGTGCTTGATTACAAATGCAAACTAAAGGTTCGTATTAATTGGGAACAAGTGTTCAACATTATTTAATCATCTTCTTTCAAGGCGTTTAAAGATAAATCTTCCATCAAAGACCATTTATCAATGGCTCCTAGATGAGTTGTAAAATAAGAGGTGGGATTTATTTGTTCGAGAAGTGAGTGGAACCTAAGAATACCAGCATTCGTCTTATTTTTCTAAAACATTCAAATCCCGATCAATCCTTGATCAAAGCAACCTGACCCTACAATTTCCCTTAATTTACAATTTTTGTGGAGAATAGCTCTGCTGGTCGATAAAATTAGACCACTCCTGTGGAAATGACACAATGAAGCCACGGTATTACAATCTTCCGGACAAATTGTGATTCCCTACGCTTGGGAATAGAATTAGGCGTACTAATCGGGGCGAAGCATTTTAAGCGTAGTTCTTAGGGAGTGGCGACTAACGGGTTGATGCGGAAGGCTCGGGTAAATTGCAGTGCATTGCAATTCGGAGTGCGTTCTCCACTTTTCTTTTTATTTTTGTTTTTTTTAGTGAGAGATCTTAGTAAGTGTTTCTTGGACCAGGTAAGTGTAGTGCATGTCAATTTGGGCTCATGACGAGAAACATAGGCCTAGTCGACCTTGTCCCCTAGAAACCCTGTGAAACCCATTATAAGCCAAGTGTCTCAAGATCACATTTTACCTCAAATGGATAATCCTGAGAATCAGCAAGGACTTTATGAGCCTCCACAGCATGGAAGCGCGATGTTACGCTCAGTAAACCCCGATCTTAGGAGGTGAAGTAACGCCGGCAAAATTAATATAGAGTCCATCCTGTTCCTTTGCCTAACGTAGAAAGAACTCTTCGAGAAATCCTACAACCTCAAAGGACTACAACCAATTCTTGCATTCGCCTTCCTGAAGAGGCCACTCAATTTCTAATGAAGTCGGAAATGATCCGTCTTTTACCTGTATATCAAGGGTTTGAATCTGAGAACCCTTATTCATTCATGAGAGATTTTGAAGATGTTTACTGATTCATTTCTCTCTCTCAGCTCACCCTTCCATGTCTGTTTGGTTTTATTTCCTTTTTGCTTTAAAGGAGAAAGCTAAGAATTGGTTTCATTCCACAGCGCCCCTAATTCGATCTTTACATGGGAAAATATGCGAAATAGGTTCCTCGACAAGAAATTTTCCTTTGCGTACTAATGCTCTCATGCGAACCTCAATTGAACTTTTTCTAAAAACTTTCAGTGAACCGTTTGGTAGTATGGGAAAGATATAAGGATCTCCTCCATCTTTATCCCTCGCCATGGATTGGATGTAGGACGAATATGTGCATACTTTCGTCAAGGATTATCCTGAATAATAGCGGTACATCGGATGATGTGTGCGGCGAATTCTATGAAAAGAGTGCTAGGGAAGCAATCGACTCTTGACACTATAGCGAGAGAATGCTCGAACTTGGGAACTAACACCTCCATGAACCTTGCTAAAGTGCGCCTTACGTCGGCGGGCGGAATCCATCATAAGAAAATGATGAGTTGCAGCAAAAATTGCTAATTTAACAACGAGAAATTGGAGGCCATAGAGATGAAAAAGGTGCATGAGGTAACTAGCGTGCCTCAAATACCCTCGGCACTGCGGACCCGAGTGGAGGAGCCATGCATTATATCACGATGATCCTACGCACTCGACCATCAAGTGCCCGAACCCGCAAGTAAAGGTGCAATTAGATAAACAGACTGATGCCCTTAATTATCAAAAGAAAACCTTTCAACTCCGTATTAAAACATATAATCACGGATGGGGTAAGCACCTAATTTTAGTTGGAATGAAGGAGGGCGAATAACGCGAAGCAGCCAGGTCCTCATTACCAAAACCTTGGCTTTATAAATCCCATTCCACCATTTCGAATCAAGGCCCTCAAACCTGTGAACCACAATCAAGGTTTCCAGCCATCGATCGAGGACTCCATCACCACCAACCATATCAACGCGCAAAATGCGGAGGATATAGTTACCGCAGTTTGTACAAACCCGGCCAAACCACAAACACGAGAATTCGAACTGCTAAGATGATGTAAGATCCCGAATAACAAGTTAACCTCATCATAGGTAACCTTGACAAGAAAAACTCCCATCTCGGCTTATTCCAAAACCCGCAGGTCGAAATAGTGTGGGAGTGTCAAATCCCAGTGAGGATACTTTTGCACGTTGTAAGAAGTTTGTGCTACTCTTGAGAAGTGGGAGGTGATAAAACCATTCCAACCAAAGAACCATCACATGAATCTCAAAGTGAATTGGTTAGAGAGGGTGAGGTGTCAGACAAACCTTATGTCCCTAGGACAAATGTTGATGATAGTGAACCAGAGGAAGACAAGGTTGCCCAAATCCCTCCAGCTCTATACCCTCATAGGCTGAGAGCACCAAAGAAAGTGAATAACCATGCTGAAATTTATGAGTTGTTCAAGCAGGTGAAGCTGAACATTCCACTTGTTAGATGCCATTAAAGCGGAATCCATCATATGCTAAATTTCTAAAGTTTGTGCACGGTAAAAGAAATTAGGTGTCAACAAGGGAGGCCTTCATGGTGGCCGATCCACCTCGCTGGTCGAACAACTTGCCTCAATGCAAAGACCCGGGGAGCCACACTAGTCTTTCTATAGTAGTAGGGAATTCAAAGTTGGGACACGCTTTAGTGGACTTAGGGCGAGTGTTAATTTATTTGCCTTGTCGGTATATGTGGACCTAGGATTAGGAGAGTGAGACGACCCGATATCACACTCCGATTCATTGTGAAGTAGTGTCCAAAATTCCTAGAGGGATAGTAAAGGATGTATTGGTACAAGTGGATAAGTTCTATTTCCCCGTGGATTTTGTTGTGCTTGACACTCAGCCTGTAGTAAACCAAGGAACTCAGTTTCCAGTGATTCTTGGTAGACCATTCTTGGCAACTGCTAATGCCATTATACATTGTAGGGGAGGCCTAATGACACTATCAGCTGGCAACATAATTTATTAATTGAACATCTTCAATGTTATAAAGGGAATGGGATAGAAGATGTGTGTGAAAGTCGACATGGTTGAATACGTAGATGCGAAATACTTGGATAGTGTCCGATATGGCGGCCCTCTTAAGTCATGTTTAGTCATTGAGAGTTGGCATGAGGAGAGTGACCACACTAAAGTCGAGTTTCACGCTCACGTAATTGAGCATCTTGAGGTATTGGAAGTTAATGGGTGGGCACCTAAGTTGGAATATTATACGAGTGAGGAGAAGGCGGCTACCCTACGAGGAAAAGAAGCCACCTAAGCAGCTAAAACCTTTACCCACACACCTCGAATATGCGCTTCTTAGGGGATGAAGAGACTTTTCCGATGGTATATCACGCACCCTTAGACTTGACTCGAAAATCAACTTTTGGAGATATTAGAAAACCAGGCTTTGCTCTAAGTGGACAATCGCCCGATATTAAAGGAATTAGTCCCTTGATGCGCACACATACAATTCACTTAGAAGAGGATGTTAAACCTTACAGGCAACCACGAGGCGATTAGACCCGATAATGAAAGAAGTGAGTGCGAAAGGAAGTGTTAAAAACTCTTGGATGTAGGGGTTGTTACCACTATTGCGAGATAGTAAGTGGGTTAGTCCAACCGCGGGTAGTTCTAAAAAGTGCGAGTCACGGTGGGTTACTTGATAGAAAATAATGAGCTCCCATTCACTCGTGTCCTTTAGGATGAGTATGCATAGACTATAGGAAGCTTAATCAGGGTACTAGGAAAGACCATTTTCTCTTGGTTGTTGATCAAATGTTAGAGAGAGTTACGGGGCATGAATTTTATTGTTTTCTTGATGGTACTCGAGTGCAATCAAAGTGAGATAACTTTTGGAAGATCGAAAAAGCTGCATTCACTTGTCAGTTTAGTACCTTCGCTTTTAGAAAAATGCTTGCAGTTATGCAATGGAACCTTTCAACGGTGCATGATGGGAATTTTTAGCGACATGATAGAAATCATACTGGAAATTTTCATGGATGATTTCTCAGTTTTTGGTGACTCATTTGAGATCTGTTTGGAGAACTTACGTAAGGTTCTAGAGAGGTGTCAAGAGAAAAATCTTGTGTTAAATTGGGAAAAATGCCATTTCATGGTAACACAGGTATCTTAGAAACCATATAGTATCAAGATAGAGTAGGGCCAATAAAACCCAAAGATTGGGGTATTTCCAACCTACCTACTCCACAAAGTATGTTAGAACGCAAAGTCATTCTTAGAGCCATCTTTGTTCCTAAATATTTATAAAATTTTGAAATGCTGCTTCGCCTGCTTACTTTACTTGCAAAAATGCTCCCTTCACATAGCCGCAAGGTAGCGCTTGTTACTTTACTAACTCAAAAACATGGCCCGTGCTCCTCCCTACTCATAATCCCAGTAGAACCTTCCATTTGAGCTCACTGCCAGCACTTCGTAATTATACCTGGTCTCTCTCTCCTCCTCATCATCCTCCTCCTCCTCCTTCGGAGATTGATTTCTTAAAATATAACATATGCACTCTCTAGCGGGATACGAAACGAGTTAACTTGGTGGATTTTACTATGTCGAGGTGATTTGACCGTAAAAAGATAAAAGGGGTTAGTAATTAGCTGACCATTTATCTCGATTAGTTCGATTCCAACTCTCATGGCATGCCCATAGGTGATAGTTTCGGATAGGCAACTCTTTGCTCTTGTTCGTGCAGTGGTATCGCGACATTGTGAACTACCTAGTAGCGGCGGTTGATTCCGGCTCGATGGGCTTCTCAACAAAAAAGAAAATTTTTGAGATATTAGAAATACTATTTTATTGATCCTTATCTATTTAAATGCGTCGAGATCAAATAATGAGAAGATGTGTGCTGATGATGGCTGATTAGGATTTTAACTTTTGCCATTCTGAGCCGTGGAGGACATTTCTGCCGGCGGACAAGATTTTGCAAGTTGGGTTTCTTGGCCCACCTTATTTAAAGATTGTTTTGATTTTTCAAAACTTGTACTTTCGATCACCAGTGGCCCAGGAGGGTGCAACGAAACATGATGCCTCTTACCCCGATTACGGTGTGAAATTTTTGTGTTGGGGTATAGACTTGGCGGACCTTTCCCCTCCTGTGGTTATCTCATATTTTATTATCTGTTGATTCGTGTCTAAGTGGGTTGGCGATTCCAACGAGAATGATGACCACAAGGTGTTTGAAATTTATAAGGACCGTATTTTTCGTTTGGAACACCTCGGGCAAATTATTAGTGATGGAGGACTGCATTTTTGTAATGGGTTTTTGAGAATGTTAAAAAAATATGAGTCACCCGTAAAAATATCTGACGACTTACCACCCCGCAGAATAGATGGTGGTAGGCTAGCTAATAGGGAGATAAAACATATTTTGGAAAACGGTTGCCGAATCGCAAGATTAGTCCTCCAGGTCTTCTGGAGTGCTCTTTAGACTCTGCGTCTTGCCTTCAAGCTTGTTCTTAGTATGTCTCCCTATAGAATTTAGTTTATGGAAAACTAGTTTGCCGGTTGAAATGGAACATCGTACTTCTTGGAAATTTATTAGCACATTTAATTACGATTTGACTCAAGCGGGAAGCGGCGTTTCTTGATTGAATGAACGAAGAAGCTGCGGAGAGAGTCGTGTAAACTCTAGAATCTACAAGAGGGGCTGAGTTATTCCATGACCGATCTATTGCGGAAAACTTTCGAGCCCGACGAGTCTTTAACTACGGCTCAGGTTGCATATTTAAGACGAAGCTCAGCTCGTTAAGATTTGCCCATTCATTGTTAAGTGGTTTATCCATACGGAGTAGTAGGTGAAATGGGACTCTGGAAATTCCTTCAAGGTGAATGGCCAACGCCTCAAACCATTCCTTGAACATTTCTCTCCTCAAGAGCATACTGAGGATTTGGTAGACCCGCTCTACCAAGACTCTCCTTCCCAGTAACATCATTCTCAACTTGTTGTAGATAGTTTTGATTTTATTTTAATTTTATTCTTGCTTTCTATTTTTATTGTTTTTACTTGATTTGCTTTTCAATAAAATAAAAAATAAAAAAAAAAATCTTGGGTTCCTTGTTTCTATGCTACCTCCAATTCTGTTGTGGGGGTGCCCTTAGTTAAGCATTAGGAATGATGCTTATTTGACAATGAGGGTAGGTGTACCTTTGGTTGGGACGTAACTCTGCTCGTTATATGTTGATGGGTCTAATTTTCAAAATTTGCCTCTTTTGAGTATTATATTTTGTACATACCGCGTGATTTTATACACTCTCTACATCATCTTATTGCATGGCATCTTAACGAGCATACCTGATAAGCATTGTGTCTGTGGATTATCTCCTTTTGCATTCACTTCTTGATCACACGAACCACGGACTTATGGTCAATTTTCATAGATCTTGCACATTATTGCTTTCAATTGTGCATCAATTTAGCTGGTCATGTTAACTTCATGCATCATAGTCTTTGTGGAACATCTTGCATAATTGGAAAATGATTAGAGGCCATTATTTCCTTGCATACACAACGGATTAAGTAAGTGTCTCATCCCTTTTATTTTGCCAAAGTTGTCAAAGTTTATTCGAACCACTAGGAATCGGGTTGTGAAACAGCCAGTGGATCTTATAGAGATTGAAGAGTATCCAAAAATGAATTCACAGTGATTAAGTCTCTGAATCTGATCCAATTGTGTCGAGCAAGAGAGAAAAAGTGAACATGCGAAATGGCTTAGGGATGAATCGCGGTTGGAAAGGTGAAAATGTGTATTGACACCACTATTACAAAGTGAAAAAAAAAAAAAAAAAAAAATATATATATATATATATATATATATATATATATATATATATATATATATATATATTCAAAACAAAGAAAGAGAAAAAAAAAAGAAAAATCGGTTTGGAGCAGGTTAATATGGTACACCCTAAGCAATATAAGTACAACATGAAAATTAGCGTGTGAAGTGTACTGTACATCATTTAAGTGTCGCGGTGCACGCCTCAAAAAACGAGCGATGTGAATGTGTGCCGGTACACCATGCGTGTCTTAAATTTTACCGTCGAGTGGCGAAAGGGCTTTTAATCCAAAAACTTGGCGCCTCTTCATTTTCCATATGCTTTTTGACACTCCACAAGTTGAACCCTAGCCATTTGCTTCCTCTCACAAGCATTCCCAAGATCAGTTGCTCTGCTAGGGTTTCCAGTGTCGATTCGGTTGTTTATGCACCTGTCGATTAATACGAAGTGGTAAGCTACATCTTTCACAGGCATTGTTGATCTTCTCTCGGCTATACATGGATTTGTTTGGTTGGATTTGGTTGGTATTATTTTGTGCTTGGTGGTTGGGAGTTTTATAGCGCCCGGTATGGGCGAGAGAATATTGTGATGTGGGGGCGGCCCGGTCTTTATTTGAAACGAGTTTTGGGATCTGATGATATATATCTGGGCCATCTGGGCCGTTATTGCTATCATTGACATTTCTATGGCGCGTTCTAAGAATATCGGGAAAGGGAAGGCATCCAGTTCCTTTATGGGACAAGCAGTGAAGAAGAGAAAATCACGATGCCGCCTCCCGACCCCGGTGAAAAGGAAGGAAAACCGTGCATACTCTTCGGAGCGGAATTATCGCGAGTGACAATGATGAAGAGATAGAAGCGATGTTGCGGAAGACTCGAGTCAAACCAGAAAAATGGGCGGTCAATTGCAAATAGGGTTTCCACTGCGAGAGGGTGTTAAATTGGGCGTTTTATATTCTCATCCCATCGAGTTATCAGCAGAATATGCATTCGGTGCACCGCCCCGAGGTTACGCGAGATACGCCCTTTATGATGGTGGAGTTACGCCCAGCGAAGAAAATCAGCGAGTTGGCCGTGTGGAGACCGGTGATGGGAAGCGGCTTGTGTCACTCGACTCGATAAGCGCGTATTATTATATTAATACTGATGCTTGAATGCGACCATAACTCTTCGAGTATTGCGACCGATGCCAGTTGTTCATGAGGCTATGTGCACGGCCGTGCCCATAGTGGATTGTAAAAAAGAATTTGTTCTGAAGCTTCGAGCAGATACATACTGATGAACAAGATCATTCCGCGATAGAATTGGGCCTAGATGACGAAAAATCCCACGTAGAAACGGATCAGTTTTGTCACGAGTCATAGTAAGGAAACTCATTGGCCGCCCGTGAGTCATATGGTGTGTAATGAGGATTTCTTCTGATATTCGTGTAATGGCATATTCCATTCCTCGTCACTTGTGACTAGTATTGTAGAGGAAAGGCGGGGATGAGGGAATAGTTAAAGAAAGAGGGTGTTACTTTGAGAGCTGGTAGATCCGCGAATAAAGCGAGGCGAAGCGGGGCATCCACGGACCTCGGCCCTCGGTGCCTTGATTGCCCTACTCCGGGATCCGCTTCATCCACGGCCCGACACCGTGAGCACGCCGCCATTGAAGAGGGATGGAGCGGATAAAGGGGTGGTTCAAGTGCATTCTCGAGAAGCAGAAGCAGCTGGATCGACGTCTCTCGAGGCTTGAGAGCCACATTTTTCAAGGAGAGCCGGCGATGGCGGATGCTACTTCTCCAGATCTAGAGGGAGATTCTGATGAATTACATGACTGTGTAGACGAGAATGCATTCTCTTCTGAGGAGGATGAGGACGACGCTGCATAGCTATTTTTAGGCTAGACTAGGGTGGTGTTGGCAATCGGGTAGTAGACCTTAGCCATGTTATGCCAACACCCATTTTGATCATTTACCTTTTCTCTTCGTTTGGCCGGTGTTACATTTCAGACCTCTTTGATTTCATATGTTTGTATTTCCTTCGACATTATACATGATGGTTACGTGTTACATGTTATATGATTGCTTACCTTATATCGATCCTTTACCGAGTTCCTTGCTTGCGTGACTACATACATTTCTTAAAGTCCATAATCCTTATTTGAATAACCAATTACATGTTAGCTGTTATAATGTTCATTGTGTAAGAATGGTTGGTTTAAATGAGTCATCTTTAGTGCGTACTAAAGTGGAGTGCCGATATTTTGTTATAATTGCTATTTTGAGATTCTTGCAGCTTGACTATCTGCAGAAGCCTTGTTGGGGTCCCGCCTAAGTGGTGGATTACGATGTAAATCCTTCTTTAGGGACTAGCAAGATGCAGTGAAGTGTGATGGGCCTACACATTTAGTGATAATTATAGTAAATTTAGCACATCTAAATCTGAATTTACCCACATTTTGGCATAAGGATAGAGTACTTAATTTCTTCATGTTTTAGACTTGTGCGAGGTCTTTGGGTTTAAAACGCAGTGTACAGGATGTATGCGGGGCTTGATATGAAGCGAGGATGTGGGTGAGCAATTGATGAAGTCTCGGGAACTCCAGCAAAGCAAGGAAAGCACCAGAGGACCAAGTGTACCGGTACATCATTTATGTGTCAGGTACACCTTATAAAGTGACGATGGGCAAAGTGTCGTACATCCCAGTAATAGGTACACATGTGCGAAAAATGGACGATAGCAAAGGGTGTGCGGAATTTACATCATTAATGTGTCTTAGATGCTACTGTGTATGGAATTGCGATTGGGCGAAATTCGATTTAATGCGAGGGTACTCTTTGTCAACGAGCAAAAAAATGGGAAAATCACATTGGAGGAGTATAAAAACAGGACCTGTAGTAAAAGCTGACTTTACTTCTAGGGTTAGAGTTTTTGAAGGGAGTTTCTCTCCATTGCTGGTTGAATTCTAAGTCAGTTAGAAGACTCTTTTATTTTGAATTGTTTTACAATTCAAGCACTTGTAATCTTTCAGCAAGAACAATTGGTTTGTTTTGATTATAGTATTTCATTTCACATTCTTAGATTTTGTGGCCAAATTCTGATTTTATAAATCTTATTTTTATGATTGCTGTCAACCCGATTATAAGCTGACATAAGTTCCATGGATTTCCTAAACCCTTAGTCTTTGGGATTCTAGGTGGAAACTCACCCTTTGATCAAAGTACAAATCCCTCGATTCCTCTTTTGAACCTCGATGGATTGTATGGTGTTATTCACTTGTCACGGAAATGATTTATAAACCTAGTTTGGCATATTCTTGACAACGTGTGAACAAGATCACCTTGGTACACGTTGTGCTTGATACAAATGCAAACTAAAGGTTCGTATTAATTGAGACAAGTGTTCCAACATTATTTAATCATCCCTTCTTTTCAAAAGGCGTTTGAATAAATCTTCCATGTCAAAAGACCATTTATCAATGGCTCTTAGATGAGTTTGTAAAATAAGAGGTGGGATTTATTTGATCAGAAGTGAGTGGAACCCTAAGAATACCAGCATTCGTCTTTCTATTTTTCTAAAACATTCAAATCAATCAATCGCAGTCAAGCAACACAACCACAATTTCCCTTGTTTACAATTTTTGTGGAGAATAGCTCTATTTGATGATAAAATTAGACCACTCCACAATGGAAATGACTGTGAAATACCACGGTATTACAATCTTTGGACAAGCTGTGATTCTGGCTTGGGAATAGAATTAGGCGTACTAATCAGGACGAAGCATCCTTCATTCCCACCATGTTGCCATAAAACTCTTTTATTACATTTATAAATCTACGGAGCTTGTATACATAAAAGATGTCATCCTTTCTTCTCGATAACTGAGATAGGTAGAGATCTACTTGCTGAAGCCTCTTTCGCTTATGAAATATTTGTTATGTAATTTATCCATCCATGCAAAATATGCCAGCTCTGAAACCCAATCGCTTTCTTTTCCCTCCTTTTGCTCAGCTCCTGCTTCTTCAGCTCCTCTCTTCCTCTTTCTGATTTCTTCAACTAATTGATCGACCTCTGCTCTCGCTTCAGCTCTTTCTTCTTCCTACCCTGTTTCTGCTTGGGTCTCTTGAACTGATTCTTGCTCTTCCTTTGTGTACTCTTCCATTATTTCGTTAAGATTAGGCACAAGGTTCAACGACTCAGACATGGTCAGAGTGAGGTTTTTGGGAATCTAGGGTTTTCAAAAGGAGAGTAAAAGATTTGGTGAAGAAAGTTGAGTGGGTTGATGGTTTATGAGGCAAGTGGCCTTTTAGGTTTCAAAAATGATCTATTTATAAGCCCAATATTTGTTTATCTATTGAATAATTCCAATATTGATACCATGATCTTTAATAGAGCTTTCCCAGCTTGTACGATGGACTGTCTCAAACGGGAAAGGTTGAGGTAGGCCCCCTTTATTTCTACCTGTTCTTGCTCTTGAAAATTGCACTATCAATCTGTATCTTATTGATTTCTATGTTCTCTTCTTCTTGCAACTTCATCTTCTCTTTCCCTGCCTCTGTTTTTAAGCCCCTTGGTGATTCATGTCAATGTTAGAGGTGAAGTCTTAGGGCAGGTTTCTTTTTCCTCCCAGTCTCCTTCTACACCACTTAAGATATAGAGCCTAGTGATCAGTGATGGATGAGGTGCCAATCCCCTGTACCCTCCTCTGTAATAACTCAAAATTGAGTTTTCTATTATCTTTCCAACACTGAACTTGTACCCTTTCAATATGGCGTACAACAATACTGCCTCCTTCTCCCTTATGGTACTCAAATGCTTGGACGGTAATATAACTGAACAAATGAAATAAAACCAAACCTTTGCTTGTTCATTCAATGCTCCTCTTGTGATGGACTCATGTGGGTTTTTCCTAGTGGCATTCCACTTTTCTTTGCTCTCAATCAGCAAATCTACAATCTTCTGGAAGTTTGGTTCCTTCACCAGTTTCTTGAACTTCGAACCATTCTTCCTCTCGTTCAGATTGAAAGTTTGATCAATATCCTCCCTTCTAAACGATATCCATTTACCTCTAACATATACTGTGTTGTCCTTCATTCCCACCATGTTGGCATAAAACTCTTTTACTCATTACACCGTCCACAAGGCCATATGCTCCGCAGAAAGATGTCATCCTCTTCTCGATAACTTCTTGGAATCTTTGAGATCCACTTATTTGAAGCCTCTTTCGCCTATGAAATCTTTGTGTTGTAATTTATCCCTCCGTAAAAATATGCTAGCTTTGAAATTGATCGCTTGCTTTTTCCTCGAATTTTCGCTCATGCTTCTTGACTCTCTTCCTCTTTCGTTCTTATTGATTGCTCGACCTCTGCTCTCGCTTAAGCTCTTTCTTCACCTTACATTTACGCGAGTCAGCGAGCTGATTCTTGCTCTTCCTCTGCGTACTCTTCCATCATTTTGTTCATATTAGGCACAAGGTTCAACGGTACAGACATGGTCAAAGTGAGGTTTTTGGGAATCTAGGGTTTTCGAAAGGAGAGAAAAAGATTTGGTGAAGAAAGCTGAGTGGGTTGATGGTTTATGAGGCAAGTGGCCTTTTAGGTTTCAAAAATGATCTATTTATAGGCCCAATATTTGTTGCACCATCTATTGGTATCAATTCAATATTGATACCATGATGTTGTGAGCTTTCAACTTGCTCTGATGGACTTGTCTCAAATATGGGGAAAGGGTTAGAATTGGGCTGAAACTGTTTTACCTCTGTTCTTGCTCTTGAGCTGCACTATCAATCTGTATCTGATTGATTTCTATGTTCTGTTCTTCCTCTCTTGCAACTTCAGCTTCTCTTTCCCTGCCTCTGTTCTTAGGCCTTAATTGCTTCAAGTGATGTTAGAGTGAAGTCTAGGCTGAGGTTTCTTCTTCCTCGGTCTCCTTTTACACCGTGAGATATAGAGCCTAGTGATACGGTCTTGGATGGTGCCAATCCCTTGTACCCTCCCTCTGTAACCAACTCAAAATTGAGTTTTCTATTATCTTTCCAACGCTGAACTTGTACCCTTTGATATAGTACAGCAGTGCGCCTCCTTCTCCTTATAGACACTCAAATGTAAACGGTAATATAACTGAACAAATGAAATAAAACCAAACCTTTGCTTGTTCAGTCAATGCTCCTCTTGCGATGGACTCATGTGGGTTTTTCCTAGTGGTATTCCACTTTTCTTTGCCCTCAGTCAGCAAATCTACAATCTTTTGGAAGTTTGGTTCCTTTACCAGTTTCTTGATTGAAAGTTTGATCAATATCCTCCCTTCTAAACGATATCCATTTTCCTCTAACATATACCTTGTTGTCCTTCATTCCCACCATGTTGCCGTAAAACTCTTTTACTACATCTACAAATCCTAGAGCCTTGTGCTCACAGAAAAGATGTCATCCTCTCTTCTCAATAACTTCTTGGAATAGTGAGATCCACTTGTTGAAGCCTCTTTCTCCTATGAAATCTTTGTGCTGTAATTTATTCCTCTAGGCGAAATATGCCAGCTCTGAAACCCAATCGCTTGCTTTTCCCTCCTTTTGCTCAGCCCCTGCTTCTTTAGCTCCTCTCTTCCTCACTACGATTTCTTATTGATTGCTTTCGACCCTACTGCTCTCGCCCATTTCTTTCTTCTTCACACTTTGTTTCTACTTGGTCGCTTGGGCCAGTTCTTTCTCTTCCTCTGCGTACTCTTCCATCATTTCGTTAAGATTAGGCACAAGGTTCAACGACTCAGACATGGTCAGAGTGAAGTTTTTGGTAATCTAGGGTTTTCGAAATGAGAGAAAAAGATTTGGTGAAGAAAGCTGAGTGGGTTGATGGTTTATGAGGTAAGTGGGCTTTTAGGTTTAAAAAATGATCTATTTATAAGCCTAATATTTGTTGCACCATCATTAAATGTCACGACAAAAACTAACCTAGGGTTTATTCCCTTTTTAATTTTATGTTGCGACATTGAAAAATAATGTCGTGACATATTTTCTACACTAAATTAAAAGCTATGTCTATCCTTTATCGCGACAGAGCAAGAATGTCGCCACAGTAAAAATATGATGTTTAAGTAATTTTATGTCATGACAAAAAGAAAAATTGTCGCGACAAACACCCTCTTTGCAATATCATAGTCTAAAGCCAACTTTGTCACGACATAGAGAAAAATTGTCGCGACATAGAAATATGTTGCAACATAGATAGGGGTCAGTTCAAATCAAATGATGTTGCGACAAAGAAAAACATTGTCGCGACATAGTTTGTGCTTCTCTAGTTAAATGATGTAGCAACATAAAAATTTATGTCGTGACATAATTTCCTGCGGCTTCTAGAAGACTAACCCAGTCTTTGTTGCGACATTAAGAAACAATGTCGCAACAGTGTTTTGGTAATATTGTCGCGACAAAGAAAAAATATGTCACGACAATGAAAATTTTTTTTCTCAGAGTTGCACAATTCACATTTTTCAATCAAGTAACATTTAAAGCACTGTGCATTCATTCATACCAGTCAGAACATACTTGTGAAAACATATCTAATCATCAAATAACCTCAATTCAAGTATGAATAATCACATTTCATTTCTTCACTCAATATGATTCAACAAGATGATATTCAGAGTATTCAAAGAATAGGAACAATACAACTACTATTTATTTTCTGCTATAAACAAAATTACATTCCCCTAAACTTCAACTATGCATTATCATTAAAGAGCAAGTTAGGGAAATAGAAATACTCCCCCTTGTAGCATTTTCTGCATAATCAGTTTGAGAGAGTACGCGTTCTAATAAAATCCATTTCTAATTCAGCTTCACTGTACCTGAAAAATCAGCAAAAACAACAAATAAAAATTCAAACAAAATTAAAACTAAACTTCAAGCACACAATATTTAACCAAAACAAGCTAGCCATGAAAATTAAAATTTGCTTGGGTTGCCTCCCAAGAAGCTGCTCAGTTTAATGTCTCTAGCTAGACATTTGCTGAAGAATGTCTTCTTTTCAGCAAAATTCTCCTCTCTCTTCAAATCTAAATCAATCTTCATTTAAGCTTCTTCCAAGGTAATGCTTCAATCTCTGACCATTCACTTTAAACTCACTTCCATAATCAATTTTCAGTGTTAATGCACCAAAGGGTGTACTTGCTACTATTGTATAAGGACCACTCCATCTTAACTTTAGTTTTGAAACAATTTTAGCTTGAATCAGATAATAAGACTTGTTCTCCGCTGAATTCCTTCCTCTTTATAATCTTCTTAACTGGTTACCATTTCTTTGTCTTATCTTGTATATATTTCGTGAATTATCAGCTTGTAAGCTTCATTCCTCAACCTTCCAAATCATCTAATCTGAGTAATCTTTCTTCTTTGCAATTTTGAAAGTCAGTAATTCAATGATAACACATAGCTTGCATTCTAGGTTCATGGAGACAAGGTTTTCCAAATACACTTATATGGGGACATTCCATTTGAGTTTTGTGCTAAATTTATGGTAAACCCACAATGCATCATTCGTAGTTTATAATTAATCTTTTTTCAAGTTTAGATTCTCATCAAGTTTTCTCCGTAATTTTTTTATCTCCCCGCTGAAATTTTTGGCTCTGGCCTGATTCACCTGAGGCAGATGTGTCAACCCATTTACAGAACCGATTCCAAATGATAATGAGTTTCCTTTGCAAAACTTCTATTTGCAAAATAGCTCTCCTTTATCACCAATGATCGTCTGAGTGCTCCAAATCCATACTTAACATTCAGAGTAAATCCACAAACTAGGTGATTGCATCATTTGACAAGCTAATATTGCTTCCACCATCTGACAATAAGATAATCTGTATGGGTTTAGAGAATGGTTAGATTTCTAAAATCAGATGATGGAAAGGTCCCATGGAAGTCTGAGTCCCACATCAAAACTGACCACTGTGTCAGCAGGGCATCCCATTCTTTTGGCTATGTTTTCCATTCTCCGACATTTATCACTAAATGTTTACTCATGCAAATAGTCCTCAACAGAGTGTTCAATAGATAAAACTAATGGAGAATTTTATGTTTATTCAGATCTCCCCTGTAAATATGTCCTCCATATGTAGATCTACGATACTATCACTGATTTCATCTTCTTCTAAGCTGGGCATTATATCCGATCATCACATCTCATTCATCTCTCTCCCGAAAAGGCAGTGGATCATCCTAAATGTAGAATCTACTATTAGTTCTCAACTTTCTTTCTCGTTAGTCAATAATCCATATGGCATAATTCCACAAGCTGGGTAATTCAAAATATCAATATTGTACTCTTGTAGGTTTCTGACCTGATATTCAAAAGTCAGCTTGTCATCACAGCATGATGTATTTCACCTTCCTTTCTTTAGGCTCTCTTTTTCCCCAACTAGACAAGCGATGTTTACTCGCATTGTCACTACCCTTTCTCATTCTTTAATTTCTGTATCAAACTCGCAGAAGAATAACAGACCATCCGATCACCCTTGGTTCGCATCTTTCCTTTACAATTATGATGATCTTAATCGTAGCTGGTGATCGTTTGGTGTGTCTGTATATAACACAGACCCCAATATAATGGTCAGACTTTTTCATAAGCAAACACCATTGCCAACATCTCTTTTTCAAATAGAGATTAGTTATTCATAGGCTTCATTGAAAGTTTCATTCGATAAAAGTATGCGGTCTTGAATATCCCTCTGCTCTTTCGTCTCCAATATAACTCCATTATAATCCATCACCTGTGCATCACAAGACACTCAAATTCCTTTCTGGTTCCAATACGTGTGTTACCATGATTAAGAGCATTGTCTAAACTTGATCAAGCTCACATCAAATGGTGCTTGTATTAATTCATAAAATCAAACCTGTGATCTTTTCAAGACTCAGATAATGGTCTAGGATTTCATGTTAAGTCCACACTTCAGTAAACCAAGATGTCCCCTGGAAACTTGTATCCCTTCTGATCGTTGAGGTAGGTGGTAGGAGAGTTTTGTGATAGAAACCTTGTCTGGTCTACTTCTAATATAGCTACAAAAATTGTGTCCTCATATTGTCACTCCTGGTGTCATCAGCTGAAAAGACATTTTTTCCAATTTAGAGAGCTTACATTTTGTCTCACACTCCTTTTAAGTAATTCATAAGTTTCCAAATTTTCCGACATCAAACCTGGATCCATATAGCCTAGGAAGTCATCCATGTGAAGATATATATTTGGTGTTGTGGTGCAGGCTTATATAATTCAAATAGTAACCCTTTCCCGAAAAACAGAGGGTGCCACAAGGACATGTGTAATGTAGTCTTCTCCCCGATCCTCAAATGAACTATAGCAACCTGTTTAGCAAACTAATATCCATCAAGAAAACAAATGATGTCCTGCTAACTGTCTCAGCATTTGGCTAATGAAAGGGGAGTAGATATGATCCTTTATAGTAGTAGTGTTTAGGTTTTCTATAGTCTATACACTCCCTCCATCCCACAAGCCTTATAGGAATTCAACACCATTTTTTCCTATTTCAACACAATGAATCCACCCTTCTTAGTAGAAACCACATGAACTCGCTTCACCATAAGGTTATTTGAGATCGTGTATATATGAATCCTACATTCAGCCATTTCTTAATACTCTTTTCTCGACAACCTCTTTCACATCGGATTCGTAAGATTCTTTCGATGTTCCATCGAGGTCTTTGTATTATCCTCTGTATGATCTTGGTGTATGCAACCTATGACTAATTCTCAAATTTCTAATGTACTGCTAAATTGCTTCTTTGTTTTTTTTTCTCTAATCCTCCACTAGTTTTATAAGTTCTTCAAGCTCTCTACTAACAGTTGAAATAATAAATAAAGTTTAGCTTTTTCTCGTCTAGGAAAGTATACTTTAATCATTGCACTTTAAGGTTCACCCTTAAACTTGTTTATGTTTCTTTGGCTCCTCTTTATTGTCGCATATCTTTTCTCATATTGTCTCTCATTCATGTTTTAAAGTAGACTGCTTCTTACACCACAAATCCAGAATGCGTAAATTCACAATCAAGACTATTAAGATAATGAAATTCATCTCATTTTCATTATTTAGCTCAAAATTTACAAACTAAAAATCTCAGTCTTAATCGATGGAATCCAGTAGTTTCTGGGCTGTAGGCCTTGCCAACTAGACTTCAAACTCACTGCTTTTAAATCCTGTGTTCAACTTGAGACAAACGCTTTTCTCCCTTACCTGAGTAAGTTCCCTCTTTTCTTCACGATCTACACAAGCACTCCAAATAAGAAAGGTCCCTCCAAGAAGCAGTGCTGAACTCTCAGGTGTCGTTCCTTTCTCTTATTCACATGATTACAAGTCCATGAAAACAGATTTTCCCACCTGATGGAGCTACAAAGATCTTTCAAGGACTCTTTCCGAAGTGCCATTATCCTATTTGCCATTTGTAATGTCACACAGGAGTAAGCCCCCGTGAACCGAGTCTCTTGAACCACTATTAACAAAGCATCGTTGTCGTTAGGCCCCGAGTCATTCAAAGCTTTCTAAACCTTCCAAAATTCTAATGAGCAGAATGGTGGTAGCTGCTTAGTATCCCATACATCTTCACGTAGTTCTTCAGATCATCACACTCGCGATGTAGCCATCGGTTCGGCTCACTCCTTTTCTCTTCTCAGCTTCGTATCGTCCTTAAAAATTTTAAATATACTTTAGCATCTCGAGTCAATGCCTCTCAGAAAAGTGGTATGTCGATTCTATCTTCTTAAAGACATCCAAGAATCTATAGAGAACTCCGCTTCTTCCAGCTTAGCGCTTAAGTCTATGAGGGAAGGGGAACAATAGGCATGTGTAGACACAGCCATTTTTTTCTTCTTCAATTTTCTCTCCACTTCATTGCTTTCAGCTACATCAGCTTTTCGGGCCTCCTCTTCAATGATTTTTTGAATCTTAACTTGTTTTCTTTTCTGTAGCTTTCTTTCTCCTTTCCAACTTTTCTTAGTCTTTTTCTTCTCTCTTCTTTCCGGTTTCTACCTCTCTTCCAGCTCCAGAGTTACTACCATGCAATCCTTGATTCTTCCTCAGGTCATCACTGGGAGGCATCCATTCTACATTGTTGTGGCCACCGCCCCACCATGGTTCCAACCTTCCTGTATTTTGTAACAAGATAGCCTCCTCAACACATAGAGGAAAGGAGTTTGTCTCAAATGCAGTCATAGATCAGAAAATTCCCTTCCTCAGAATGTGCAAAGAATTTTCCATTTTCCTCCGAAAGATAGGGGAACAGATCATTATTCAAATGAGCTGTGAGACATTCTTTTCGGTCCCCGATCGCTTCACTTCTTGTTGCTATTGTTGTTGTTGTCATGGTTCGGCTGGAACGAGAAGATAATGTTGTTGAAAATTTTGGCTCCAGGTTCTGACCTTGCCGCAATCCCTCCCTTGTTATAGAGAAATTCTGTTGCTCTTTGTGCCGGTGAGTAGTCGAGCGGCTTAACACAGTAACCTCTATTAGCACGAGATGCAAGCAGCTCTCAACTGAGATAGACCCCTGCTTGCCAGTCCTCTTCTGATTCTTCCTTTTCATTTTTACCAATTGTTCTATTTCATATTTGTTGAGTGCATTTTTCTCTCATGATTCCTCATTTTGCCATTTAATGCATCTTAATTTGCTTCATGGCACCTCATCTGTCTGCTTCCTCTCTTTCATAATACTTCCAAGTCCGTTTATCGTCCCAAAGTCCTGCATTAAGCTTCTAGAGACTACATTCGGGGTGCTGTCTCCCATCAATCGCTTTGACTTTCCACTATTCTTTTCTTTTAAAAGCCCATGTAGCTAGAGGCCTCCGCAACACTCACACCTGAGTGCATAATTCATAGCCCAGAAAATATCCGCCATCCTCAGTGGTCAACTCATATCTCCACATGCATCTTTCACGTCTTTTCATTCTTCCCATGCATTATATGGAGATCTTCATCCCTCTCTCCCCCGCTGAACACTAGTAATTTCTCTCCTGCTGGCTGGGAAAGCGAGGCGGAAGAATCGGCCTCACGCAAGCCTCCACCAACTCTTCCCAATTACTCACTAATCCAACAGGCAATGACTCAAACCAAGTCACACATCTCTCTCAAAGAAATTGAAATACAGCCTTGATCACTGGTCTCACCCCATTCATAATCCTTGACCGTATTAGCCATCCTCATAAATCTTCCTGAGTGTGCTCGTTGAGTCTCACCAAGATTCTGCTGAATCAGGTGTGTCGCACACCACCGTTGATAAAAGTCGGGCTCACTCCAAACTGCCCCAGGCCTCTATAGCCAGCTGCCCCACAATTAGAGACATTCATCTCTCACAACAACTGGGAACTGTAAAAGTCCCTTCATAGTCATCACCCTCCCAAGCGTCCCCTCCGCTCCCGCCCTCAGAACAGGCTGTATCTTCTCTCCATTGATCTCATATAGTTGTTGATTCAACAACACTATTAACATTTCAGATCTAGTGCTCTTCTAGTTCCTGTATCCATAAAGGCAGCCTCTATTTCCGTTTTCTATGCATGTAAATCTTCCTTAAACAAAAACACCCCTAGGATCACATTAAATATGTGGAAAATTAACTATGTCAATCAAGCTCATAAATATTTTCTTAGCTTACCTGTGAGCTAAATTAAAAATCACCTCACATTTTCTGTAAAATTATGATGTAAATAAAAATGTGCAAATTAACACCCTCTTTGTTTAGAATATTAATATTTAAATTCACTATTCAGTCCCCAAGAACGACACATAAACTCTGATTAGATCTGATTTACATAGACAAAAAAACATATCAATAGTGTTTGAAGACCAAACAAACTCAATATGATAAAGTAAGTAAAGCAACTGTACTGTAATTCACCAAGAACTAACGTCCTTTCAGAAGTCAACGGCACCATAAACTTGATCGACCATCTAATTCAAAATTGTAAAATACATTGTTTGCCTTAGATGAGAAGGCTTCCATTGAAAAATGTGTTTTGGGTCTAGATCACTGCAAGTGCACATACCATTCAAGTAATAAAAGTGGATTTAAGTCCAATTATTGTTCCCATGAAGATTAATGAGAAATCTAAACATCAATTACCCCATCTACTCAAGATCATTGCTATTTGAACTCCAAAGTTAAAAATGGTTTGGTTCTAACTAACATAAAAGTAAAGACTAAATAAAGTTCCATAACTATATATATAGCAAATTTAAAGAATTGATTGAAAGTTCAACGGTAAGTTAACACTGGAATTTGATCAAGTACAATTATCAACACCCCTCGATCATTTTATAAATATACCACAAACGCAATAGCGCCTGAAACCAAAATCGTCGTAAAGATGCAAGATAGTGGGAGAAGCCTGGTTTCCTCCATTAATCCACTGTATTGATTTTGCATTAGATATCTTATATTCCCTTTCTGACATGAGTTCATCTTAGTTGTATTTAGTATCAGAAACCCTTTCTAAAATTCAATATTTTTCCTTTTCATATTTCGGCCAGACTCCAACCTTAGACTGACTAAAGAGAATTTGCAGTTCTCAGACACGGTGATATCACAAGCCCCAACTAACTGGTAACCCCATCCATCGAATCCGATGGGGTGGCTCCTTCATCCTTGATTAGATCTCTAACACTTGGGATCACAGATCCTTCCCACTGATTACAGAGAAAACCTCTCATCAATTGAAACGATACATCATCCAATTATCCTTGCCATTCAGCGAGTAAGAAGTGATTCAGTCATAATCTTTAAGAGTTTAATAGTTCCATTAACAATATTAGTCTCAACATACTCCCTCAAGCAACTGCTCCATACCTCCTCAGAATCCCCGTCCCTGTGTCACCCGCAGGGGCTTCCAGAAACTGAGCAAGATACGCCTTTCCCTGCAGATGCTGCTTCAACTTAATGTAACTTCCAGATCATTACCAATTAAGTAAATTCAAGATTTAACCCGTGACATTCTTTTAAGTTGAGCTAAAACAATAATAAACACTCGATCCAACTGCAGGAAGCTCTATTTTCTTAAAACCTGATTGAAGTAACTGGTATGGGATTCAAATGATTAGGAAAATTCAACAAAATTGTGCGAACCCGACTTAATGAACTCTAGAAAATTTCCACTCCATTCATGCATCGACAATAATGAAAACATAAACTTTTACAGTTGAACCCAAAATTTCAAAACTCTCACTGCATCACTATTCAACTCCTAAAAGAAACTGAATCTAAAAATGCTAATCTAAAAACCATTCTAAACAAAAGAAAAAAAGAAAATAATATATAAAGAGTTTCAAATAATTCAAGTTCCCGGGTTCGCTGAAGCTACGGAGTAGTGCCCTAGATGCTGCTATTTATGTAATTTCTAAACATTGGCCACTTTCAGTTTCAAACTAGATCCCAAAATTATGGCCCAATATGTCCTTTATCAATGGCAGCCAAAAAATCAAGTCATAAGATAGCTAAGTATCTGCTCCCAGCTCAGTTTGCAGTCTCTAGTAGTTCCCGTCGGCCAAAAGATATAAATTCTTTATTCTTCTAACCCACATCACAACAGAGTTTCTGTCGCTGACAGTAGCTGTGCCAAAGAAATCCTGTTCACTGCCAACAGTGTGGGGTGTTCAGGTCACTGACAATTGATGCCTCAGAATTGAATTTTGAATAATATGTCATTTTTCAATAATAGAACTTCTTTGTCCCGACAACAGTTTCCTCTTCTCACAGTAGATCAATTATTAGGCGGCAGAGTTTCGCCTTCCTTCGTTGTTTTATGGTCATATGTGAGTTTTTGGAATGTCATGGATTATAATTCTTAACTCTTTCCTCGTCTAACAAGTCGCAACGCTCCTCGTCTCCACTCTGCCGCTCTCTTTCACCCCTCTATGTCATAACTAGTTTCCAATTGTTGTAAACAAAGATCCTCACTTGAGTTCTTCTGGTCTCATTTGTTTAAGTGACATAGTAAGGAAATGTTAAGACATTCTTTGTGGTTTTTCAACTCCTCTTATCACGATAAAAGAAAAAAGCATACATCGGCTGACTCAGCTTGTCATCAAGACCATGAGGTTGAATCCAGTTTGATACTAGACTTTCTTTTCTTCATTCACAATATTTTCTTCTTTAATCCTTTGTCACTGTAGACCTCACTTTGCCCTCAACACTTGTGCATTTATCCGAGGTGCCATACTCACCCATCTGTGCTCATATACACCACCTCACAAGGGGTCTCCTTTAGTTTAGTCTGCTCCAAGCCCTCAGTGGCCATATGTGGTCCAATGGAGGCGTATGGTCTAGTTTCAGAGTGTCAATAGTGGCTTATTTTTAGTTATCAGCATTAAAAGAGTACAAGTGGCCCCGAGGTTTTAATATCTCAACTCAAAGCTTTATTAGAGCATACAAATCTGTAGCACTCAACTCTGTTTGACTGGATTTCCTTTGTCCAAACTTAGAATCGCTGCAACGCTTGAGCCTTGTTGATCCCTTTATTCGCCAAGGAGGGCTTTTGTTAAAATTATAATTTTTTCAACCTCTGACACCAATCGGTATTTGACTGTCTAGTCAGTGCAATACTATACAAATAATCGTTAGGTAGATTTTGGTGAGTACCCTCCTGTTTTGATCATATTCTATCCAAACTTTGAATAAAACTCGTTTTTTGTTGGTCTCCTCTATTCTTCTCAGGGAACATTCATCAAAATTCCATAATTTTCCTTAATCGGATGACCCGGTTGGGACACATCTGCTCAACCGGTTGAGGTCGGGCCACCTTGTGTGGAGCGCTGTTGTGATTCGAGCCCAAATCCTATATGGTTCGGGCCCCATAAGTCTGAAGCCCCGACCATGGTAGGCCAGGGTCCATTTTGGTCTTGGTAGCTTGTTATTTGCAGCCCACACTATGAATCCATATGGAGCTATTTCAGAGGAAGCAACAAAACTGCAGCCTTGTGTGTTGAAAATGAGGAGAGGAGTCACAAAGCTGTTTCCGGTAGACCGATTGGGCTCTTTCCAAAGCTTCTGAAGGTGGAAAACACTCAGGTGGGCCTCAGAGGCTGAGGTGGGAATCAGTACAAAAGGAGAGAAAAGATCAAAGTGGTGCGGACCTGGAGGGGCACTTCCCCAGTTCTTAATCTGACATTCTGATGATTTTTCCTTGATAAGTTAGCTTGTTTCTTTTCTCTCGTATTTGTAGAAGAGGCAAGAAGACATCCCGGGCTCCACTCTCTTCTTGAAGGGACATATCCTCGACTAAATTAGAGGTTTTTCCCTCAACCATTTGAACCGGTTTTCACGCGCCTCATATTTGAGAGCCACCACGCTCGCTGGCATCCTGCGCTTTAAAACAATCTGATCGTTCTTATTATCTCACTCATCCTGAGCTGAGAATCACACTGCTTATTTTGTTAGTTTCCCATTCTTTGCTGGATATTTGGACCAAATTTTATGTTTTCCCTCAACCATTTGAACTGGTTTTCACGCCATACGTATTCTTGCCTCAATCAGCTTTCTCACGGGCGGGGCCCCATGAGTAAAACAACTGATTGTTTTAGTTATTCTCACCTCATCCCCAGCCTATGAACTCACAATCACCGTTGTTTTGTTAGATTCCCACTCCCTGAGTAAAGGTCTCCTGAACATTTTGATATCGCGGTTCTTAAACTGACTGGGTCCGTTAAACCGGATCATTTGGTTCATAAAGTTCGCTTTAGAACAAAGCAGCTTGGGTAGTCGGTTTCGTTTTGTGTTGGTTCTGGTCATTCAAAGTTGAATTCTGTATTCTGTTTGTCTTCTTGAATCTCCCTGACTTTGTGTGAAGTTCGAAATTTTTTTTGAAATTTTTTTCCAAACTTGCCCCAGATCAGTTGGGAAACCAATCCAAAATTATCTGTTTAGGTTCTGGTTTGTGAATGCATAATGGGGGCTTTCTTGTTTGTGTTGGTCCTTGATCATTTTGAGTTTAATTTATCTCCCGCTTTATTCCTTTTGAATTCTGACTTGTAAGAAGGTTCTGAAAATTTTTGAAATATTTTCTCAACCGTTGTATTCCTTCTGTTTGAAACCTAAATCACTGGCCATTAGTTCCGTTTGGTCGAATTTCCTGGAAAAGCGCGCAGGTAGTTTGTTTATTTGATGCTGGTCCTGGGTCATTTGAGCTCTGGAATTGCTCTCCGTTTATCTTGTTGATCTACGACCAGGGGTGGTGTTGTCTGAAAATTTTAGATCTTTTCTCAACCTGATGTGGACCTGTTGGGAAAACCAATCAAACGCTTCATCGTTTAGGTTTTCCAAACTGTACAGCTTTGTACTTTGCTTTGTCATTGGCTCTTGGTCATTCGAGTCGGTGAATTGCACTGCTTATTTTATTAGATTTAGTTCCACAGAGGAATTTTTTGATACAAAAATTTCAGAATTTTTTATCAATCGTTTGACTTGTTGAGAAATAAATTCAACCGGTTGTACAAGATACTCCACATGGGCCCCATATTTTAGCATGTTTCAAATTCCGAACTATTATGACGTGCCTTAGTTGTCCCAAGTGAACCCCGAGGCTGCCTTTTAGGCCTAAGTTCAGTTTCATTTGAACAAAGTGTAGTAGGCAAATGGATCAGGCATGGTTTGGCTTGTGGGATTTTGGGTATGAATGTGTGCTAAAGTAGGTAAACCACTTACCTCCTTTCTTCTAATTCTAGCTTCCTTTCTTTTGTAGCTGGATCCACATTTTGGTTATTTTAAATGTATTAGATGTATGGATGGTATTATTTGTCTTACCTTCATTCCCCTATCAGGTAATGGCTATTAGGACCCTAGTATACGTTAGGAAGTGCTGTATTTGTTTCCTTCATATGCATACATGGTGTTTTTAGATTTTTGACATTTGTGATTTATTTAGCCTGACTCGATCTCTTATGCAAAGGCCGGGTTAGAATCTTGTTAGGTATGCTGAATGTCAGGGTAAATTTTCAGAATTCCACATGGATGCTTGTGCTTCAGTGTCATGCAGGTTGCTGGTGTTTCCATATGAATCTTCTTGATGGTAAATACAAAGGTAATGTGTGAATCATGTGTGAATGCCACGCCATTCGCCTCGTCGAGTTAAGCCTTTAAGCACGCAGATACCAATTAGGGTCAATCGAGGTTGTATTGCCTAGCCTCAGACTATCCGATCCTCAGACCCATATGCTCCCAAGACACCCAATCTCATTAGTAGAGGTCAGAGTTCCAGTTGTAGGGGGCACCATACGTAGGTGTGTGTTCCTTCCCACAGGTAATCCGTCCGATCCCTGATCTAGAAATTTAGTTTTCAGACCGCTTTTTTCCATACACTCCGAGTCATCGGGCTTTTTGCTTCACTGGTTTTCCTTCATAAAATAACAGTCAGGTGCGGTGGTGACCTAAAGAAAAATCTGTCTCTCGAGACTATGATTTTCTAAAATTCAAAATCAACCCACATTTTCCTTTTCATTTAAAAGCGAAGTCGCCGCCCGTAGATCGTGGTCCACAAATTGACTTACTCCATTGGAACCAATCCAAGGTGATCTCAGTTTCATAAGAGGATGAAGCTTGAACTTGAGTCAGGTATACTGGAGCACATGGCTCCTCCTAGATCGAGGCTCGGGGTTACGAGATAACACGATCATACACTCATCAATTCGTCTGTGTGATTCGCAGTGATCTGCCCGGCTGATGTCTGTGTCTTAATCTGGCTTCAATTACAGCACGCTCTCCTTACATTACACTGCATTCCAGCTTACAACATTCGGGACTAGGGCTTAGAGGATCAGAATATGTGTAGATTTTTGTGATAGGTCAGTTTTTCAGCGTGATGATTGTTTATCGATGACTACTTCCTTCGGTGATGACCGTCATTGCCAGGTTCATGTACGCATTCTAATCGTTTAGTCTCGTCACCATTCCTGTGATTGCTTATGCATTTTTGGGAGTCATTCTGAACCTGCTTCGTGGTCACCGCTAGTGGGTTTCGGGAACAGTGTCTGAAGATGGGGCGGCATATATATCGGTTTACTGGTTAACAATTGAGATGACAGATGTCTGAGCAATGAAGACCTGTATATAGCTCGAGCCAGATTTCATGGATACACGCGCACAAGTGTGTCACTTTGATTACCACGATCTCTGGGCCTGTATCCCTGTGGTACGGCCGCTATAGCCTTTTAGACTTGCCTCTTCTCTCTTTGTTAGCTTCTATTATCCTTTACTCCCTAAGGTATTACTTCACATGTGTCAAATCTCGCTCCTTCATACGTGGAGCCATTTTCTGATTAGATGTTAAAGATCACATTTGTCAGCCACTATTCTTGGGGAGAGATTTCCTCATCGTGGGATCAAGATACCCGGATTGATTTCCTGATTTGATGAGTCACCCGGACCGGTATTCTTTACTTCTTCCGGTGATTATTACTGTGGCTGAGAGTAGACCCAAATCTCAGCCGATTCGATCTAGGTGTATCATGTTAGAGATTCGATCCATAATGCTGAAATGTGATATCAAATTCATAGATGACCTTGGGGTCAAGTTCACCGTCACTCTAAAATTAAAATGAGAGTCATTTGATACTTACAGCATCTCTCCGGATGCTATGGAATCGATGAGATGATCGACGGCATCAGCCCATCCATCGCCACTCTGTGGAGGACCTCCCAGATGACTCTGCACCCCACCCCATCATCCGCCACCCCAGCATCACATCCCTCCTGGACCACCCGGGATGAAGAGACTCATATAGCTCCACCTCATCACCTCACCACATCCTGACCGCCCAATTCAGACAACACGGTTTATACGCTTCCACCCATAACTCACCACCTTAACGGGTTCAATCACTTCATGTTATGCTGAGCTTTGTTTACACGGTCACTAAGTGACCATGCCACATTCTATCAGGACCCCAGACCGATTATTGATGCAGACACCCCAGCCCGATTTGATGGATCGGCGGTGAGATGACTGTGTCTCTGATGCTTCAACTTGAGCCAGAAGTCAGGACTGATACACACCTTCCAAAGGCAAACACAATGAGTCCCCAGCCCGACATCAGAGGCAGCCACCGGGATTAAAGGCTCCGATTCCCGACTCATAGCTGATAGCTGCAAGTCGTCATATGCAATCTTTCACGCCAGATCGATTGATGCACGGCATTGATTACGTTTTTCCGTCATTGTGAGTATGCATCACTGGCTCAGGGTTTTCTGGCACTCACCCACCTTCGAAGTAGGGACATGCCAATTCCCAGGACAAGATACCTGGCGCAGATTCTTTAACACGGAAATGACAGATCATCCCTGAGAGTGAGGCCCGGTGCGAGGCCTGATGAGTCATTCATCATTATCTCCTACTGGTGAGAATGATAGCACAACAAAGAGGACACTCTCGAGCGCATCCAGATCTCAAAGATGATTATGTTTAGCCGTACCTTCGCTATAGCATCTCACGGCTTCCCAGATGTGACTGACTGATGACCAGTCTCTCGTTAACGTTTCTCCCCACTATGTAAGTGTGAGTGATTCAAACACTGAACACAAATTACAAATAAGTATTACCATAGATCATTATTCTAATCCCCAAAGAATAATGCTATAATAAACGTATAGTCCAAGTATATTTCTTTGCCAATTATAACGATTAAGCTTTTATGCTCTTCCTTGAAGAAAGAGATAACTCTTCTTCTGGTTAGATCCAGATCCTGCAAGGTATAGATCTAATGAAGCGGGCTTGAAAGTCTGAGATCCCAAATAAGAGATTCAAAGAATTCAACTAATCCACTCCTGCAAGATCTTGCTTCAGCAAGAATTATTCACCAGATCAGAACGATATATCCAAAGAACCTGAAAAACAATGAAAGAATAGATATGTAAACCATGAATAAAAGAAATAATGCTTGAAATAAAAGAAATAAAAAAAATTAAAGAACTGGTCCTGACATTAGTTTTAGTAAGGGAGTATTAAAGATAAATATCAAGTAACACTCATTCCCGTGGTGGTATAACCCCTCTCATGAATCTTGTCACGAACCCCGATTTAGAACTGGCCCAAGGAAGATGGTAATGCCAGTGGATCCCTCCTCCCAATCTGTGGATATTTCTATCATCTAACTTTCTTGGTTCAAGACGGAGGGATTAGATACAATCACTTTATCTCAGTCATGCCTGCTCCGGTATTTTCTTTTCGTCACTTCATAATTGGAAACATGGACTGAAACCTTAGCCCAAGATGACAAAGGCACAGGCTTCATAATTATAAATTCACTTCATCCCAAAATGGAATGGGTCATTCTTTCCCTGATTAGATCCTGTTAGTCACCTGGATCAGAATCCTTACTCATTCAACGAGAGGTATTAAGATCCCTCCATTTATTCTTAATCGATGTTTTTTCAGTCCAACCCAATTCCCGCCTTTCGCTTGTAGTGGTGAAGATCAGATCATTAAAAATCACAAAGCCCATTTGATCCCCCAATATTAGGTTTGTGCAGCACCAGAAACTGTCTCATTCACTCGTAGGGCTCACCTCCTCCGTGGCTTCCCGGGAAATTCTGAAAATCGAGCAATGAAACAATCCACACTGGCGACAGTGTATAAGATCATCTGATATTCGGATCAAAATACAAAATAAACAAAACCCAACAAGCAAATTCCAAACTGGGTCTGGGGCAGAGTCTCATGTACTTCACAGAAAGATAAATCTTAACAATTAAAGAGTAAATTCAACTGGGTTGGGTTTCTAAATTACTTCATTAATAACTTTGGGAATTGGTGAGTCCCTTAATCAAGAATCATCAGAATTGGGAACCTAATTTAATTCCAAATTTGTTTGATCAAATGAACCGTAAGATAATTTAAAGAAAATGAACATCTCCTGATTCACCTTCAACTCAAAACAAATCTCAGAACATCCAGATCCAAAACTAAATGAATAAAAATTTACCTAACATGTAACTAAAACAACTTGAAACAAAGAGAAAAAGAAAAATTAAAATAAAATACATCATCTTAGGCCGCTTCCAGACTTCTGCTCGAGGCTTCGTTTTCAAGAGCTTCGCTTTCCTTCTGTAGGTACTGTTTATTTGATGGGGTGGTTCTGTCATCCGCAACCCTCCATGCACTCGTGGCTTCCCAAAATTAACCTGGGCCATCTTGTTTGTTCTCCATTGTGTTCCGCTATTCCATTCGTGGGTGTCGCACTCCCTTCTAGGCTTCAGGCCGCATTTCCATCGCAAATGTTTCACATAGCTTCACGTTGATGTTTCATTATTTCAACTCTATACGTCGCATTTCAATTTTATGTATCAGATTCAGGTCGTGGATCTAACTGGCACGCCGCGTGATTTCGTTTCGTTTCGTCTCGTAGTAGCAGTTTTATTCTGTCGCATTTATGTAACACTTTGATTCCGGCGGGCGCCGCACGCGCAGTCGACGTGCTGCGGTGACTTCTTTCTTGTAACCGGCATACGCGCCGCATCAACGGTAATGACGCCGCGACTTCACCTTCAGACGGAGCCCTTTTCTCGAGGTCGTTATTTCAACCGTTAGCGTCATTTCCCGTATCGTGTTAGCGCGAGCGAGCTCTTCGAGCGTTTCGCGCGGCTTTTATTTGCCGTGACTGGCTCAAGATCTCGATCTGGTGCTCTGCCAAACGCAATTGATGCTCATGCACTCCATCTCTCCATACCGACTTGGCACTGCGATCACTCAATGATGTCACAATTGGCTTACACTCAGCAAATCACATGTCTCCGTGATCCACCTGATGCTGACGCCTATATACATCTTCCATCTCAAAAGGTTTCATTGCTCATCCTTCTAATCCCGCTCCGCGAATCCCCCATATGTTCGGGCCTTTGAAATCCTTCATACACCCCCGTGATTCATGTCACGACCCCGTTCCACCGCAGCCACCTCGCCGCCACCGGCGCGGTGTCGTTGATGATCAAGGCGTCGCCATTAATTCGGTCAGTTCGATCGCAGTTTCGCACTCAGGCATATCCTTTCATATCGCCAAGGTCGCTACACGTTCTTTCTTTCTAAATTAGTCATACTTTTCTTTACTTGAGAAGGCCGTTTCGTAGCTTAGGATACCGTCAGCAATTCCCAGGTATCGTTTTTTACATCATTTATTCTTTGGTGTCGTTACATCGCAATAAATGATGTCCGACATCCTTCATTTTGACCGCTCTTCTTTAATCCTTACCCAAGTCATTTTTTTTACCAAATCTCTTCTACGCCACACTCTCATGGTTCACTCTTCGCTTTCTTCAAAGCCAAATTTGTTTGATGTCGTGACTGAATCACTGTGACACTCCGTATCTCCGTCACATCAAATCGGGGCTTGATCAATTCCTACTGGGCTTCAGTCATTTCTTATGATTCTTGCTAAATTGATTTTCTCACAGATTTTCCCGGTGAAACTGAATTTTAATACCCACGTCATATAATTCATCATTATTCACATTATAAACCCCGTAAAAATGTGATTAAAAATCTAACAGTTTTGACCTCACGCCCTCTATGTATCACTGGTGAGGGTATATCTAGAGGATTACGGGCGCACTTTCCTTCCTGACTAAAGCCAGCCAGTCATGGTCGATTCAGAATTCATCTGATGTTGGTGATATTGGTATGACAGACACAGGTCCCACGTCACCTTCGCTTCATAAGGCAGACACCTTATCAGATGATAGCAATGATCTCCAAGATGTGACCAAACACTCCTTTGCTTCTGGCTGGCCCATTTTTCTACATCCCGCCACCACAGCCCAAGATATACGCACAGGTGCGCTCAGAGGGCCACTCAGACAAAGATTCATCACCGGTAGATAGAGTAATCGCCTCCACTGGTCGGGCCAGTAATGATGACAATCCCTGAGCATCGAAATGGGAATAACATTTCCAAAGATCAGTTGAAGGGGGTTTGATTATTCCACTTACCACCCTGCACTGTCACCACCCATGTACTTCACCCCAATCTTGATTCAGTGGCAAGATCTCTCACCATGTTTATCAACAAAGAGCCGGTCATGATATTATTAATCAGTTAAATCAAGCATCGCTTATTCAGACTTCTGATTGACTGCTGGCTCGTTGATTTAGGTCGTCCGCCGGTTTGGTTGTAGACCGCACCCACTCCGGGCCACACTCGAGGTCGACTCCACCCCCTGGGTGCGGGTACTTTGATCGAGACTGTGAGACAGAGATATTCATGATGGATGGATGAAAGGCTCCTCATCAATCGCTTGTATGCAAACCCCGATTCTTAGGTGATACATCTAAGGTCACAAGTCCCCCGTGCCATTTAGGATTGATTCAGATGGATGTCTTCCACGTGCATAAAGAATATCACTGCTTAGATATTTCAACATGCTCCTCCCATTTATGACCTTTCATTCTGGCTCTGAGTGAGGCCGGGGCCAAGATAATGAGGATGTCGAGATCATGGTGATGGGAGGGCAGCTGCACTTCCAACCGCTGACAGGACCTTCTCGGCCTCGGCACTGATGCTAGATGAGATTGAGGGAAGACATGAAATTTACGCCACCGCGCAACCACCTGCAGCCCCGCATCATCGGATGTCGCTTCACGTCATGGTTAGCTATTGGCCTCTGAAGTCGACAACTGGCCTCCCCAAATTCTAAAATCGCTTGTCCACCTGGCAATGCCATTGCTTTAGCAGATTTCCTACCATCCGATTTGGCCATCCAATGTGATCACAAAGCTTATGAGATGGACTCTAGGACGCTTAGTACACTCAAAGACACATGTCATGATCATCCCGCCATGATAATTCCATACACTCTTTCAGTTTTGAGGATCCAATCATCCCTTTAACCCACTGGTCTTCGCCCTCTGATCTGGCCACTAGAGATGGTGTTATACCATCTTCCCTTCGAAGGTGGGAAGCTTCATGCATTTAGGGCATTATCACGTTATGCAGCTTTGATAGATGTTATGCTTCCTCCCGAAACACACATGCAGACTCACCACAAGGAGTGGACAGACCCCCCACATTCGACTGGGCTTCAGCATTCGACGGCTGTCAAAGTTGTTACACTAGAGGATGGATCATGATTGATGGAAAACACAAGCCATCCACCAAAGATAATAGTGCACTTTGGTGTTTAGGATGACGCAGAGGCACATGGCCCAGAGAAGGCCCTGGTTTAGATCGGGGGCCTCCGCCGCCACAGTGGCCGGCACAGTCTATCACATATATGGTCACAGAATGGATCATGATGATATCTTGGTGGTCAGGTTACATCCCAAGAATCCATGATGACAAGCATTATTTCATTTATTATGCATAGATCATGGGAGAGTAGAGCTCATGTCTCAAGATTCCATCCGATTTATCCCTTCCCACTCATACACACTTCCTTTCAGCTGTCGACCATTTTACCGTATGATCGCAGTATGCACCTAAGACAGAGGAGCTGTGATCTATGTTTGGGTGGTCATCGAGATTCTGTGGTGATTCAAAAGAGTCTCAGATGATTCTCTGAGATGAATCTCCCTGATGGACCACTGGGTCGAGGTCATGGATGGCCAGACCCCACTCACCTGATACTGCAGCCAGCAGTTTTCCAGTGGCTTCCCGAGAGATCCCCATCATGATCTTACCCATGATTCGGGGCCGAACTGACGGAGTGACTCTTCCACTTCCACTATGGGATCGAGATGGATTGATGGATCCAGATCGCTTTGATACAAACCCCCGCTGGCCCCGATTTCCCGTGACATGTTCGAGTTTCTACAGATCATTCGATGCCAGACACTTTATGACGCCAGATCGATGTGCAATGGATATGATCTAGACGTTAGCAAAGATATCTCCGATGTTTTCCTACCGGGTCCCATTCGCTCATGTGCTGGAATTTCATGCTTCGAGTTTACGATGATCGTCATCGTCAATCAACATTACCTCATGATAACGTTCATGCATGGAGTCATCCACTGTGGACCCACCTTCTCTTTGATACGACTGGCGTCCGGGTTTGTCACCCTTCGCCGATGATCTTTCTTCCTGAAGATAATAATGATACAAAGAGTTTTCGGGCATTCGCCGGGTCACAACATTTTCCTTGATTTGTACTACCCGGGCCTTCGCGTAGACATGGTGGCACGAGAATAAACAATGATACTGGGAGAACACACTAATCCACTGGGTGGTCATCTCCAGACTAATTCAGGACTGGCAGAGTGATCAGAAAGTTAGCTGACTCAGTTTCCTGAGAAACACTGAAAGTATGACTGATTCTCGTGCACCAGATCAGCCCATGACATCAGACGGCCCTCCCATCCTGGTCGAGAGATAAACTGATCACTGGTCACAAACAGATCGACAACATTTCGGCGAGATGAAGTCAGATGAGGACACCTTCGGCCCTCAATCCACCCATGGGCCTCACAGCATCAATTCTATTCTTTCCGTTACGTTGTGCCAATAAGGTAGTCAGGCGCACACTCATGAGTCCGTAGCGAGCAGTTGCACCGGCAACCGCGTCGCTTCTCGCCGCGGGTCGGTATCCCCGAAAAGGGCCGCGAATGTCGTCCCTGCTCTCAAAACAAGATGGTGGGCAAAGAGTTTTGAAGCCGATTTCTTCGATTGAATGTTATTAGCCCATGATGATTTTCCCCTCCTACACACTCTGTATATGTTAGTTATGTGGAGACCGTAGGCACCTGGAAAAGGTCATTCCTTCATGGATGGTCAGAGTAACTGATTTCATGGTCTGGAGGATGTGAGAAGACCTCCTTCACGACCGAACATGGTACTTCATCACCTAAGATAAGAAGCCACTTGGTTGAAATGCAGCTAATTCAATGAGAGTCAGCATTACTCATCCATATTGCGACGGCTAAAGATGTTGAGGTGCCACGTGATGACATGATGAAAATCCCGGCTAAAGTGATCACCGCACCCTCATGATTCTCTGAGGGACCTGTTGTAATCTGACAGATTAAATCCCAAGAAGGTGCACCTCGTGTAACTCTCCTTCGAAATTGCCAGTCGCTATTGTTAGCGAGCACTAGATGTAGGTTGATCCAAAAAGAATTGCCATACGGTCATGTACCAGGACTCCAGGAAAGAGATCGAGGCTTTTGTAGACTACAATACATCGGGCCGCTTCATTATTAGACTAATGCATATATGCGAGCTTCTATCTTTCGTCTTTCTAAGGAAGAACCAGCCCCATGGGGTTGAATGATGATTGCCAAGCTAAGTCTTTGAGAAGACTTAAGGAGTGTTTACTTCCTCTCCCCGCTTAATGTTCTCCAGAGCACCATGCCGATCCTACTTATATTTGTTGGCTCTACATAGCTTGATGTATGTTATCCTCGGGCCGATGATTCAGGAAAGGAGCGAAATTAGTTTATTATCTAAGCAAAAGAGGACGTCGAAGACTTAGTGTGCACTTATGATCGAGCACTTTGTTTAGCTGCTATTCGGGGCTACAAATTTAATAGATCACGGTGAATAGGGCACCATGTGACGAGTATTCCATACTTTCGTCCATCACGCATCGATCGTATCGATATTTGTTCGACCGACCGGTTTCACGTGTAGGTCAAGAGGGACGGCTCTGGTTCTGGCTGACAGAGCTTTGATATTCAAGATGTGATACAAAACTTAGCGGTGCGCATTGCTGCATCATTCGGGGCTTCTTTGCCAAGATTCCAATGATGGGGATCATCGGTCGATGATTTTCCACGGTAATTGCTTCATCATCGTATTATAGATGGTAATTATGACTCCATATGCTCAATCACTGGGTTTGGTATTTGGTATCTTATTGATATCACCACAAGGATCAGCATTCATGCATCAGTTCATTTGAAGTATTCTTTCATCATCACCTCACATTTAATAATATAATAGTACACTGAGGGCTCAGACATGGGCCCAGAGAGACTCGCGCCTGGATCTGGTGAGATTAAAATAGTCGAGATCCATGTGATTCCAACTTAGTTATACAGTTGCATCCAAGGTATCTGTAGAGGACTCGGATGAGGAAGCTCGGGGTCCCACTATGCGCATTTAGACCTACTGCTGCCGATTTGAGTTGTGGAGTCAGATATATACATCCCGCTTTGGGGCAGGAATCGGGCCACGGATGCACACCTAGTCTCGTGGTCAGATTCTGCCGCGAGCTTTAATCGACCCATTAATGATCGAAAGACCAGTCCGCACCGCCACGGCCGTTTCGATCAGATATTGAGAATCAAGATGAGCTACCAGCTTATATCAAATGGGCGATTACTTATATCACCACAGCGTGGCTACACTTAAACGTACCCACACCCAAGGATAGAGAGCATCAGACAATCGTCAACAAATTTGAGCATTTTGGTGGATGCCTTTATAAGAGATCACCCGATGGCATGTTACATGGTGTTTTGACCGCGTCTCGCAACCGGTAATAGAGAGGTTCATGTGCCGAAGTCTCAGGGCTCCATGGAGCTACATGCCAGTCACAGATCAGCTAGACCGTTACTTTCTGTCGACTACGGTATGATTATGCTGAATAGTTGTTGTAGTGAGATGCGTCCCGAGTGTCAGTCACTCGAGACTCGATACACACGCGCTTCACCTCGAGTTGTACATGCACCACATCCCCTGGTCGCTTTTCGGGACGGTATTGATATTATTATCAAGATTCCCACCCAAGTCTTCAGCGGGATGATGTACAGCATCCCAGCGGTTATCAATATTTCACTATGGTAGTCACCTTGATGCCGGATCGACAAATCTACAAAGAGTGGCCAAATCCCATCGATCGCGCACATGCCATTCACTGATGTATGGGGTCCCATGAGTTGATCCTGGGAGCAGAGGACACATTTCCCCGTAGGTGAATGATACACCTGTCCAAGAGTATGGTATTCAAACAGATCATCGATCATCCACATAAACATTTAATTAATGGGGCACGAGGTCGCAAACAAGAATATCAAGAGTGATTCAGAAAGATGGTTGAGATCATAGATCAATATTTGCAGAAGCCCTTCACAGGTTTATCGACATCTTTCACTCAACCGGGGGCTAAGCACTTTACTTTTCGTAGCATGTAACGAGGCAAACATTTCTGCTCATGAAACTGGATAAGATCCCTGAGTAGCACAGAGCATCGTATATCCCCATGACCGAGCCGGGTCAAATTCCACATGATCACCACTTTTAGATGAGGAGGAGATCGAGGCACAGATCATGTTCAAGCTTATTTCGAGAAAACTAATTCGCATTTGAGTGGTCAGCCCAGAAGCTCCCAAAAGGCGCACTCGTCTCAAGGGTCCCGGGATTGATCACCACACTAGAGGTAAGTTTAGACTGACTCGGAGCCTGCCCCATGTCATCCGAGATCCTATCACTCTTATGAAGGAGGCACAGTCATGTACTGACTAAAATCAGCCTGACAGAGCTACCATCAGATCAAATAAAAGAAGTTTTTCATGAGATTGATCATGGTCAAAAGGATTGGGGATCACTACTGAGTGTACCATTCCCATTGCCAATAATCTATATACATCGACATATCCTATCATTTAGTCTTTCGAGCCTCACGCGGTTTATTATTGCGGGCCATTCTTTCCATTCAAAATTCTTGTAGCTTACTTTTTTCTCGATTCAATGGGCCTCGTCCTGCGTTCTTTCTACTCATTTATTCGGATATGTGAGCATATTATATATCATGACATCTTTGTTCTTTTCTGATCATCGCTTGTTTCTTTTCTTCTCCATTTCGTATCTTCATACCATCTATCTTTTGAGTCTATAGTTTCTATCATCTTCATTTGTTTAATTTTTATTTCCTTTGTATGATGGATGGACGTGTTCTCATCCTGTGTAGAGCTGGGCCTAAATGCCTGGTCAAAGCACCCTTCATCCGCCATGGCTCTTGAGCAGCAGCGGATTCTTAGTTTGAGAGGAGGACTATTTAGGCTCTATGGTCTGAGGGGTCTTCCCAAAATTCCTGGATCATATAGGGCATGGCATTCGACCCACTTTGAGGTTCACTAAAAAAAAAAAAAAAAAAAAAAAAAAAATCATCAAAAATGTAGCAGGTAGTCTGTTTGATATTCATATCATTTAGGTCGAGAGATTATTATCCTCCGAGGATCGAAAGCAGTTATCAGGCAGATCTTCTCCCACGGATTCGGGTCATACATCAGAATGAGGTTCGTTAAGCCTCGAATTAGGTCCCCTGATCATTATTACTTCAGATCACCAATTCATCTCGAGCAGTGATTTTGCTTTGACTCTGACGCTCGGGATCTAGAGCTGTCTCATTGCCGGTCACACTGCCACATTTTTGGTATCCCCCAAATTCTTGTTTCTTCCTTTTTTCTGCTTTATCCATTCATCATTTTCTTTTCTACTCTTCAGTCTTCTTTCACTTATCGATCACCGCCTCACTCTTGCCATTGTCCTTTCAAAGACTCTCACTTGGTCATTGGCCATCGTTTGAATCCATGTCATGAAATACCGTCATGATCCTTCGATATTCACATTCGTACGTGCGGCTCTGTGCAAGATTATCGGTGTGAGCTCGGGCTTTGTTTCCCATCATGTCATTCACCTTCACCTCCCGGGCCCCACATTACGATCCGAAATAAGACCAATCTCGAGACTATGATCTCGGTCGCTTCGCGCATTTTATAGAGATGGATGTTCTATCTGCACCGAAATGATGTCTATGTGTCTATGTTCTCGGGGGAGTATCGAGGGTCACATATCGCTTTCCTCCATTTAGTCTGCTTCGCCTTCAGTCCGGGCGAACGATATAGATATGATACAGAGAGTCTGGACCATGGATGTACCCCATTAGTCATGCTTCACATCGCCTGTTAATCGGAGCATAAATTTTCATCCTTAATGTCGTATCGTTCGTATCACATGTACACCCGGCAAACATTTCATTTCTAGAGAGATGTTTCTTTGTACTAAAGTTTGAGTATGCTCCACATGCAAATGGGTTTCATACAAATATAGTTCTTCATATCTAGGGTAAGATTTGCTCATATTCTGTTTAACTCCAATAGTATACACCGCACACACACCCCATATGTCGCCTTTTTCGCTTGTCGTGATAATCATTCTCGTAAATTTATTTCATAGTTTTTTATCGAGGCACTTGTATATCGATGTGCAGCCAATCGGCACCCTATATTCGCTTAGATTATCATGTTAAATAAAAAGTTGGATGATTTTTCATGAATGAAATATTCGTGATGTTTTCATTTTCTTAACTTAGATCTGTGATGCAAAGCATGCTGGATTTTGACATGGGTAATGATACCTCTAGATCGGGCATAACCCTTTTCTTTCACATGTGGTCAAACATTTGTGAGATTGTCCCATGCAGGTTAATTCTCCTTCTTCCCATCTCGTTAAGCTGTGTTTACAGGTTTTTTCCTCGCCATTATTCTTTATTGAAGTACTTCTTCTCGACGCCACACCAAGCATCACCTCACTATCAAGGTCAGATCTCAATCTGCATCCTAAGTCTCCATTATTATGCTCTAGGTTTCGCTTTAGTCATCCTCATTCGCTTAGTTCGGTCTGAGTCTTAGTTTTGCATCCCCTATCCCTTTAATTAGAGTTCTCCCATCGCCTGATTCCTGCACCCCCTCTCTCCATCCTTCCCTCCGACTGGATCCCACCTTTCCGATACACCGCCGGATTCTACCTTTCATGACTCACTAGACGGCCTTCTCCGACACCGTCTGATCCCCATTTTCAGACTCGCCCAGATTCACCTTTTCCCAGACGGCCCGGGATTTCCACTCCTTCTCCATACTCCGCTCGGATCCCTGAGCATCTCCGGAACCCGCCTGCATTTTCCCTTCCAGATCGTCTGATTCCCATTTTCTGCAGATCGCCCTGATCCCCATTTCCCGATACTCGCCTCCTGATTCCTAATTCTCCAGATCAACTGATTTTATCTTCCTCCGATACACTGCTCTGATCCCCATTTCCTAGATCGGGCCTGACCCTACCTTTTCTTCTCAGAGTCACCCTGATTTTACCTTCTCTCTCCTTGGGACAGCTTCCGCTCTTGATCCCAATTCCTTTTCTCTGAACTCGTCGATTTTATCTTTCTCCGATACTTCATCTGATCCCCATTTCCAAGAGAGATTTGCCCAGACTTACCTTTTTCTGCAGATCAATCTGGGATTTTACCTTCTCCGATACCTGGCTTCAGATCCACCTTTTCCTCGGAACCTCGCCCATTTTCCTTCCTCACATCATTCCAGATTCCCTGACATTTTCATATCACCGGATCCCACCTTTTTCGATACCACCTTATTTTACCTTCTCCGATACTCTGTGGCTCTGATCCCACCTTCAAGTGAATCACCCGTGGGATTCTTCCCACTGATGACTCAATCTGATTTTGACCTTCCTCACTCGCCGGATCCCAAGATTTTCAGACTCATTCTGATCTCCCACTTCCACATCGCCCGATCCCATCTTTCGTAATCACCGGATTTTCCCTTCCCGATCAATCCTGATTCCACCTCTTCTCCCACACTTCATTCCGGATTCTTTATTTTCTTAATCCTGCCTCTGGATCTCAATTCCTTTACCCGACAGCCCGCTTCTGATTCCAATCTTCTCACACTTAGCTGCATTCACCTTCCGATACTCACCCTGATCTGAACCTTTTCGTGTGCAATGATCTTTTCTCCAGCTCAGCCCTGATTTCCTCCTCATCTCTCCAAGATCGCCTGATTTCATTTATCTTTTCCTGATTGTGCCTGGATTTACTCATATCTCCCATCGTATTCTGTTCCTTCTTTAAGTCCTTCAATCTGTGACTCTATTCGTTAGCCTTCAGATTCAAGTAGACAAAATGTCGTCATCTTGTCTCCTTCACTCAGTTCATTTCATTCCTCTGCGATCACTCAGACTGTATTCACTCCATTCACTTTGCTCATTCAGATCACTAAGAGGCAGGAGTTTGTAGACCCTCAATCTTTTCCCCTCAACACTTGTATTTATCCTGAAGTGGTGTCATAATCACCCATCGCTCTCATATATTAACACCATTGTAGCCCTTTAGGCTTACCCGTCTCCAAGCCTGTGGGTCGAGATGTGGTCCATCGAAAGGTGATAGTTCACTCTTTGAGGTCATCATGGCTGTTATTTTTAGTTATTGAAAATGTACATAGGAAGCAAGTGGGCCCTGAGGGTTTTAGCTCAATCAAAGTTTATTGTAGTATGTCAAATTCGTATAATCGAACTTGCGCCATCGTGATCTCATTCAAACCTTAATGTCATCGTTGTTTCATGGATCTCCTTTATTCGCCAAGCGGATGGGGTTTCTTAAAATTCTATAATTTTTGTCAACCACTTGACTAATCTGTTTGACTGGTTCATCAAAAATAGCATTTATACAATGAACGCTTTTTTTTTTAGTGATTGTGAGCACTCCTCCTTTGTTCCTTCGATCATATATCTCCCTCATCCCACTTCTGAATTTGAAAAAATCGCTTTTTTTGTTGGTCTCCTATTCTTCAGTAACATTCATCAAAAATTTCTCATAGGTTTCTTCTGGGCATGAGGACCTGTTTCTGACATCTTGGTTCAACCAAGTAGTCGCCAAATCTCTAAAGTAGCGCTCAGTTTTAGATTTGGAGCCCAAACTTATATATTTGGGCCCATAAGTCCATGTACTGACCGCCATGGCATTGTGGGCCCATTCTTGGGCCTTGGCTTGTCATTTCTGTGTCTCACCATGTGAACCCATACACAGGAGGAATGTAGTCGAAAACCTAAGATATTCAAATTGTATGAAAACAGGGAGTTAACGGGGAAGTCAGTTTCCTCCGAGACCATCAAGGCTCTTTCCAGTGCTCTAAAGGTGGAAAACACATCATCTGTGGGCCTGTAGGCTGAGGTGGGAATCAGACAAAAGGAGAAAGATCAAAGTGGGAAGGGATACATTTGAGGGCACCTTTCCCCAAGCCTCCTAATAGACATTTCATGATTTTTCTTCTATGTTAGTTTGGTTTCTTTTTCTCCTGCTTTGTGAAGATGTGCAATAGACTCCTGCTCCACTTCATTCTTTGAAGGGACATCGGTAATAAATTTTATGTATTTTTCTTGAACTGATTTTGAACTAAAAGCCACGCCATCACGAGAGCTGTCATCAGCTTCGCCGGGCAACCTTATTTTCTTCTTAGAAAACAGTCCTTGATCGTTTTGGTTGGTCTCCACTCATCCGAGCTGAACTTCATAATCAAGAAAGTCTCGTTAGTTTCTATTCTTTATGATATTCTAATCTGGGGCCTTATAGTGTTTTTCCTCAGATCCTATTTGAACCTGTCACGCCATTTGAGAGCGTTTAACATTTCTCATTAAGGCAAATTTTGCTTTAGGAAAACAACTTATTTGTTTTGATTGGTTCTTATTCATCCAGCTGAGAATCAATCACTTATTTCAGGATTCCCCACCTCTTGAGGAAGGTTCCTGACCATTTTGAGATTTGTTCCTAACCGATCAACTACTAGGAAACCGGATCATTTGGTTCATGAAGTTCAGCTGTAAAAGCAATGTAGTTTGGTTTTGTTTGGTGTTGTTCTTGTCATTCAAAGTTGGAATTGTACTTTGTTTGTCTTTTGAATTCTGACTTTGTAAGGAAGGATTTGGAAAATTTTGAAATTTTTCTCAAACTGTCTGATTTGTTAAACCAACCAAATTGTTTATTAGTTTGGTTTATCGGAATGGCAGTTTGGTAGCTTTTGTTTGTATTGGTCCTTAAAGTCATTTGAGCTTCAGAATTGCTCTCAGTTTATATTTTAAATTCTGACTTTGTATACAGAAGGTTCTGAAAATTTTTGAAATCTTTTTCCTCAAACTGCTTGACCTTGTTGGAAAACCAACTGGCTTGGTTTATTAGGGTTCCGTTCACGGAATGGCAGTTTGGGAGTTTTGTTTTTGTTTGCGTTGTCCTTGGTCATTTGGAGTCGGAATTGCTCTCCGTTTATCTTGTTGGATTCATGAATTTGTAAGGAAGGTTTTGAAAATTTTTGAGATCTTTTCTCAACCGGATGGACTGGTTGGGAACCAACTACTGTCTACTGTTAGGTTTTCCAAACAAGAGCTTTTGGTACTTTGTTTTGTTTCAGTATTGGTTCTTGGCTGGTCTGAGTCGGAATTGCACCCGTTTATTTTTTATTAGATTCCTGAGTCTGTGAGGAATTTTCTAAACAAATTTCAGAATTTTTCAATCGTTGACTTGTTGAGAAATAACAGATTCAGCTGGTTATGCAAGATGTTCTCATATGCTCTGTTATTTTGTGCATGTTTGGCCGCCCCTGGAATCTATTATCATGGTGGCTCTTAGTTGCCCTCAAGGAACCCGGTGGAATGTGGCCTTACGGTCTCTGAGTTCAGTTTTGATTTGAAACAGTGGGTAGTAGGTAATGGGATTGTAAGTATTGTTTGGTTTGTGGGATTTTAAAGGGATGTGCCAAAGCAGTAAACCATTTGCACCTCGTCTACTTCCTTTCTTTTGGTATGGGATCCAATATTTGGTTTTAAATGCATGATGTATGATGTATTATTTGCCCTACCTATTCCTGTTGTGCATGGCTAGGGACTTCGAGTACATGCTTGGCGTTATTGTTTCATATCGTACATGGTGTTTGGATTTTGCGACATTTGTGATGCATTTGAGCCTTTTGAAGCCGACCTCTTATGCAGCGCTTGGCTGGGACCACGGGTATGTGCTTTAATGTTGTTGGGTAATAGATTTCACATGGATGCTTTGTGTTTGGGTGTCATGCATGCTTGTTATGTTTGTTGGCTAACCTTTGATGTAGCTCGTGGCTAGGGACCACAGGTACGCACCATTTGCCCTTTTGGTTGAGTGTTTTTAAGCATGCTAGATACCAATTAGGTTGGTCTGATCTAAGTTGTATGTTTAGCCTAGGAGACTATCTGATTTGTGACCCATATGTCTACATGCCAGTTCACTAAGTAGAGACCGAGTTAGGGCCTGAGGGTGCTCTACCTCATATGAGGTACCTTCCCAGATAGGTGTCGACCCCGGACCAGAGAAATTTAGTTTTCGCCCGGACAGCTTTTTCCATGCTGAGGTCATTGGGGTTTTTGTTCTTACTTGGTTTCCCCTTCGCCAAAATAACAACAAAAAAGTAAGTGGTGACTCCAAGAAAAGCTATCCTCCTCGGGCCAGTTTTCTAAAATTTGAAAATCAACCCATTTTCCTTTCATTTAAAAGTGAGTTCTTGTGAGCCGTGGATTGGGTAGGGTCCTAGCCAATTTAATTTGTTGTTTACAACATTGAAATCTTTAATACACGACAAACTTGCATCACATGGTTTATTTCTCTTCCATTTTCTATCGCGACATAGTTTTCTTTTGTTGCGACAGAAGTTTCTTACTCTGCAGCATTTATTGGCACAAAAAACTTCGTTTTATCGCAACAGAGATGTCTGCCTTCAGTTCTTTATTATGTCGTAACATAAGTTTCGGTGCCATAACATTCTTCTTGTAATTCTTCTCAACTTCTGTCGCGAAAATTGTCGTCTTTGTCGCAACAGAGTTCACCTCAACCTCAAGTTATGTTTGTCGCGACATAGAACTTCTCTATCACGACAAAGTCTTCTTATCTTTCATTGCTGACTCTGAATGTTGTGTGGGTGACATAGTTTTCTTCCACCCCGACATATAATCTGCCTTGGTCTTGTCATTAGCTGAAATGTTTATCGCAACATAGAAAAATTTGTCGCATGCACATTGTCTTGACTTGTCTCATTGTTTTGCCATTTTCTGTCGCGATAGAATTATCTTTTGTGTAACAAAATTCCACTGCCATTTACTAGATCAATGTCGCGACAGAGTAAAGAATGTTGCGACATTCTTCTTCATGAACTTCTCTAGCTTTGTCACGACATAAAAATCCATTGTCGCAACAGAAATCAGTTAGTCTATCTAAAACTATGTCACGACAGTCTTCATTTATGGCTTGAGTTCAGCTTGATCCTTGTTGGGACATAACTTCTGTTGGTTCTATTGGGATTCTGTTGTGACATTCGAAAACTATGTCGCGACAGAGAATTTTGCCCTTGGCCAAATTTCTGCTTTTCTTGCTGGAATTGTCTTTTTTTCTTTTAAAACCTGCAAAATACAAAGTTTATGAATATTCCATAATTCAGCATAAAAAATAATCATAAACTTCTAACATATGCTAGAAAAATGGATTAAAAATTGATGAGTTTAGGACTCCTCAATTATTTCAATTATTTGGTTACCAATGCATAATCTCTACAGTTGGTGACAAACCTACCCACTACTAGCAAGAATAAGCCGCAAGGCAACGTGTTGATGTTCGGGGCTTTGAGATGTGCAAGGGATCCCATGCTCTGAGAGTTTCCAATAAACATAGACCCCGCTGCAAGTCGGGCATAAGGATCTCTGTCGCTTTGTCAAGTGGGACGAACTCCCCTTAACCTTGTTCGTTTATGTGCAAGTACCTTGGGTCAGGAGAAGCTCGTTGATGACCTGAGTCCATCCTAGTTAGACTCACTGGTCAAGGTTCTGAGCTGTCTGAGCTCCGCACGAGACTTTAGACTCCTTCTGATGCCAGTGAATCTTCACGAGGTATTCGATCAACCCCGAGGAGTTCACACTCTCGAAGGTCCCTTTTCGTTTGAGGGTCAAGAGGGCCAGCTGAGTCTAGAGGAGCATCGTTGCCAAGGCCTTCTTTCTGCATTGGGTGTCAGAGGTGACTCAGACATGGGGGATGGTGGTGGGAGGAATTCTTTGCTCAAGAATGAACTGTGTCTTTGGTGATAATCTATAGAATTCGTGTCATTTGTGATTCCTGAAATCCTTTGCAATACTGATATATGATTTGAAGAACAATAAAAAAACTAACAATTCAAATAAAAAAAATCATATTTTATTCCAAAAACTACAATGCAAATATATTTAAGGTTAAACTATTACCTCTAAAAATTATTATTAGTTTAAATAGATCAAAAAGTCGTTTCAAATCTTTCGGGAAATATTAGGAGAATTTTGAAGAGTGTGTATTTATACTCCTACTATAAAAGTAATTAAAAGTAATTAAAAGTCTAATGTCTATGAAAGTCAATGACTTTTTCAATATTGGTATATTTTTAGAGAGTTTATAAAAGTTGTAATCGAATACAACTTAACTTTTATAAACTTATTTAAAGTCTTAAAAAGTCTTAATCGAACACACCGTGGCTTTTATAAAGTCTATAAAAGTTGTAATCAAATACATCTTGATTTTTATAGACTTTTTTAAAGTCTTAATTGAATACACCGTAACTTTTATAGAGTCTTTAAAAGTCATAATCCAATAAGCCATGACTTTTATAGACTTTGTAATTCCATGAAAGTCATTAAAAGTCCTAATCAAATCCAAGATCGAATTACTCCTTCTTCAAACAACCTTTGATCTTGAGCAAGTCATGAGTGGTATCTAATAACACATCCTAACCCCCAATTAATCGAAGAGTCAAGGGTTTGACTGCAAACCTTTCCATAGATAATATACTGTGCAATGCTTTCCTTTCACTCCACACTATACCCTTCTTGGTTTAGAGCATGGACTATACATCGGCTCCCATTAGACTGGCCACGCCACACCTAGCCCAAGTTATGTTTATCTTGTCATCAAGACCCATTACTCATAAAGTATGTCACTAATGACTTTCTTCATGACACTTCCACTATGGCTAGAGATTTCGAGTAATGATCCCTACAAGAGGCCTAGGGTATACCCTCCTTCTATCAGGAGTGGTGAATCCTCTATTAGCTACTCAGAATTTCCTTCGAATACCTCAAGTTGTACCTAGTAATCATCTACTCTGGCAGCCTGGGCCGATAAGGATCGGGGTAAAATACAACATTCAAGATATCCTTGAACACCTCAAGTTTAAGGATACTTGTAGCATTGTTATGATGAGACTATCATTGATGTTTGAATAGATAATCCATATGATTGTCTCATAGCAAGTCTTCGATGTACTTAGCTACTCTTAGTAAGCATCCACATGTTAACTTTAATCAGCACCATGATTATAGTTTATGAGATCTACTGCTTGATCCAATCAAGAAGTATAACATGTGCTAGTCTATCTAAATCAACAATGTCTAGTTTTGTTGATGCTATGACTAGGGTTCATTTGGTTACTAACATAATTGCACATGATAGGAATCTCATAATCATGATCACATCATGATTTTTTTCATGCTATGTTATGTATCATATATTTCATTAATTAATTTAAGATCGATATCAATTCATATAGCAAATGAATATCAAAGTAATGAAGATGTGTTTTATTAATGAAAATAAGACATACAATAAGTACTAAAGGTGTTTTCCCTTACAGCACTTCTCTAACAGCAATAAGTTGATTGGGGGTTATGATAACGACTCAAAAGTCAACATTTTTGCTATCTAAAAACCTTTTCTTAAAACACTTTTGATGCTTTTAATTTATCATAATTACCCATCTTTGCGAGTTGTTAGGTCCCAATCCTCGAACTAATATTTTTCTTGGGTATAGGTGTGGTTTCAAGCCTTTTTAGGTACTTTTATGGCTCTTGGATTACATGAGGACCAACAATGAGGACATTTTAGGGTCTCAAGTTCAAGCTTTGAAGCTACAAATTGAGACTTGATCAAGATTGAAGCCTTAGAAACATGATTAGATGAGAGGCGGAGGTCGGAACCTCTCACTCTGACATTTCGAACCCACACAAGGTGGGAGTGAAATTTTCGCTCCCACACCTAGTAACTGTGTACATGTATTTTCCTTGGTTCACATTTAACACATTCTCACTCCCACACTAGGCTAGGAGCGAAATTTCGCTACCACAGCCCTATGGGTGCAAACATGTATCATATTCGATTTTCTCGCCTATTTTCTTTCCTTTTTCGATCCTACATGTTCTTATATGTAACTTGCCTAAATCTGCCCCCAAACATGTAAAAACATCCTTTATAAATAGGATAGGATGGCCGATTAAGAACAAAGACATGCTTTGTTTTGCTATTTTCAATTCAATAAAAGTAGTTTTCTTTCAATTTTCTTTTATCTTATGTTTTTGCACATTTTTAGTTTATTTTCATCACCCTTGGCTGGCATCTCACCAGCCATGAGTGAGTAGTTGCCCTAATCTCGGGGTTGGGTGGATCCAAGCCCCCACCACGATGGATCCTGAGGGGTAAAAGTGCTGAATTCTAAGGAAGAATGCGAAATTGTTATGTTTGTCGCCTAGGAAGTAGAGGTAAAGTCTCGAGTGCTCTCAAGGGATTGAGCGTGACACTCAACTCATTAGATGGCCCTTTGATGTATGTGACGAAGGAGTTTTGCACTGTTGGCCACTTAGTCATCTTGATACTTGACAAGTCCAACCGGTATAACAAATTGTTGTTGAGAATATCATTCCTCCATTTTGCACGAACAAGATTGTCTCTTTCCAGACCCCGAAAAGAGTCAAAGTGTAAGCCTTTCCAGCAACATATTAGGTATCACGACTCTATCTTACACCTAAAACATGTTTACCATTATAAATCTATAAGAGGACTACTCCAATTGTCCCTCGAATTCATCATGTGTGTATACTTGGTGAAACTAAGCCTCGGGATGCTTTTAAATTATGATTTACAACCAAATAATCAACCAACCTCATAAAAATATGCTTTTTACATTGAAAATAAGGTTTTTCACAAGCAATTCACCTAGGATTAACAACTAAGTAGAAGACCCATCCCAGAAGACGACCTTATAACCATTGTACCTACAAGTAGCCTTGGCTACGTGCTAGGTTGGATTTAGGTCATATTATAAATTTTGTGCATTCCAAACCTAAACACCAAGTGAAAAATCAGAAGTACAAAATTTAGAGGGAGTAGTGCAAAATGCTCTTAAATCCACTTCAAGCCTCTAATTCTTGCACAATCTTCTCCTTGACTCCCATATTTATCTAAATTTAGCTTCCAAAATTTGTCTAGCCCGTGCAACGCATCTCCATGTTCTCCAAAAGTTAAAAAATGTGGCTAAAATACATGCAAAATATCATAACTCAAGGAAAACATTAGTTTTGGAGTTAGGAACTAACAATTTACTAACTTAGTGGATTTAGTGCAATATTCACTCAAAAAAGGTTTTAATCAAGCGTGTAAAAATGCACTTTTCTAAGTGTTCATCACACCCCCAACCTTCTCATTGCTAGTCCCTTAGCAATATAATAGAGTATACATAAGTTAAAGAGTTTATTTAAAAATGGGCTTCTTAAAAGTAGTAAGGATTTATTATATCAAGTTGTAAGTGTGATAGAGAACCATTGCTTTTATAGATATATTTGAGGGAAACTGTTAATTGTAGTTGTTTCTCTCAGGATTCCATTACATTTAGTATTTCTCATATATGAGGTTCTAAGATTGAGACAAGTAAGGCACTCTCGTCCTTCAGTCTTCGCTAAGTTTTCCCATATGGATCTCAGTGTTAATATGACTGGTTCCCACACATAGGCAAAGGACCAATCTTCCCTAACCAAACTCAACTCAATCTCAAGTGATATGTGATGGTCAAACACCTTTTTTATTTTATTATCATGACTAAGCAATAAGTTGTAATGCTAAGGGTATTTTAGAGAAGTGTCCATGTAGTGGGAATCCATTGATGACTCCCCACCAATTGGTTAAGGGCATCAGACATTAGTTTCTCTGGAGCTTTACGCCGAACACTCAACTAAAAATCCAAATCACCTACTCGTGAAACTAATCCATCTTCTGTCCTATGTAGCAAGCAGTGAAGTCAATGACTCCCGGCCAATTGGCTTAGAGCATTAGGCATTCAATTCCCCTTAGAATGTGTGACGCCCCAAAACCCGGGGGTCCGTTGACAACCCGTCAACCCGCGGAAAACCTGTGTCTCATGTCATGAGACCCATACATGAGTAAAAATGGTCACTTGGGCCCATACATCAATACTCACCAAAAATCATACCAACTATATTGCCATAGTTCAAGAGTTGATTACATCACTCTTAATACCAACATATATTAAGATTTACAATGTTAATACATGTTATACAAAATAAATACCAAGCCATCAGGCTTTCTTCTAAAGCGGCGTCTAGTAGGCGTCGATCTCCCGTACGCTCCTTTATTACTGAAATAATGATCCCTCGACAGGGTGTGCAATGCCCAGTAGTGATAATTTCCTACATGAGTTACTCCCCACCTAAGTGCACATGTCATGACAACCAAACACACTCAAGCAAATACATAATCCTACTTGAATGTCTACATGCCCAATCCCATATCTCGAGTTCTCACCGACTCCCTCACACATGCCTAAGTCAAATGTGAGAAAAATACAGTTTTCAAAACATAAGGTTTTTGTTCTCGAAAACTTACTACCGAATTTTGGTAAATATATTGGACAACCCTCCAAGGTGAATTGTTGGGTAATTCTCCGAAACAGTCATGGGTCCGCCTCCGAGATGAACTGTTGGACAACTCTCCAAGGCAATTCTTCGGAAAATCTTCCTTGAAATTCCTTTCACAACCATTTTCATTTTTCTTTCATTTTCTTTTATGTCATGCACTCACACCTATCGTTCTAGGGTGCCCCGGTGCATATGGAATGCATTATGCCATTTTCAAACCATTCATGCCAATATATCAATTATGCATATATTAACATAAATTAATTCACAACATCATGTCATTTAATCCATGGCCATAACATCAAAAGTAGCTAACATGGGCTAATAACAATTCAAGCAATTCATTTTGAATCACCCAACAACACAAAAAATCACACACAAATCAACGTAAACAGTGAAACCTAGGCTTCCGACACTATTCCGGCCACCTGATGAGGGATTTTTCTCCTCCAATCCCAATCGCTGGAACTAGAAAACACCACGGCCATTCGGCCTCAGAACATCCATCCATTCACATGGCTCTTAGCCAAAGAATAAAGCAAGTAGGAAAAGATCCCTACCTCTTGGAGTTGTCGGAACTCCACAAAATCAGTGTCCATGCGTAGCCCTTGTAGCGTGGATCAACTTTGCTTTTTGGCCCGAAGAGAACCGACAGTCCGAAAGCCGGGAAATCTAGAGAGAAGTCACTCTTTCTCTCTCTAAAACTGGTTCTCCCTCACTCACTGCACGTTTTGTTCCAAATGGAGAAGAAGAAGTCTCTTTTTGTCTTTATTTTAAATCTTTTCAATTAATTTCATTTGTGTCCTTTAGTTTTGACTTAAAGGCTTTTTGACACATGGCTTAATCTAAGCCATTCATCTAAATCCTCTCTTCAATCGTATTGCAACGTAGTGGAGTCACGTGTAGTAAGGTGACTTTTGTCGTCGCATGTCTCTGTGGCCGTCATCTGGCGTGACACTTCAGTGCGCCGAAAAACATGGAAATTGAAGCCCCATTTGAGGTGACAAAATCCGACGTGGTAACTAGATTTCACGTGACAATTCTAATGGTGAAATCCGTTTTGTCATCCGAGATCTAGAAAAAATTCGGATTTTGATCGAAATTACTATTTTACCATTTTTCAGAAAATTAGAGTTTTCTCAGGTTTTACAGAATGTACTAAGAATTTGATTGGATTAATTCAATTATTTTTATACTCTTTTTTTAGTAGGTGGGGCAAATTAGCCTTTCTTTTTTAAGGTGTCCTTGCACTACTAGAGTCATGTAATTTCTTCTTTCTGTCACTCCATTTTTTTGTAGAGTTCCTGGAGCACTAAGGTGAGATAAAATCCCATGCTCCTTAAGGAAAACGAATTGATAGACATGTACTCCTTGCCTGGGTTGACGAAGTTATTTAATGTGTCTTCCTAATTGTTTCTCTAACTCAGCCTTAAATTCCTTGAATTTATCCAAGGCCTCAGATTTCTTCTTCATTAGGTACACATATCCATATCTTGAGTAGTCATCAATAAAAGTGATGAAATACTCATAGCCACCTCTTACATGGACACTAAATGACCCACACACATTTGAGTGTATCAAATCTAAACATTCCTCAGCTCTAACTCATTTATTGATGCAAGGATTTCTTTGGTCATTTACCCATGAGCCACAATTCGACATAGCGTGATTGCCGAGGGTAAAAAGATACGGCCCACGACTCACTAGTCTTTGTATTCTGTTCAAATTTGTGTGACTAAGCCTTAAGTGGCATAACTAAGTTCGATTGATACTAGACTGTTTTCTTTTCAATGATTTTTTTTCACATTATTAACTTGAATCATAACACAATCTATATGATATCGATTATTCATCAATGTGCAAAAAGTAACAACTTCATTTTCTTTCATAATAGAAACAAAAGTTTTATTAAAAAAAATTGAATAACTGTCATTACATGATTTAGAAATTGAAACTAAATTCTTTCTAGAGTCTGGCACAAATAAACAATCATGCAAAATTACAACTGAGATCTCATATAGCTATGACTGATTGATGATAATAGAAAGAAGACAAACATATTTATCTTAAGAATCAAATTGGTTTTGGTCCAACCAGTATATTGGATTGTTGTTGAGAAGATCCTTTCTCCAGCATGCATGACCAAGATTATCTCTTGTCCTGATTGTGAAAGAGCCAAGGTGAGAGCCTATCCGATTATCCAACCAGATATCACATGCTTTTCCTTCTCCTAGAATTTGAGCTTCATAATATATATGTTAAGTGAATTACTAAATTCCCCCTTGCAAATCATCATATGTGTGTGTGCTTGGTGAAACCAAGCCTTATGACTTTTCTCTAAAATCTTATTCACAACCAAAATCATCGACAAACTCTTAGAATTGTATCTTTCACATAAAAATCAGAACTTTTTCCATAAGCAAGAATACTAAACTTCAAAACCAAGAAGAAAATCCATCCTAGAGGACAACCTTAAAGTCAATATACCTACAAGTAGCCCTAGCTACGCACAAGTAGGATTTAGGTATAATATAAATTTTTTTAATCTCTAAACCTAAACCACAAGAGACGAATCAACGGTGCAACTTTTGGCTTTCAAATTCAATTTCGCACCGCTCTTTTGGTAGTGCAAAATTTTCACACCACTTTAAGAGCAGTACGAAATCGACAAGTTTTGCACTTTTTGGCTCTTCGTGTGCCAACTTTTTATCTTTTGGTTCTTCTACCACTTCTTAATTGGTTTTTTTATCATTCTAACCAAGTTTTATGATGTTCTCACTACTCGAATTGGTTTGAAATGATGCTTAAAATTCCTCAATGTAGATATGTGGTTTTTAGCTAAATATTCCTAAAATTGGTTATTGCTTAATCTAATACTAAGACTCATTTTTGACACTGCTAATGGACCAAGAAAATTCCAATAAATAATAAAACTAAAGAAGGGGAAGGGAAGGAAGAGTTTGGTGGACTCTTTAGATGTTCATACGAGGTCCACCTTTATTTGGCTTTCTTTGTTAAACTTAAGTTGGTTCAAGGAGGTCTGATACCTCCGAGAACTGGTAATATTTCTCAAAGTAATGTTTGAGTCTTTGTCCATTCACCCTAAAGACTTCTCATTCGCCTACGATAAGGCACAAAACGTGTGTATGAAAATGTGATTCGCCTAAGCTTGCAAGTGCATGCGTCATGTACAAGTAATATAATGTGTAAGTAAGAGAATTGGTCTACTAACTTCCGATTCTAATTTAGCCTAGGTTTTATTTGGATCATTGAAAATATGGAAAAGATTCAAATTAAGCTAACTAGCATGCAAGAATTAACCTATCAATAATTACTTAAGAAATCAATAAAGAAAACCTAGGGTTATGACTTCACCTAACTAATCCCAATGGAGGGGTCCTAAATTGCTCCCAATGATGCTCAAATCATACATTAATGGTAGATTTCACAACAGCACATCTTAATCTTTTTCAAGCAATAACAATCTACCCCTAGAAAAAGTTATATTACATCTCTGCCTCAAACCATCATAACTAAGTATTCATTAAGCCCTTGCCACATGTAACTCACAAATATCTCTATTCTCTAAAGGATACATGATAATCTATTCACAATCCAAATTGATTATCACTTCTTAATCTCAAATCAACTGCTAGAACAAACAAATAATGGCCAAATATTCGCAAGTAATGAAAACCCAATAGAACATTCAATATATAAAGATTCATACATCAAAAGATCGTAAAAATCAAACCTTTAACCATTGTTCATAGTTAGGTTACATCATAACCCTAGAAAAACAAAAACTAAAACATCTCAAGAAGAGGAAATACAACCATAGAGATAAGGAAAAGCAAGAAAATAGGAGAAGAAATAAACTAGATGGAAATGGAGGTCCTTTCTTCTCTTCAATCTTCTTCTCCAAGCCAAAATATTGTTTTTCCCCTAAAATATTTTTTCCCTAGGGCGTTTTTACCCAAAGGGTCTTGATTCTAAAGCCCTAAAATGTTCCTTTTATATGCCTCCTTGAGTTTGGGCTCAAAATGGCAAAATAAAAACAATAAATCAACACTTTGAGCCATGACAGTCACTCCTCAGCGTGAGAAAGTGACACCCCGGTGTGAGAAGAGTAAAGTTGAGGCCATTTGGTGCCTCGACGTGAAAACTCACGCTTCAGTGTGATTGGAGTCACACCGGGGCGTGAGCATTATTTCCAACTTGCTCTGTTTTTCCTCCCATGCTTTCCGATGCCATATCTTACTCATTGAGACTCTGAATTAGGTGATCTTGGATTCTACAGAAATATCTAGAAGTCTAGATTATGGATATGGAAAGAGAGAACACTTTAGAAATGATGGTAAAGACTAAATCAATAAAGTGTGCCAACTGGTCAGCTTTTGAGCACTTTTCCTTCAACTTCTAAAAGCCCTAACTTGATCATTTAAAGTCCAAATTAAGTTAATAAGGCATTTTCGGAAACTAATCCATAGAAAAAGAGGAGCCATTTGTGATTATCTTATAGCTAAAAAGATCGAAATACAATAGTTGTTGTTGCATGTAGTGACTTCTTGGTATGCACTTGCACATTTCACTCACTTTTGCTTCCTTTTTGCTTCCTCGACTCCATGGAATGCCTAAACATGAAGATTGACATTTAGAGCATTAGAACACTTATTTATATCATAAAAACTATAAAATAACACACAAAACATAAGGATAAAATGAGTATAAAATATATTCATCACACCCCCAAACTTAACTTGTTTGTCCTCAAGCAAAGGAAAACACACATATAAACAAAACACTAAGATAGATATTAGTAGAGAATGATGCTTTTAATAAGTTAAGAGAATACAATGAAAAAGTTTTATGAAAACATGGTAGCTAAAATGAGATCCCCAACACATTTAAAATCTCTAAAGGACAAGGCATCTAACGACATGGTGAACAAGGCAAGTTTTGCCCCCAAGTTCTCAATCAACCTTTCCTAGAGAAATTCAATGAAAATGATCTTTTAGGTCTTAAATGTATACAAATGTTCCAAAGCACTCTTCAACCAAACTCAACTCACTCATTTGAAAAAGATTAACTAGACCAAGCTGAGAACACACTTTTTATCCCACACATAACTAGGTAATAGGAAACATTACTAAAGAGTTCTATAAGAGTGTCCTTATAGTAGGGATCCATTGGCAACTCTCTAGTAGTTGGTTAAGGGCACCATGCATTAAGTTCATTTCAAACTTCATTATGAACACTCAACTAGAAAACCCTAGCACCTTCTTGTGAAATTGACCCATCTTTTGTCCCATGTAATGAGTGGTGAAGTCAATGACTCTCAGTCAGTTTTGAAAGACCCCTCTGATTGTGCTCGGAATTTTGATTGAGTCAACTCACTTATTCTTTCTTTTTCACATTTTTGCTTTACTTTTTCTCTTTTTATTTTGTTTTTTTGCATAGGTGAGGCTCATTGACCCTTTTTTGGAGGTGTCCCATCACTATAGAAGTTAAGGTCTCTCAAGGCAAATTCAATTTGAGATAAAGGGTGTGTATGGGTTCCATTAAGAAATGATTTCTTGAAAACAAAGGGACTCTTCATGCCAAGTCTCCCACAACCACTAGATACACTCAAATTCTACATCAAATAAATATGATGGTATCCCTACTTTGACCAAATAAAAACACTTTGAAACAAATTCTATATCAAATAAATATGATGGTATCCCTATTTTGACCAAATAAAAACACTTTGAAGCATAAATCAAAACATTCTCAAAATAATTACTAAGCATCAAACCAACTCATATGAGACACAAAACAAACAAAAGTGAGAAAAACAAACAACTCTCCCAAGCGAAATTAAGTTAAAATAAATGCAAAAAATTAAAAATTAACCTAGAAAGCAAATAAATCCTAATCTAAAATAGGTGGGCTAGCTAGTCTCAAGGTAGAGACTAAGCCCGTATAGGTCTTATAAGTCAGCGCGTGGCAACAAGTGAATGTAACAAGGTCCCTTAAAATCAAATCTAAACCAAAAACTTAAAAGAAACTTGCTTCACTTATAGGAATTTCCTCTCACAAGTAATTGTGCACGTGGCATATGGCATGTCATTTGGGCTAGGGATTGTTCGAACCTTTCCCTAGCTTATAGGGTTAGAATTGGTGGACCATGTGCGCTAGGATTTGGTTGGGCCCTTTCATAAAAGGTTAGAATTGAATCATCTAATTTTAATAATATCTTCGATTCAAGTGGTTTCGATCTGATTCAATCATCAATTGGTTTCAATTTAAAGGGTGCTTTTCCCTTCAAGTATGACCAAAGTGTCAACTTAGCCTCTAAATTTTTTTTTGGTCATTTTTAAATTTAAATTCTATACTATTTGAAACCAATAATTTTTGGGCTTCCCTAACAACATACAAAGACCTGTTGATTGATGTTGACTTGACACTCATGTTTTTAAAAAAAAGTTATAGATCATACTTACTTCTATGGACACATGTAAGGCCGGTCGGGATAATTGCATCCCAAATTAACCCTAGAAAAAGTAATAAATCAGTTTATTATAAATATGTGGTGATAACTTTTGGTATTATGGTTAAAATTTTCATAAATTATATTAATAATTTATTTTATTATATCAATATTAATTTATTAAATCTTAGAACTTCATTATTTTTATTTCAATAATTTCTAAATAAGTTTATATTTTTAATATTTTACAATAAGAATATATAAAAATAAGTAATATGAGAAATTAAATATAAAAAAAAATTAAAGGGAGAGTAATTTCTCTAGAGATAAAATTAATAAAATAAATATGACAAAAAATAAAATAAAAAGGATAGTATAAAATAAAAGATTAATATAATTTAAAATAAAGAATAAATTAAATTATTTAAAATATCTCTATTCCAAAATCACAAAAATTAATGATTTTTTTTGCCACTTTCCCTCATTTACGGCTTCTTACAACTAAAAAAACAAATTTTTCATCAATAATTTTTTTTTTTTAAATTACACGGATGTTTCAACAATATTTTCCAATTTTTTCATCCATGATTAAACTCTATAACATTATAGTATATTTTAAATATTTTCCATTTTTTTTCTATCCAATATATATATATATATATATATATATATATATATATATATATATATATATATATATACTTAATTTTCTTCTAGGTTTTACTATATATCCTGATCCCACCCTACCCCACTCTACCTAATTTCATTTTTAATCCTAATTTTTTTTATTGAATTTTAATTTAGTTTTTAAAATCTACTAAATTAACATTCCAAAATTAATTTTCATTATTTTAAATCTACTAAAAAATTTATTTTAATTTTTAAAATATACTAAATAAAAATTCAAATTTTATTATAAATAATTATTTGGTTATTTTATTTTTTAAATAAATTATTTTCAAAATTCATTTGGTTTTTAAATCTACTAAATAAAAATCAAACGGATGAGTTTTTTTTAATAATGATAGGATATTAAATGGGCTGCATTTCATTCGGGCCACCAGAGCCATGAGGACTATACTTCGCCTCGTGTCCCACATAGCGTACCTCAAACAGAGGTCCCACCATTAGGCCCAAAACATGGATTTGAAAATAGGAGGCCCATACTCCTACTGGTCAAACCATATCTTACAAATACCAAGATGTAATATTCCCTAAAAGACGCCCCTGGCCACCCAATCGGTTCTATTATAGCGTAAGGAAAAGAACATAAGGTCGTTAGTCTGACAATTTCCATCGGGCAAAGGAGGATTACCCAAATAAAACTCCTCGACTAATCCATTGCTAAACGGCGTCGACTACATCGTGAAATCTTATCCTCCCAAGGAAGAACCCCTAATCATCGTCCAAATCGATGAATGTCCATTATAAATACAAGGCTGCTCCAACACTGTACGCTAATTCTAAGCAATCGAGGCATCCTCTCTTCTCGCACAGACCGACTTAGGCACGGAGCGTCCCGCGACGCCGCCGCCTCTTCATCTCCCGGGTTCTTAATACAGAAAGTGCCGCATCCGCAGTCCGTTGATTGACACGTGTTAATCCTACCCCACCAACGACCCAACACGCTCCAGCCCGCCCGCGAAAAAGTGCATCATCGGGCTTGGCGCCACGTCAGGAACGGGACAGCCTTTATAAATATAATCGATTTCGCATCGATGGTATCAACTCTAACATTGCTAGATAACGCCTAATCCGCCAAGGATGCGTGATCCGCTGTGCGACGCACAACAGCCTCTTGACACGTTAGAAGCAATGCAAGTCAACACGAACGAGGTGGAGGCGCTCCGCCTCACCAATCAACGTCTAACAAAAGAGTTGTAACAATCCACTTTATTGTATGCGACGACCATGAGGCGCGAGCTCAAGAAGGCCATGACCTTCCCCCTCATGAAGGACGACATAATCTCTACGCCTCCCGAGAATAAACAAGGTAATTCCAAAATATGGGTTATAGGAGCAACAAAACCTCCATCCATAAGAAGGCCAAAGACTCTAAATTGCACAAACGCTTCAAATTCTCCATAAATTCAAGATTAAAGACGCTCAGACTTTCAAAGAAAATTAGAAGTCGAATGGTCGCATGCAGTTGCTCACCCCGACGAGCCCATTCATCAAGATGTTACACTGTGGAGTCGACTAGCTCAGTTACACCACACTCTACTACATCGCTCATTCCATCGAACACCACCAAGGCTACGGGGGCCAGAGCCCAAAGCGGCTCACCCCGACGAGCCTATCTACTGCACAAAGCACGCCGCCTCGTGGAGTCGACCACCAGTTACATCGCCACTCCCCACATCGCCATTCGGGCCGAACGCCACCAAGGCCACAAACAGATCTGGGGCTGCTCACCCCGACGAGCTCATCTACTCGCACGGCTCCCAGAAACCCATCATCGCATCGCCACTGGCCACATCGCCTATCTCTACCGAACGCCACTTAGGCCATCGCGCTCATGAGCCCGGGGCTTGCTCACTCGACACGAGCTCACCTACTGCACTAAAGCTGTCGTCAGAGTGAGACCAAACCCAGCCATCGCACTCTACTGAACGAACGCCCACTCGTGCCATCGCGGCCAGAGCCCAGCTTGCTCACCCCGACGAGCTCATCTACTCAAGACAGCCACGCCGCTCTCAAGAGTCACCAGCCAAACACATCGCTCACCCACAGATCACCACCTCCGCCACCGCCACTCCTGGCCATCGCCACTCTGGGCTGAACGCCAACAAGCATTACGTCAGAGCCAAGTATCTGACATTGACGTAGGCTCATCCCCTCAACCCGATGGACGAGCCCCTATTATTTACATTGACAAGCCCTTCACTGGACTCCAAACAGACGCGGCTCCTCCTACTTCATTTACATCACGAGCCCTTCGCCGCACTCCAAATGCACTCCGCCCTTTCTTACACTATATCGACCTGGCCATCCCTCAACCTCGTATGCACGAGCCCCTACTATTTACTTCGACGAGCCCTTCACCGGATCCCCCAAAATGCATTCGCCCTCTCCTACTATTTACATCGACGAGCCCTTCACGTGACCCAAACATCGCCCTTCTACACCCATCGACGTGGGCTCATCCCCAACTCCTGATGGACGGTTCCTTACTATTTACATCGACGAGCCCTTCACCTGACTTCAAACAGACGGCTCCTCCTACTATTTACATCGACGAGCCTCTTCACAGACTCCAAACAGACGGCCCTTTTCCTCTTATTAATTCATATTGACGAGCCCTTTCACCTGGACTTCAAACGACCTGCCCTCCTACTATTTACATCGACGAGCCCCTTCACGCACCCTACGCACCTGGCCCTTTCACCATATTGACAGGCTCATCCCTCAACCCGATGGATCGAGCCCCTACTATTTAAATTGACGAGCTCTTCCCAACTCTTACTCGACGAGTTCCTATTATTCACGGATCTAGCCCTTACAACAATGACCGACGAGGCCTTCCCACCAAAATTCCACTGACGAGCTCCTATTATCTACATGGACGAGCCTACAATAGTCTACCCGACAAGCTCTTTCCCAACAATTCTACTTGATCTAGCTCCTATTATCTACACTGACGAAGCTCTTACAATACTTCTTCCCAACGAGCTCTTCCCAACAATTTCACTCGACGAATCCTATTATTTATAATGGACGAGCCTTACAACAAATTTTCCCGACGAGCCTTCCTAAATGCCTTAGTTTGATCTAGGCCCTATTATTTACATGGATCTAGCTCTACAACAGCCTACTCCGACGAGCTCTTCCCACCAAACTCCCACTGACGAGCCCTATTATCCACACCTGACGAGCTCTACAACGCCTCCCGACGAGCTCTTCCCAATAGCTCTACCTGACGAGCTCCTATTATTTACATGGACGAAGCCTACAATGCCTAATTCCGACGAGCTCTTCCTAAATGAAATTTACTTGACGAGCTCCATTATCTACACCCGACGAGCTTCCATACGCCTTCCCGACGAGCCTTCCCAACAAAATTTCCACTCGACGAGTCCCATTATTTACATGGACGAGCCTACAACGCCACTCCGACGAGCTCCTCCCAATCGTAAAATTCTATTCGACGAGCTCCTACATTCACACCTACAAGCCCCATACCCACCCGACGAGCCCTCCCCCGCCTCATACGGACGAGCCCCCAACACCTCCTTTAACGAGCTCTTCCCTTAATTCACATGGGACGAGCTCCCCGCTAACACCACTTTGACGAGCCTTCCCCGCCTCACGCGACGAGCCCCACTCAACTATTCACCTCCGAGGAGCCCTCCCCGCCCCATGGACGAGTCTCACCAACACCACTTTGACGAGCTCTTCCCCGTCCACACCTGGACGAGCCTCTTACTCAACTATTCACTCGAGGAGCCCCTCCCCAAGCCTCACATGGACGAGCCCACTAACAATCCACTCTGACTCCAGATCTTCCTCACCACATGGATCGAGCCTACCTCAACTATTCACTCCGACGAGCTCCTCCCTCGCCCCACATGGACGAGCTCCCGCTAACACCACTCGACGTAGCTCTTTCCTCGCCATGGACGAAAGCTCTACTCAATAGTCCCTTTAACGAGCTCTTCTCTCGCCTACATGGACGAGCTCTACTAACAATTCACTTCGGACGAGCCCCTTCCTCGGGCCACATGGACGAGCTCCGCTCAACTGTTCACTCCGACGAGCTCTTCCCATCAGTTCACTTGGACGAGCTCTACTCAATTGTTCGCACAGACGAGTCCTCCCATTTAGCTCATAGCGATGATCTCTGACCAACATCGCTTGACGGTGACTACCTAAAATCGCCGGTACCATGGAGTCATCATTAACTCATGCAAGTCACCAACGGAGGATACCGCTTCAAGTCAGACGAAGTTCCACCGAAATAAGTCACGCAGCTTAAGGAACTGAAGATAACCCATGCAAGTCACCATTTGGAGATTAGCAAACAATTGACGAGCGCCTGCACTAAAAACAAGTCATGTACCAAGAAATCAATACAACTCATGCAAATCAATAAATAGGAGGTCACCGCTTCAATTTGACGAGCCTTTGCCAAAACAAGTCATGAATCCAGAATCATATCACCAGCAAGATCATTAATCCGGATACCATCCTCTCGATTCGACGAGTCGACCATTCCACACGCTATGCACCCTAGGAATCGCCCAACCTGTGCAACCGCACCGACGGAGCACAGCAAATCGCCTTGAAGGGCCTTAATCCACTAATCTCAGCCACACAAATTCTAACGAATCAATTCAGCTCAGGCGATCAGCCCATGGAGCCTCAGGGGCTCAATTTGAAGAGCTTCCAACTCAAGCCAACTCGCACGCTCAATTTAGCTTACGAATTCATGCACATCACAAGAGCACAAGTAGAGGCGGAAGTAGTGAGATAAAAATGAATATGCATTAAGGAAAAGGCTACATATGCCCCGGGGGTCCCAAGCAAAAAAAAAAAAGCCATCTCGCGTGACGCCGAAAAGGACTCATACGTATGTCTCAGATGGAATAATAAGGGAAAGAGAAGCCCAGCCACTACTATCCACATTGACGAGCCCTTCACGCACCCGCATACGGGCTCCCCACAAATCTACATTTTGATTTGCTTCGCCCTCGAATCAAAGACGACGAGCCTCTACTATTCACGTGACGAGCCCTTCACGCACCCTGCATGCACGGTTCATTCTTACAACTATACGACAAGGCCTCGGGCCCTCAACTCATAATGACGAGCCACTTTCACTATTCATTGACGAGCCTTCACAGACCCGCATGCATCTGCCCCACAATCATAATACAGGCTCCGCCCTCAAATCAAGACGACGGTAGCCCACTATTCACGCTCCAGACGAGCCCTTCACAGACACCGCATGCATCGCTCATTCTTACAATTCATATCGACGCAGGCTCGCCCCTCAACCTGCAATGACGAGCCCATTTATTCATCGCTGACGAGCCCTTCGCCGGTAATTCCTGCATTTACTCCGGCCCTTCCTACAACATACTTCACGGTACCTCGTCCCTCAAACTCGCACGACGAGCCTCCACTATTCATGCTGACGAGCCCTTCACGCACTCGCATGCATTCGCTCATTCTACAATTCATAATGACAAGGCCTGGCCCATCAACTCATACAGATCGAGCCACTACTATTCACATCGACGCAGCCCTTCACAGACCCGCACGCACTCCGCCCTTCCCACAAATCATACTTACGGCTTCACCTGAATAAGCACTGCACAGCTTCTACTATTCACAAGTGATTCGAGCCCTTCACGCACCTGCATGCGCACGGGCTCCTCTACAATTCATATTGACGAGGCCCCGTCCTCAACTCCAAAAATGACGAGCTCCATTTATTCATCGCCGACGAGCCCTTCACCGTACCCGCACAGATCATGCTCCTTCCTACGACCATACTTAATAAGCTCACCCCCGCATCAAGACGACGAGCCTCTACTATTCACGTTGACGAGCCCTTCGCTGCACTCCAGACATACGGGCTCCTTCTTACAAAGCATACTCACAAGGCTCGTCCCTCAACTCATAACGACGAGCCTCTTTTATTCACAGTGACGAGCCCTTCACGCACTCCGTACGTATCGCCCTCTTACAAAGCATACTCACAAGGCTCGTCTCAACTCATAACCGACGAGCTTCCTTTTATCTCACAAAGGACGGTCCTTCGATGCTCTCCATACGTTCCATCGCGGTAAAATCATATCGTCGACGTAGGCTCGGCCCCTCAACCCGTAATGATCAGCCCAACTATTCACGCTGGATCTTGAGCCCTTCGCTTCAGACCGCATGCATCGCCTATCGCACACCATGCTGACGGTGTCTCGCCTCAACCTCGCATGGACGAGCCTTCACTGACTCCAAACGCCTGCTCTTCCTACTATTTACATCGACAAGCTTCCTTCCTGAAGAGCTCTACTCAACCACACTCTCGACGAGCCTCCAACAACAAATTTCAAAGATTTGTGATTCACTCGCCTTCCAAGCATTGACGCACTCAGCACAAAACCAAAGCAACACCCCGCCAAATGTGACGACGTATACACAGTTCGATCCGACGAGCCCGCCCACCCAACCATATAAGGGGGAACCAAGCCATCAAATCAGATAGTATGCAAAATTTCAGCGATACGTTTAAATTGTGGTTTTTGCACCTTCAAATCCGGGTTACACAGCTTCAGAAAAAGAATAAAGATATCTCACTGAACACAAGTTTTCAAAAAATAAATTTATTGAAAGGAAGGTTACACTGCACGTGCACCGTGCCCAACGGCTAGCTGGGAGAGGTCGACACTGTAAAAGCATAAATGAGTCCAAGAATTTAGGCATTAGACGATGTAGTTAATGAGAAAGGATCTCAAGGGAGTAACAGCCCCGAATAAGTCAGACGGGAGACCTCTCCGCCTCCTCTACTGGGAGGTCGGGTTGAATTCCAGACCGAAAGTACGCCCAATCCGCTTCCGCTGAAAAGCGAGCCATCCAGGCTTCCACGAAAGAATTGCAAATGATCTCAAGAATTGTTCGATAACTCTATTCCTTGAGCAACCATGCCGACTTGGTCGATGAAGATCCGCTACGCGCAAACTCTCTACAGAAGATTACATTCATCGCCTCGCCCGTCTTGGAGAATTTATTAAATTTCTAAGACTAATGACGAAAGGCCTCCAACAACACTTCATTCTCAAGCTCACGACGAGCAATCTCGAAAGGTTTTTCTTTGGCGCTCAAATCAACGGCAGAACCCCACGCTAGCCCACCCGAAGATCCTTGGCTGCATCATCGAGGTGATGAGCTCCCTCCTCACTCATCCAGCTCATTCTGGACAGATCTCAACCCCTCCCGAGTCTTGATCAACTCACCCCGTGCACTGGTCTCACCCCCTAACTCCTCCCGAAATCTCACTCGCCTTCACAACCGTCCAGCCTCGCTTCCTCTATTTTTTGCCCGAGCACGAGCCGATGAAGTGTGCTTAAGATCAGACTTAAGCCGCTCTATGTCTTCGGTCATATGCCGCGCTCGTCCCTGCAGCTCTACTCCGTCAAGTAAGAGAAGCCACCCGCGATATAAATCCGCATCTTCACATGTTTCTCATTCAATTAGCCTTTGCCTGCAGCCTTCTAAATGGGTGGCAAACAGATCTCGACACAGACATAGCGTTCAACACAGAACAAGCATGGAAATAAACACAATTACGGACTTACCGAAGCAATCCCCTGAAAAGACAACGCCAAGGCTTCATCAACCTAAGAACTCTTCGAACCCTAAACCTGTGTGACTCCAAGAGGAATAGACGAGATTGACCTCCGCCCAAGTTTCAAGTGACTCTAGGAGGAGCAGAGGAAGCCCTGGCTCAAGTGACCCAACTTTGCTCGATTTCTTGGTCTGGGTCATCTCCTGCGAGGAGGTGACTTTAGTGTCGGCGGACTCCATACTATAGGCGTGAGCCGTCACGGCGGGCGACACTGCACTCAAAGACCTCGTCTTGACGATTGTGCCTAGGAGAAGACCAGAAGGTCAAAACCAGGGTGACGACGCCCGTCTCTACCCTGCACAGATAGAGTAGTGGGACGACCCGTATTCCGAGCCTCGCCATAGCGATGCCCTCTCCAGCCTCCCCGAACAGAGAAGAAGGAGACACCCTCAATTTTTTGAACTCGTCGGACCGGCCGTCCTTTCGTGAGGAGTCCAAATTTTTTCTCTTTCACACCCGGGGTCGAGACGGTCGCCCCAAATGAACCAAAATCTCCCGGGTGTGAGTGGCAAAGCAGTGGGGCCCAAAGGAAAAACTCCAAGGGTAGAAAGAGTAAGGGCCCCAAACAGAACGTGCAGCAACAAATTGTGAGGAACTCAGTGAATGTTCACTTTATCACCCCGCATAGGAAAGAGCGCAGGCCCTCCAACGCTAGAGCCACAACAAGATCTTCGGCCGAGGTCAAGACGAGTATCCGAAGCATAAGGAAAGCTTAAGTTCAGAAGTATTCGATCGTCTTTAGATAAATCAAACCAAAAGTAATGCAAACACTCACGAAGGTTATCAGGGGAGCTCCACGTCTTGGGCACACCCAAGGTATCACCCCTGTCACGAGAGTCATACTCCCAATTGGAACCGCTAACGAAGAAATATCATCCTTTCCATGACCGGTGTGAGGAAGGAAGGTCCGAGATCGCAGGAGAATCTTAACGCCCGGTGAAATAAATAAAACCCTCGTAGTAGCCATCGGATCGAAGACGTAAGGAACAGAGCCACATCGTGGGGACACCAAACCCTATCCTTAAAAGACCAATAAACCGACTAAATAATCCCAACCATCGAGCCAACCGAAGGCGCATGCTGAAGTACTGAAGAACCTCTTTATGAAGGGATGCAAAGGAAAGCGAAGACCGTTATTAAAAGCAACTTCAAAAAAGCATACCATACCAGTAATCCAGGCTATGTAAAGGTCAAAACATCCGGGACCATATTCGACACCAAAGAGAGGGCCTAGAACGCCGAAGAAAAGTAGATTCATATGAAGGACCAACCCTACTAGGCCCACCTTTCATGCAAGATGTCGCACAAATGGGCCTGGAGTGGAAGTCCGACCCTTAGGATATTTGATCGCCGTATCTTCTTTACCTTTACCTATAGCGGAGGCGCCAGAGTGTGCTGAGGCTAAACGATCACAACAAGCGGAACGCCTCACCGCCCGACCACAATAAAGCAGCCATCGCCGACATGCAAAGAGGAAGAACGATGGACTCATGACGAAGCAAATGCATAAACGAATCCGCATACAATCGAATCCTAGAGCCTCGTCAGATCAATCGAAGAAACACGACAGATTCGGACGCCGCGCCCAGAATGAGAGGAAACGCCGTAAAGGCCACCCAACACTAAATGCACGTGAAAAATCTAGAACGAAATACGTGAACGCCTAAAATATAAAGACAAAAGCGGGGAATTGCGAGGCCAAAGGAAGTCGTAATCGGAAAGGTCGACAAGAAACAAGCAAAACGAAGGGAGTATGAAAAACAGCGAGAACTCCCAAGAGCCACTACACGCGCACTCTACGTGAGTGACTCTGCCGGTCGTTAATTTGAATCCACATCCAAGCGGCATTGACTGGGTGGAAATAATGAACCGCCGCAGATTAATCACGCCCTTGCCCACGCAGCCGTACAATAAGGGCCGGGGGCAATCGATAGATATTGCAATGGGCTGCATTTCATTCACAAATTTCAAAGGAGCGATGAGGACCATACCCCGCCCGTGTCCTTACATAGCGTACCACCGTAGGCCCGGCCCACAGCCCAAACATGGATTTGGAAAATAGGGAGGCCTCATACTGCCAACAAACCATATCTTTACAAATAACAGAAGATAGAATATTCCCTAAAAGACGTCCTGGTCGTCCAATCAAGTCCTATTATAAAGGGAAGGAAAAGCAACATAAGGTCGTTAGTCGGATACCCCCCAATAAGGAAGGAGGATTACTCCAAATAAACTCCTTTGACTAATCCATTGCTAAATCTAAGGCTGACTACATCAGGAAATCTATCCTCCCAAGGGAAGAACCCCTAATCATCGTCCAAATCGATGAATGTCCATTATAAATACAAGGCCGCCCAACACTAAAAAGGTACGCTTTAATTCTAAGCAATCGAGGCATCCTCTTCTCTCGCATTTAATCCGACTTAGGCACGGAGCGGCCCCGGCGACGCCCCTCGGCCCTCTCATTCTAGTTCTTATCAGAAAGTGCCGCATCCAGAGCCCGTTGGATTGACATTGCAAGAATCCTACCCCAAATTTCCAAACGATCCCCTCGCCAGCTCTCGTCCAACCTAAACGACCCAACACGCCTCCAGCCCGCCTCCGCTGAAAAGCATCATCAAATACTTATATTAAATATTTAATATTTTTATTTAAAAACTAATATATTTTAAATAGATGAGTGAAATCTATAATTTAAAATGTTAAATTTTATTTTATTATTATAAACAAATATATTTGTATTAAAGTTATTAAATATTTTAATTACAATCTAATTTATTTTAATGAAATAACTATACATAAAATTAAAAAAAATTAAAAATTTTAAAATAATGAATATTTTTTTATATTTTAAAAAATAAAATTTGAATTTGCATTTAATAGATTTTAAAAAATAAAATAACGTTTTATTAGTTTTGAAAATAAGGAATAATTTATTTATATTTGAAAAATAAAATTTGAATTTTTATTTAATAGATTTTAAAAACTAAAATAAAATTTAATAAAAAATTAAGAGTTAGATAAAAGAAAATTAAAAAAATAGTTTGGGTGGGTGTTGGCCTGTTGAGTGAGTCGAGGGGCGACTAGGGCTGGGACTGTTGGGTGGGTGGGGGTTGGGTCCAAAGGTGAGGGAGAAGGGAGAGAGGAGGGAAGAGAGAAGAATAAGTATCATGTGTCATGCCAGTATTTAAAGACCATTTTAACATTGATAGAACATTTTAACGATATGAGTTATAAATTAGTTAATTTGGGTTACAGAAGTAAACTGCAAGACCTCTTTGGATCAAAAAAAGTTCGAGGTGTAAATTAGAAAGTTTGAGATGTAAATTGGATATTTTATCTAACATTGAGATGTTTTGCACCTTTTCCCGTAAATTAATTGATTTGGTAATGTATAAAATTTTAATATGTTTTGGGATTAATTATATAAATGGTATCTCAACTTTTCAATTTTTTCTATTTTGGTCTCAACTTTTATTTTGTTCAATTAAATATTTGAACTCTTAATTTTTATTCAATCCAGTGCTTCTTGATTGGTCAAAGTTTATCATGGTGTTTGAATTATTAATTTTTATTCAATCTAGTACTTCAGTATCAATCAAAGCTTATCATGATGTTAAATCAATAAATATTGAATTCACATGGCATTCCAACCATATTATCTTTTCTTATTATGATTTTTATTATCTATTTCATATAGTAAAAAAGAAATTGATAAAACTAGTTATCATGAAATTGAGATAAAAATAAATATAGAGAAATTCTATTTACACCCTATTTATTTCTCTATACACCCCATTAAAATACTCATGGTGGTGAAAAAGATAAATTTACCTTAAACTTATTTTTCTATTTCTCTTCTTCTTCTTCATCTCTTCATGACCCAACTCCCTTCTTCCCTCCTCGAAGTGGTTTCAGTTTAAAAAAATAATAGAATCAGAATGATATCAAAAAGAAAGTGGAATGGAGTCAAATTAGCTTTAAAACGTGCGGAGGCTGCAATGGTGTAGTTGATAAATATTCTGTGCTCGCTTTTCGCAATGCACTTAATCCGATTCAAAACCTATTATCATAACATTCTCTGAGTATTGAACCGAATATATTCCACAACCGGATTTAAACAAACTGAGATCACAGATAATATTCCTATATCAAAACTGATTGGATTGTTATAACCGATTTGTAATTTAAATTAATACTTTTAATGATGTAATTTAATTTTTCATAACAACATCATTTTATTTATATTTAATTTAAAATTAAATAAAAAAATTAATGTAAAATTACTCCGATTTTGAAACTGGACGTAGCAAGAGTTTTCCTGATTTTGGAATCCGACCATTTTGAACATTCTTCGGATTGCATTTCAGAAAGAAACTTTCCCTGCATTTAAATTTCGATCATAGTAAATTTCCTGATTTTAATATCCGGATATAACTAAAACATTCTGGATTTACAACCGAATTCATTTAATTTTTCGAATTTTTTTTAAATTTTCTAAAATTAGTTTACATATTAGATAAAATTATAAAATTAAGTATATTATATAAATTATAAAATTCTATGAATGACATACAGAAGGCAGACATTGAAGTAGTGATTAACGAAAAGGCAAAGAAAAAGATATTTTAAAGCTTACTTGCAATGCAGATGTAAGAGATATTTAAATGACAGATATTAACCTCTCATAAATATATTACTTATTTTTAAAATAATTTTACTATTTAATGTTTTATTTTTAATTATTTATATATCATTATTTATTTGCATTACACTTAGAAAATGATTAAAAATAATAGAAAACAACTGAAAGTTTTCTTAAAAATGTCATTTTTAAGGAAATATTATTTTTATTTTTATTTCATAGTAACCAATTTTATTAATTTCTTTTTTAATCTAACAAATAAATAATAAAAACTGTGATGTGAAGAGGATAATATTGTTACTTCACATACTAAAAAAATCATTTAAGTAAATTTGTTATTTTCATATGATACAATTTTTGTTGATTCAACATCCTTATAAGTTTTAACTAATTAGGAACCATGAATAAAAATTATATGTGACGTCCCAACCCAAGGGTCCGATTGACAACCCGTCAATCCGTGGAATATTCGTGGGCGTCAGATGATCTGATGTCCACGCTGGTCAATCCCATTCACAAGGACTCATTTCTTTATATTTTTCTTGCAAACGTACAACTTTCCATATTATTATACAAGAGTTTGATATACAACTCTTTTACAAATCAAAATATATCAAAATAGATTGTTCCAATATATTTGGATAAACATACTGCCTGCCACAACCCTACTTCATACCTGCCTACCCTCGAAGGAGCGCCGTCCTCTCGTGTACCTGAAAGAGTGATCCCACGGCGGGTTTGTAAACTCACAGATATATCTCCTACTACTACTCACCTGCGCACATTTAATGTCGGGCCACAATCACACTTGGAGTTCTCACATGTCATGAATAAGTGATTTGTGCGACCAATCATGACCCAACTCAGTCCTCACCGATTCCCCACATGGACATATCTATGTGAAAACCGTCATGGGCGTTCCATCCATGACCCTTTTTCCAAACAAAATATTTTTGTTTTTATCGTGATGCTTCCTAAGATATAGTGGATACCCAATCAAAAGATTGTCATCCCTTCCGAGAAGTACTCGTGGACACCTCCGACACGCATTTCGTCGGCCGAAGTAATGCGGGATACCAAAATCATTTGCATTCTTGATGTACCATCGAACTCCAAACACAGGGTCGATCATTTCCATGCACTCACACCCATGTCATGTGATGCCCCATGCATAAATGCAATGCAAGTGTCATTGCATGTCATTTCATTGTACATGTACGCTACGTGTCATATGTAACATATAAATCACACTTTACATGTCAAGTGTCATGAATAAATTATGTTTAATGCATATAATTATTTTCATTTTTATCCCACATATATCACATAATTTCACACATAAACATATTATTCAATTTACAGTAATAACACACATTAGCCATTCCAGACCATAAATCTTACTATACTTGGCATCGGAAAAATCTAGACTTAGTCTAGAAATTCCAGCATTTGTAAATATCATACAAAAATTCAACATGCAATTTCTTGCTCAGGCCATATGCAGCCCCGAGCATTTCAGATACAACCAGGTTCCGAAAATAGAAGTTCCGAAAACCACAACGAATCGTTCCTCAACTTTCCATGACCCAGACAATTGTTCAAACCACGTTTTGGCTGAGCACTTCATCTTATTAAATTCTAGACTCAACAAGCTTTCCATAGAGTCCAAGAATGCACAAAATCGGTTCGAACGGAGTTATGGTCATCCGGGTTGGCTACACTGATTCGCAGGGTGCGAAATTCGCACACTCGTTTCCCATTCGCCCAAATTTGCTCGCAGACGCCGTGTCACCTCGATGGTCTCGGGAACTCTTATACTCGGTCCATGACTGTCCCACAACCAAAAACAGACTACACAATGATATAATTCGCCCCAAAGTGGGGCAAAATTGTTAAGCCCCTACACGGCTCCTAGGCTTGAAATGAACCAGAGTAGGAGGAAAACTACCTCTTGTAGCTAGCCTGTGTTCTTCGCTCGTCCGGTCTGCGCCACCGTGGTGACACTCTTCCTTTTTCCTCTTTCCTTCCCCTCTTCCTTTTCTTTCTTCCTCATTTTTCCTCTCTTTTCTTCTTCATTTCCATTTTTCTTTTCCCCCTGTTTCTGTTTTTTTTCTCTCTCCTATTCTGGTTTCCTCTCCTCTCCCCACACACACCTTCCCTTCCTTTTTCTTTTTCTTTTTCCCCCCCTTTCCTCCCTTCTCTCTCTTACCTTTCTTTTTCTCTCTTTTTCTATTTCATCCACCGAACACCTTTCCCACTCAATTTGGTGTGGGATCAAGTGGTGGTGACACATGCTCTCATATGTCACCCCCTCACTCTTTCCCCCATGCATGAGGCCATGTAGTCGTACACATGGCCCTCATGCCATGGGCTTGGTGCCATGTGGCATCATGCCACATGTCACCATGCCATTCTTCCATTTCGCCTCAAAATACGTGAAATTCCAACCTTCTCGAATCCAAGGCAATCTGGTGGTAACTAGGATTTCACGACGAATCCATTGAGCGGAGGTCCGTTTCACATCCAATATCTAGAGAAGCTCTGCGGCTCAGAACTCTGTAATGTAGTGACAATTTACCATTTCGTGAAAATTTTCAAATTTATCCAGGTTTTCACATTCTCCCCCACTAAAAAGAATTTTGTCCTCGAAATTTACACACATATACATTCAAGTCTTATGCATATGCAACAGTCATTTTATCATTAAATGACTAACCACATACCTCTGTCCCCAAATAGAAAGGGATAACTAGCACACATCATGTCCTCGCGTTCCCATGTTGCCTTCTTCACTCCACAATGTTGCCATAATCCTTTCACTAGCCTCACTCGGCCTTGCGCCACAAAAACCCGCGCTCTCGGGCTAGAAACCATAATACAAACTGGTCCCTCCTCGAAGGTCCCATCTATATCAACTGTCAGCTCGCCCCAATCCACTACATGATTCGGATCTGGAGTGTACTTTTGGAGCATGGAGACATGGAACACCTCATGGACACCTGACAAACTAGGTGCTAACGCCAACCGATATGCAATAGTGCCTACCCTCTCGAGTATCTCGAAGGGTCCAATAAATCTTGGCGACAACTTACCCGCTACAAACTGACCACCCCTCTCACTCACCTCAGAAGAGATGGTCACTTGCCTCAAATTCTAGAGGTTGACGTCGCCTGTCCGCGTAACTCTTATGTTGGCTCTGAGCCGTGAGAAGACGTCTTCGTATCAAGTCCACCTTCGAGGTGTCCTGGAACAACCGACCCGTGAGCCTCTCCCACCTCTCGCCCAATGTGACTGAGTTCAACACTGCCTCCATACATTGCTCTCATAAGTTGCCACATCTATATACTCTCGCTCGATAACTGTTGTAGGCAACTCTACTCAAGGGCAAATGCTCCTCCCAAATGCACCTTGATATCCAAGACGCATGCCCGCAAAGTATGTCCTTTCTAACACCTGTGTATTTGTCTTCCAACCTAATTCATCCGTATGTGGATGAAACGCAATACTCATTATCAACTACGTACACATGGCCCTCTAGAAGCTCTTCCAAAAGCGAGCCATAAACCCGATCTCTCATTCAGCACAGACTCCAAGACTCCACAGAATTAACTATATCCATATATACAAATTCTATTTAATTCTCCTCAGCAGGAAGGTCATTCGCACAAATAGAAATGTAGTCGACCTAGTGGTTTGTCCACTATCACCCATGTTGCATCAGTTTCCAGACCGTCAAGGGAGGGCGTAGTCACAAAGTTCATCGTGACATGTTCCCACTTCCACTCTTAATTACCTCTAATGTCAGATTATCTTCACTTGCATTCTCTCATCGCTCGCCTTTTCACCTTAAGGCAATTTTGGGATAACACCATTTCCTATTGAAATCCCCAACGTGTCTCTTCATCCGACTCCAATAATACTGGCGACGAAGATCATGGTACATCTTCGTTGCACCTAGATGCACTGCAACTGAGAGCAATGGAACTCCTTGAGGATCTCCTATCGCAAATCAGTTAACTGGGGAACTGCAACCCGTCCTCTATATCGAAGATTACCCTTTGTGTGAATGGCCCAAATTTCTCATCACTTGTAAATTTAACTGCACTCTTTCCCGATGGACACCAACTCTAATGCCCCGTCTCGGGCTCAATCACTCCTTGCACTTAGCAGTAAAGGAGTAAATCTACCATCACTCCTAACGCCGTGAGCCCATGCCGTACTCGCCCCCCTCCCCCCTCCTCCTCCTCCTCCAACTGGCCCTAGGAGGTCTCGAGTATCTCAAGCACTCCTGTGGAAGCTACACTAGCCAATAGTCCCCGTGACTTCCAATTGAGCACATCAGCCACTACATTTGCCTTACCAAGGTGGTAATGCAAAGTGAAGTCATAATCCTTTAGATACTCCATCCATCTACGCTGCATCATGTTGAGGTCCCGTTGTGTGAAGATGTACTTCAGACTTTTGTGGTTTGAAAACACCTCAAACTGTTCATCGTACAAATAGTGGTGCCAAATCTTTAAGACAAAGACTATTGTTGCCAACTCCATATCATGTGTGGGGTAGTTCCACTCATGGTTCTTCAGTTGTCTAGAATAATAAGCCACAACCCTCCCGAACCCGCATTAAACATGGTCCCTAATCCGAATTTCCCTTTGAAGCATCGTGATTATACAAAGGTAACGGCTCTTCCGGACAATCAGAATAGGAGCTGAAGTCAACCTCCTTTTCAATTCCTGGAATGCTTGCTCACATGTCATCCCACTCAAACTTGACCCCCTTCCGGGTCAACCTCGTCATAGGTGCAACTAGTAGAGAGAAGTCTTCAATGAACCTCCTCTAATACCATGTCAATCCCAAGAAACTAAGTATCTCAAAGACTGACTTTGGTCTCTCCTAACTCATAACTGTCTCGACCTTTTCTAAGTCCATGAAGACACCTGAAGCTGACACTACATGCCCAAAAAATATCACCTCAATAAGCCAAAACTCGCACTTACTGGACTTCTCATATAACTGATTCTCTCTAAGGACCTGGAGAACAATCATCAAATGATCTCATGCCCTCCTTCCTCGACCGGGAACATCAAGATGTCAAGCCAACAAAGACCAACATCTAGATAGGGCTGGAACGCCCTATGCATGAGGTCCATGAATGCCGCTTGCGTATTCATTAATCCGAAAGGCATCACTATGAACTCGAAATGCCCATACCTCATCCTAAACGTTATCTTAGGGATGTCTGCCTCCCTAACCCTCAACTGATGTAACTGGTGTGAAGGTCTATCTTGGAGTAGACTCGCGCCCCTCTCAACTGATCAAACAGATCATCAATCCTCAATAATGGATACCGATTCTTGATCGTAACCCTGTTCAACTGTTAGTAGTCAATACACAGTCAAAGGGACTTACCCTTCTTCTTTGCAAACAAAACCGGAGCACCCTAAGGTGAAGTGCTGGGTCTAATGAACCCTCTGTCCAATAATTCTCAGAAGCAAATCTCGAGTTCGCAACTCCTCAACCATAGTGCCATCCTATGTGGAGTCATAGAAATAGGCGACATGCCAAGATGTAACTTGATGCAAAAGTCTACATCCCTTGGCGGGGGTAATCCCGGTAACTCATCAGGAAAAACATCCTTGTACTCGCAAACTACCCGAGGTAGACTCACGTCCTATCTCACCTCATCCTCCAAGGTAAGGCTTGCTAGCCAACCCCTCAACTGTCTGTGCTACCTGGAGTCATACACAATCTAGGGTAAAGCATAGTGCTTATCCCCTTGAAACACAACACAGACTCCATCTCCTGTGTAGGCAATAACTCTCATACAATCACAATCGATGACGACCTATGTGCCGCAACTACCCATCCCCGAGAATGATCAAACTCCTGGCCATGTCCATGACTCTCGTCCATCGTGGAGTAGAACCCTGGAACTTTTAACCCACAATTGCAACATATCCGTCGAATTCACCCTAGTTCCTGGGCTGAGAGCTCACATACAATGCCTTCCAAGGTCCTCAACCTCTAAGCCCAACTCCTCCACACATGATGCAAAGAATAAATGAATGCGATGCCCTGGGGACCAAATAATATCTTGCCTATAAGCTTAGATAACAAAACATACCCCGTATGATCGACCACCGTAAGTGCAAGCCTCGCCCCGTGGTACCATAGCATAAACACACCCCCGGGTCTCAAGGTGTGCCCGGCGGCTCCCCGACCGCCTCGACCCACATACTCCGTCCTTCGACCCGACTATGACTAAGAAGGCACTCGCACATCTCACGCCAAACTAGTCCCTTCGGGCCATCCCAAAAGTATAACAAACGATGTCTATAAACGCCCCACTAGTGCCTGAAACTGTGGTGTCCCATAACTCTGGGATCCCTGCCTCTAGGGGCAATCTTGTCTCACATGTCTAGGCTGTTGATAATGGTAGCATATAATCAGCCCTGCCTGGCTAACAACTCTGCCCTGGCCTTGGCCCTGATAGCTGAGGCCTTGTACTGACGTCCTCAAGGAATAGAAGTCCTCTGCTTCTTCCTCGAGCTTGAAGAAAGTTGATCCTCCTTCCTCTTCTCACTAGCACAAGCATCTCGGATGCTCCGGGCATCATCAATCTCTCTCTATAGCCATAGTTGTACTGACCATAGAGTTCATATCCTGTAGGAGAAGTCCCGCAATCTTACCTTAGATGGACAACTCTCGCACTAATCCCCAATCTCCCCGACTGGGCCATATACTCAGGCCACATAATCATCCTCAAAATGTGCTAATCCCTTGCGGAACTTAGCCACGTATTCGAGTACTATCATGGATCCTTGTCTCAACCCGAGAAACTCCCGAGCCTTGGCATACCTAGCCGATGCTAGGAAAAACCTACTCATAAAGAGCTCTCGAAAATATGCCCATGTCTTGGCCTCCCAATCCCACTGATATACCCGATTCACCTCTAGCCGAAATGTCACTAAACGCATCCGTGTCACACCTGGAGGTAACTTCCATAGGCCTCCAAAACCTCTCTCTAACCGAAACCAATGGTCACCACCACCGGTCCCTCCCCTCTAAACTGGAGGATGATGAGTTCTTAAACCTCTAGAGGTCACCGTTTCTCCCTAACTTCACCGCCTGCACTAGTCTCAGGCAATGGTGGTAAACGCAAATACCATCACCTCCACAAACGTCACGATCAAAGCTTTAGCATGGCTCCGCTTATTCTATGAACGATCTCTACGTTATACCGACTTTATTTTCATCTACACAAGGTAAGATAGCAATTTAAGATTCTTTTTTTTTTTTTTATCACGTTAGTGGTGCATAATGCCAAACACTAATAAATAACCATTCCTATGTAATCATGCTTATTCGTTTTCCGAACCCCTAAGGTTAAGTTTGCTAACCCTAGTGTTCTTCAATTTCTATACACATTCTATCATGCATATATACCTCACACAACCATTAATACATCTCCCGTGAACATATTAGACCACAAAAGCACCTCAATGCACACAATGTCGTGTTCTACACCCATGCCCACTAATCCTTAGGTATTTGTATACGCAATCCCGATACTCACTCTTGACAAGCCAATATTTGAAAACACTAGTGGATACCCCCACCTGAGTTTCTAGGTAATCGTTAACCTAAGCTCTGATACCAAGCTGTGACGCCCCAACCCGAGGGTCTGATTGACAACCCATCAACCCATGGAATCTTCGTGGGCGTTGGATGATCTGATGTCCATGCTGGTCAATCCCATTCACAAGGACTCATTTCTTTATATTTTTCTTGCAAACATACAACTTCCCATATTATATGCCTAGTTTGATGCAACTCTTTTTTATTAAACTAAAATACATCAAAACATATTATCCCAATATATTTTGACATAAACATATGTTTAAGGTGACAACCCACCCTTCTATACTCACTGTGCTACCGAAGAGCGCCATCCTCTCGTGTACCTGAAAGGGTGATCCCACGACGGGGTGAGCAAAGCCCAGTAGATATATCTCCTACAAGGGCTACTTCCCACCTAAGTGAACATGCAATGCTAGTTACACAATCACACACCTAAATGCCTACATGTCACGAATAAGATGCGACCAATCATGACCCAATCCCGTAGTCCCCACTCAAATGGGTTCCCCTCACACATGATATTATACCAAGTGTGAAAATCGTCATGGCTGCTCCATCCATGAGACCCTTTTTTCCAAACAAAATCTTTTTGTTTTTACTGACAAAGCCTCCAAGATATAGTGTGGATCAGCCTCCAATCGCGACTTTGGTCATCCTCGAAGTACTGGACAATCTACTTCATACGTACTTTGGCCTCGCCGAAGTATCAGGACGCCTCCAAAAATCATTTGCATTCTTAATGTACCATTGAACTCCAAACACGAGGTCGATCATTTCCATGCACTCACACCCATGTCATACGATGCCCCGTGCATAAATGCAATGCAAGTGTCATTGCATGTCATTTCATTGTACATGTATGCTACATGTCACATGCAACATATAAATCACACATTACATGTCAAGTGTCATGAATAAATTATGTTTAATGCATATAATTATTTTCATTTTTATCCCACATATATCACATAATTTCACACATAAACATATATTATTTACGCACACATTGGCCATTCCCAGTGTACCATAAATCCGACCATATCAATTTAAAATCTAGACTTAGTCTAGAAATTCCATCATTTGTAAATATCATACAAAAATTCAACACGCAATTTTCTACTCAGGCCATACGCAACCCCGAGCATTTCAAATACAACCAGGTTCCAAAAACAGAAGTTCCAAAACAAGTCTCAAAACCGTAATCGCATCGGTTTCCTCAATCGGTCTCGTGGGACCTAGCCCATGATTTGGTCGACCACTTTATCTTTATTAAATTCCTAGGACTCAACGAGATTTATGTGTAGAGTCCAAGAACACGCAAATTGAAGTTTGGATGGAAAGCAGGAGCCGGGTCCGAAATTGGCGCCGGCTGACCAAGCAAGGGTGGTGTTAAAAAATTCGAAAGATACCCCCGTTTTCCATTCTCGCCCGGGGATTTGCTCGGGCCTGTGGACGCATGTTCGACCCGATGGTCTGAACTCTTTATACTACCATGACCGTCCCACAACCAAAGTCGACTAATAATAATGATATAATCTCGCCCAAAGTGGGGCTTAAATCGCTAGGCCCCTACACGACCCCTAGGCTACGAAATGAACCAAAGTAGGAGGAAACCTACCTCTTGTAGTATCCGGCTCTTCTGCTGGTCTGGTCCGCGCTTCATCGTGCAACACTCCTTTATTTTCCTTTCCTTTTCCCCTCCTCTTCCTTTTCTTTCTTCCTTATTTTTCTTCTTCCTTTCGTTTTCTTTTTCTCCTCTTGTTTTATTTTTTTCCCTTGCTCGGTTTCTTCCTCCCCACACACCTTCCCTTCCTTTTGCTTTTTCTTCAGTTGTCTAGAATAATAAGCCACAACCCTCCCGAACTGCATTAAACACATCCCAATCTGACTTTTGAAGCATTGCATTATACAGTGTACATCGGTCTCCTTTCCGGGACAATCAGAATAGGAGCTGAAGTCAACCTCCTTTTCAATTCCTGGAATGCTTGCTCACATGTCATCCCACTCAAACTTGACCCCCTTCCGGGTCAACCTCGTCATAGGTGCAACTAGTAGAGAGAAGTCTTCAATGAACCTCCTCTAATACCATGTCAATCCCAAGAAACTAAGTATCTCAAAGACTGACTTTGGTCTCTCCTAACTCATAACTGTCTCGACCTTTTCTAAGTCCATGAAGACACCTGAAGCTGACACTACATGCCCAAAAAATATCACCTCAATAAGCCAAAACTCGCACTTACTGGACTTCTCATATAACTGATTCTCTCTAAGGACCTGGAGAACAATCATCAAATGATCCTCATGCTCCTCCTCTGACTGGGAATAGATCAAGATGTCGTCAACAAAGACCACCACAAACTGATCTAGATAGGGCCGAACGCCCCTATGCATGAGGTCCATGAATGCCATGATTCCATTAATCCCGAAAAGGCATCACTATGAACCTCGAAATGCCCATACCTCATCCTAAACGTTATTATCTTAGTGGATGTCCGCTCCTAACCTCGCTGAACCGATATAACCGTGTGAAGGTCTATCTCTGAGTAGACTCGCGCCTCTCAACCGACATCAAACGTATCATCAACTTCAATAATGGATACCGATTCTTGATCGTGAACCCTGCTCAACTAGTAGTCACACACTACCAAAGCGGACTTACTCCTTCTTCTCAAGTAAATAAACGTGAGCACCCTAAGGTGAAGTATCGGCTCCACGAACTCGTCCAATAATTCTTGCGCGACCTCAGTTCCCCGCAACTCAACTAGTGCCATCCTATGTGGAGTCATAGAAATAGGCGACATGCCAAGATGTAACTTGATGCAAAAGTCTACATCCCTTGGCGGGGGTAATCCCGGTAACTCATCAGGAAAAACATCCTTGTACTCGCAAACTACCCGAGGTAGACCTTTACCGCCCTATCTCACCATCCTCCGTAAGGCTTGCTAGCCAATCCTCAACCCGGCTCGCGCTACCTGGAGTCATACACAATCTAGGGTAAAGCATAGTGCTTATCCCCTTGAAACACAACACAGACTCCATCTCCTGTGTAGGCAATAACTCTCATACAATCACAATCGATGACGACTCGGTGTGCCAGTAACCAGTCCATCCTGAGAATGACATCAAACTCGGTCATGTCCATGACTCTCAAATCCACTGTGAGTAGAATCCCGGAGATCTCTAACTCACAATTGCAACATATCCGCTGAACACTCACCCTAGTTCCTAAGGGAGAGCTCACATACAACAGCTTCTCCAAGGTCTCAACCTCTAAGCCCAACTCCTCCACACATGATGCAGCAATAAATGAATGCGATGCCCCAGAATCAAATAATATCTTTGCCTATAAGCGAGATAACTGTAACATACTAGATGACCGACCACCGGTGGTGCCCGGGCCGGTACTATAGCATAAACACACCCCCGGGTCTCATGTGCCTATGGCTCCCCCGACCTCCGCTCGACCCATACTCTGGCCTCTTTGACCTGACTATGACTAAGAAGGCACCAAGGCAAGCACCCACGCTGAACGGTCCTTCGCCATCCTCAAAGTAAGGAACAAACGATGTCTATAAACGCCCCACTAGTGCCTGAAACTGTGGTGTCCCATAACTCTGGGATCCCTGCCTCTAGGGGTAATCTTGTCTCACATGTCTAGGTCAAGCAATGGTAGCATATAATCGCCCGTCTCAAGCACAACTCGCCTCGCCTTGGCCCCATAGCCGAGGCCTCAGACCGACGTCTCAAGGAATGTAGAAGTCCTCCCGCTTCTTCCTCGAGCTTGAAGAAAGTTGGATCCTCCTTCCCCTTCTCTCACTAGTTACAGCATCCTGATGCTCTATATCATCAATCTCTCTTATAGCCATAGTCATCGACCATGAGTTCACATCCCGTAGGAGAAGTCCCAATCTTACCTAGATGGACAACTCGACCATCCTCAAATTTCCGAACTCAACACACGTGTGGCCACATAATCATCCTCAAAATGTGCTAACTTTGTGAACTTAGCCACGTATTCGAGTACTATCATGGATCCTTGTCTCAACCCGAGAAACTCCCGAGCCTTGGCATACCTAGCCGATGATAGGAAAAACCTACTCATAAAGAGCTCTCGAAAATATGCCCATGTCTTGGCCTCCCAATCCCACCATACCTGGGATTCACCCTCTAGCTGAAATGTACCGTTACTAAATGATCCGTGTCACATCTGAGGTAATTTATAAACAAATCCCATGCCCAAACCAATGGTCAGCCACCACCGGGTCCTCTCCCCCTCTAAACGTTGGAGGATGATGAGCTCTAAACCTCTAGAGGTCACTCGGCCCTCCCTAACCACCAGTTGCACTAGTCTGTGCAATGGTGGTAAATGCAGCGCCCATCACCTCCACAAATGCCTGCTGATCAAAGCCAGCCAGAGTTGGCTCGCATTCCCAAGAACCATCTCTACGCTGGCGCCGACTTGTCATTCTAATGCAAGGTAAGATAGCAATTTAAGATTCTTTTTTTTATCACGTTAGTGGTGCATAATGCCAAACACTAATAAATAAATCCATTCACAAAATCATGCTTTATTCAAGTTCAACCCTAAGGTTAAGTTTGCTGTCCTCAAGTGTTCTTCACCCCCTATACACATTCTATCATGGGGCCATATTCACAACCATAATACATCTCCGTGGAACATATTAGAACACAAAGCAATCAATGTACACAATAATGTCGTTCTACACCCATGCCCACTAATCAGGCATTTTACACCTAACTCTTGATACCTCCGCCAAGCCAATATTTGAAACACTATGGATACCCCACCCGAAGCCAGGTAATCGTTAACCTAAGCTTCGATACTGCCGTGATTTTCCAACCTTTAGTGGGATCCCATCATTGTCCGATCAACCCATGGAATCTTCGCGCGGCCGATATCCGAAGGTCCATAGCTGGTCAATCCCATTCATAAAGGACTCATTTTTTGCGGCTTCTTGCAAACATAACTTCCCATATTATTAAGTATATAATGGTAGTTTTGATATACAACTCTTTTACAAACTAAAATACATCAAAACATATTATCCCAATATATTTTACAAACATAGTGTTTAAGGTGACAACCCGAATTCTTCATACCTCACGCGCCTCTAAAGAGCGCCTCTATCCTCCTCGTGCACTGGAAGGGTGATCCCACGACGAGAGCAAAGCCCTAGATATATTCCTGCCAAGGGCTACTTCCACCTAAGTGCACATGCAATGCCAGTTACACAATCACACACCTAAATGCCTTACATGTCACCTAATAAGATGCGACCAATCACGACCCAATCCCGAGTCCCTCACCCGGTTCCCCCCACACACGATATACCTAAGTGTGAAAAATCGCCATGGGCTGCCCATCCATGACCCTTTTCCAAACAAAATCTTTTGTTTTTATCGACGCTTCCAAGATATAGTGTGACAAAGCCTAACCGCACTTTGGTCATCCTCCGAAGTAATCGACACCCACGTATACGTACTTCTGGGTCGGCCGAGAAGTATCAGGGATACCTTAAAAAAAAATCATTTGCATTCTTAATGTACCATCATCAACTCCAAACACGAGGTCGATCATTTCCATGCACTCACAATTCCATGTCACACATGCCCCGTGCATAAATGCAATGCAAGTGTCATTGCATGTCATTTCATTGTACATGTACGCTACGTGTCATATGTAACATATAAATCACACTTTACATGTCAAGTGTCATGAATAAATTATGTTTAATGCATATAATTATTTTCATTTTTATCCCACATATATCACATGCTAATTTCACACATATAAACATGTTGTCTAATTTACAAGACAAAACACATTACTATTCCCAATATAATCCGAATTATTATTATACTCGACTTAAAAATCTCTAGACTTAGTCTAGAAATTCCATCATTTGTAAATATCATACAAAAATTCAACACGCAATTTTCTACTCAAAGATGCACAACCCCGAAAGCATTCAAATACAAACTGAAACTCCAAAAATGTAGTTCCAAAAACAAGTTCTAAACCGAATCGTAATCGTTCTCTGAACCGGGGTCTCGTGACCTAGCCCATGATTTGGCTGACCACTTTATCTTATTAAATTCTAGACTCAACGAGATTTATGTAGAGTCCAAGAACACGCAAATTGAAGTTTGATGGAAAGCATGGTCGTCCAAATTACGGCCGCTGACTAGCAAGGGTGGTGCGAAAATTCGAAAGACACCCCGTTTCCATTCCGCCCCAGATTTGCTCACCCAGATCGCATGCTCGGACCTCGATGGTCCTGGGAACTCTTATGCCTGCCCGGCGACCGGTCCCACAACCAAAAAAATGCATCACACAATGATATAATTCGCCCCAAAGTGGGGCGAAATCGTTAGGCCCCTACACGACCCCTATACATGAAATGAACCAAAGTAGGAGGAAACCTACCTCTTGTAGTGCGCCTCTGCCCTTCGTTGTCTCGGGGTCCGGCCTATCAGGCAACACCCTTTATTTTCCTCTTTCCTTTCCCTCTCTTCCTTTTCTTTCTTCCTCATTTTTCTTCTTCCTTTCCGTTTTTCTTTTTCTCCTTGTTTTTATTTTTTTTCTCTCCTGTTCTGGTTTCCTTTCCTCTCCCCACGCACACCTTCCCTTCCTTTTGCTTTTTCTTTCAACCCCACTCCCCTTCTCCCTTTTACCTTTCTTTTCTCTTTTTTCTCTATTTCATCCAATCGAACATCCTTTCCCACTCAACGTGGATCATGGTGGTGACACATGCTCTCATGTGTCACCCCCTCACTCTTTCCCCCATGCATGAGGCCATGTGGTCGTACACATGGCCCTCATGCCATTCGTCCTTTTCACCTCGAAATACGTGAAATTCCAACCTTCTCGGAATCCAGTGCAATTCAGCTGGGTAACTAGATATCATGAGACGAATCCAACAGTGAGGTCCGTTTCGTCATCCAAGATCTAGAGAAGTTCCAGGTTTGCAACATGTATTGTAGTGACAATTTACCATTTCGTGAAATTTTTCAAATTTATCCAGGTTTTCACATTATAAGTTTAGACACTTAATTGAACAAAATAAAAATTGAGACACCAAGATCAAAAAAATCCAAAAGTTAACACTTAATTAACAAAATAAAAGTTGAGACACCAAAATAGAAAAATCCAAAAATTGAGACCAAAATAGAAAAATTCAAAAGTTAAGACACCATTTATGTAATTAATCAATTTTTTTATTGTAAGACTAAACTTTACTTTTTTTTTCTTATGATTTGGAATTAAATATGGTAGCCTAAAAAAGATATGAAAGCACATGAAAAAAAACAAATACGAATTGTTTGAATTTAAAAAAAAAAGAGAATAAAATTATTTGATGAAGTTGATGTTAAGCAAGAGAAATAAAATATAAAATAAATTAAAAACTTATTTAAGTTCAAGATTTTATCTCTATTCAGTTTAGAATTTAGTTTTAGGGGGTGAGAAAGTGAAGTATAAAAAGTGGAATAAGTCCTATTCAGGGTTTTCCTTACTCTCCTATGGCCCTTTCTTTTCTTTTTTTAAACAAAACAAATAACCATTTACAAAATCTTTTGACTAATTAAACATCCTGTGAGTATAATCATGCATCCCCTTAATGCTAAAAAGAAGTCATAAACAGTCAATTTAGACAAACGGACAAGATAGCAAAATATAAGAGATACGGGCGACCATGACCATACATGTAAGGAAATTTTATTAGTCAGAAGAAGAAAATAATGGTACATAGCATTGTAGTGTCTAGAATCTAGGTGAAATATTCATAATCCTAGCTTCTCCCAAAGGGATGCATCTAGATTTTCCAGCCTATATACCATAATCAAAATTTAGAATATTTTTTGGGCCATAAGATTTCAGGGGAAACCCCTTTCGGGATGTTCCCTAAAGTTTTAAAACTACCAAAAGTTAAGCAAATAAATAAAGAATTATGAATAAAATATTAAACAAGTTTCATTGATAAAACACACCTTTATACAATAGGAGGAATGTTTGGCTGAGTTTCGAAAGCCAATGAAAAGCTTCCAAAGTATATCACAAGAAACGAGAGGCAGAGAGAGAGAGATCTTGGGAGGTAGAAGTGTGTATAAGATAGAAATGCCCTCTCAATATATAGATGAAAGAAAGAAACTCGGAGTGAGAGGATAAGGACAAGATTAAAGAATCTGATTCCGGGTGCTCATTGAGCCCCATCGTCAAATCAAAAACTCTAAACTTTTTCCTTTTATAGGGATATGGATAAGGGAAAATTTGGATATGGTCGGTTTTCTGATAAGATTATGACACATGGATAGTCGCATTTGTCCCTACCAAGGGAATCTTATCAAAAGATAACCTAAAAAGAAAAATAATACAGTTGTCCTTTACTTTATTCAGTCTTAGTCGTCTCTTATATAGTTGGCTTTTGTTTTCTTGTCAAATCTTGTCAAAAGGTCTGTTGTCAGATTTGCTTTAAGTCTTTTCCCATACAGCTGGCTTCTACTTTTTCCCATGCTTTGTTGTTTTTCTCATGCCCCTGTCAAATCTTGTCGAGAAGCATCTTTCCTTGGTGAAAAAGTTACTCAAACATCTTTTTCTTCCTTTCTTGGGCTTTTAATAGATCTTGCGCTTTCTGACTCCGCTTTGCATGAATCCTTTTTAAGGATTTCAGTAACTTGTTGTGTTAGCTAAAGTAAAAGGCTTTTTGGGAAAGCCTCACCCATAAACGGATTTGATATGTCTTTACTAACTATCGTTTAGGCTGGACTAGGTTCATCACATTGGCCCAATGAACTAGGCTCTATCTTGACACTATGACACGTCAAGTCAAACTCAATGTCAAAATTATTTGGATGTTCTAGTTTGAATTTCTTCCTTTCAGAGGCTGCGTTTTTCAATTTTATTTCTATTTCATTATCTATCTTGTCTTCATATAGTTTCTTCATAACTAAGTAATCTTGTTCAGATCTATCATATTTTTTCCTTAAAATTTCTAACTCTTCTCTAAGTAAATAGTCTTGATTTTGGAGTGGAGGAAACAGGGGAGGAAAATCATGTGTTAAATCTTAATTTTGTTTGTCTGACTACTATAGGGTTCTACAGGATTTAGATAGGGTTTGCCATGGTGATTTAAAAATTGTTTAACTAATGGGCTAACAAAATAATTATTTCCTAAATTTGTTTTACATTGATATAAGGCCTAGGTTAGATTATAAAATCCTTTGAAAAATGGTCTAGGATGATTTGAAATGTAAGGAAGGACTTCTTCCCATGTTTTAAAAATGTATGTTTTATGACCTTGGTAGATAACATAAAAGCTGAAATTGACATTACCATTATTCTTTTTGTTAAGATATTCTGATAAACAATTTAAACAAGTAATGAAATATTTTCTATCTAAACTCTTCTTAGTCTGGTTATTAAAAATCTGGATGAAACTAATCCAAAGGTTATCTATAATACATTTTTGTTCTTCGTCTAGTTCTAAATGTGGTAATAGATTAAAGTTTATGTTACTTTTAGGATATACCCTAAGAGAATTATTTTCGAAGGTAAATACCTTTTCTTGGACTTTATTGGAATAAGTTGGAATGATCCCATTATCTGCCTGTTCATCTGTGACATAAAAATTAATTTATTACCGTCGCGAACTGCTGTATAGGCTATTGTCTTTTCCTTTGATATGTTCTATTTTTATTTTTACACCTGTATTAATTATTCTTTCGTGAAATTTAACCATCTCATTTGGAGGTTCTTTTCATTTTTTAGCTCAGAAACTTACTATCGTCAATACCTGCTCTTATTAAGATTTCCCTTTGGGGGATTATAAATATTCTAAAAACTATCTACATATGTTACTGGGCTAATATTTCGCATCTATACCGTTGATATTAATTCTTTTTTGTATTTTCCACTCGCTATATTTTACAAATTTTTCATTTTTTGGCTGAATATTTATGGGGTTTTTCTAATAATACTCCTCCCCATCCTAGGCTACATCCATCTGTTTCAATTATTAAGTAATAATTTATTAATGGTAGTTCTAGTGGTGGTAATTTTGTGACTAGTTCTTTGAGAGTTTATACTAGCTTAATATCTTCTGCTAAAATATTTTTGTCCCCACGCCTACTTTACTCTTCAAAATGTAGGTCCCGTAATCTCGAATTTAAATTTTTTTATAAATGATCTCATGTAGTTTAATAATCTTAAAAATTTATGTAATTCCTTTGTTTCTTCTATTTTATCAAGAAATATTTGAATTTTTTCTTAAATATGTGGTTGTAATAATATTTTACCATTTCCTATTATTACTCCTAAAAAATCTATAGTCTGTTGAAATAGTTGCATTTTACTTTTACTAATTATAATACCATATTCTTCGAACTTTTTAAATACTATTTGGAGATGTCCTATATGTTTTTTCTTATTTTTGCTAAAAACAAGTTTATCATCTATGTATACTGCTACAAATGAATCATTATCTCTAAATATATTATCCATCTTTCTTTGGAATATTGATGGTGCATTTTAAACTAAAATGGCATTGCAAGTCATCTAAAAATGCCTTTACCTTTACGCTAAGTTTCTGCTCCATGATACCGTTTAAGTTAAGATCTTAACTTGCCGAAATCCTGATTTACAATCAAATTTACTAAATATAGTACAATCATTTATTTTTCCTAATAAATATTCTTTTGTTGGTATATCATATCCATCATCTTTTGTATTATCATTTAACCTTTTGTAGTTAATCACCATCTTACTTTTTCCTTTTTTTTGTTCACTATGTTTGTTTACTAAGAAGACTGTTGATCTATGAGGTGAATCTAATCTTCATATTATATCTAGTTTTAATAAATCATTAATATGTGTCTTATAATTCCTCATCTTTTCAATCGTTTCTCTATCTTATAGCTTTTTATTTTATAATCCTAGTTTTTTTTTTTTTTAATATACATCAGACTTATCTTTTCCCAATATTTTAAAACATTTTCTCCTATAATTTCTAGTTTTTTTAACCTATCAACTAAATTTTGTATTTGTTCTGCTTTTATATTTATCATAAAGTAGTTTATACTATTACTAACATGGACTAAGTCTGTTAAATTTATATCTTTATATTCTACATCTTCAAATCCTTCTTCCCATATCATGTTTCCTAAGCTGCATTGTCCTTTTTTTTCACACTCATAATCTTTTTTGCTAGTAGCTTGGTTTTTAGAATGTTCTATTTGTCTATCTAATTCCTCTGGACTTATAATTTCTAATTTATTTTGTAATGGACTTATCATGCAATGTCTTGATAGGGTAAAAAAATCTTTATTAAAAGTTATTTGCCCATTGTCTTTTAATAGAAATGATAGTCCTAATATGACTTGGTGTCTAAGATTTAAAGGTTTTATCCGGGTTTCTTTTAATGGTAAAGAGTATTTTGGGCTAGAGTAGCAATTTGTCATAACAGATATTTTGGTTGTGGTTCTTAAATGGTTGATATATCTATTAAGACTTCCGTCTACTTTCTATGCTGTCATAGGTTTTTCTACTAAGGTTATAAATCTTTCCGGTATTATTTTCTCATCTATAATTACATGAGTACAACCTGTATCTAATAGTGTATGTGTTTGTATTAAAAAAAATTCAATCCTTATTGTACATTCTATTTGAGGTGCCTTTATTTCTCCTAACTTATTACATGTTTCTATATGATGGATTATTGCATTATTATTTTCTTCATTCATAAATTCTTCTGGGATTTCTCCTAATTTTTTCTTTCCTATATGTTTTTCAAATTTTATGTCTAAATCATTATATCCTTCCTTTAACACAATCATTCTTGTTCTATTCTATTAATATTTTCATCTAAAGAGAAAGTATTTATATTTTCCTGATGTTCATTCCTTTCAATACTTAGGCTAGTGTTGAAATATTCTTCTACACATATTATACATCCTTGTAAATAACATTTATGACATTTTGCTCTATGTAATTTATCTGAAAACCATTTACATTTAAAACATCTAATACTATCAAGTCCACTATTCTTTTTCTATTTATGTTCACATATTATGTCCATGAATTATGTTCCTAAAAATTCTAGTTCTGCTAAATAATTTATTAGATCTTCATTTTCACTATCTAAGTTTTCTTTTCCTTCTTTTATGCTAACTATATTGTATATTGTTTCAGTATCAGATATTTCTCCGTCTATTTCTACTAATTCTTCATTTGTACATTCTAAAAGATACTCTGGGTGATTATATGCATTTTTCTAGACAATCTGCACTTCTTAAACGATCCTGCTCTCCACACGATGATGACTTAAGCTTATTTTTATATATTCTCTTCGATTGTATTTTTCTAACATGTTTGTTAGATCTAGGTAGTTTTCTTTCTAAGAGATCTTTTTTCGTTAAACATTATCTTTTATTATATCTTTTATGTGGTTTATATTTCTTTCTTTCGATCTTCTTGTGCTCCATGTATGTTTCATAGGGTGTGAATATATTTTTTACAAAATCTGTACCGACTCTTCTCTTAAGTTGTCTTTGGTTTGCATTTTGCTACATTTTCTTTAAGATTTTTATTATATGGTTTATTCTATGTCCTATACCTACTGTTCCTGCCACCATATCATGTTGTTGGACACCTTTTAATTCCTTCCATGAGGTTTCTATTTCTCTTCCTAATGTTCCTAGAATTTTTCTAAACAAATTTTTTCCTAATTCTTGGTTAAATCCATTTCCTGAAATAGCACAAAAATGGTAGAATGATTAGTAGAATTCTTTTATATATTTCAGCCTTTACTTACATTTGTTCTAAATGTACACAAATGCTTTGTCAAGGGTACATGTCTTTAGCGACCTTCTCCCTGTAATTACTACTAATTTGGTTTACACAAAATTATATTGATTAGCTCCTAGATTTAAGTATATTGCTGTAGTTTTCCTAAAATCTGTTTTTATATGATTCCCATAATGCCCTAGTACTTTCTCTTCAAAAACGCTTCTAAATATTCGTATTACGCTCTGCACCGCTTCTCGTAAGATATTTTCCCTTACTTTTGTCGTATACACCCCACCCCCTACTGGCATGGAGTGCCTCGCACTCCACAAATCCCTAAATGCTACTTAACTTACAGGAATACCATAATGCTCGCATTGCCGCTTAAACCTCCTATAAAATTTTTCTTTTATTTATAATCCAGATTCTAGAAATTTCTACAAAGATAACAATGCATATATGACATGTCCCAAACTCGGTGATATCCACTTACACTATATCCAAAATACTGCAACCAAAGATACCAACACATTCCCATCATATAAACCTTTATGTACATACATATGTTCCATATACAAATTCAAAGTATGTTCTTACAAAATATTCTACTAACAAAGATTCTGTACAATGTCGATTAAACCCTATTACGCTCCAAAGACTCACAGACAGACTTAAAATAGCTTTTAAATACAAAATAATGAAATCTAAACAAAGCCTTAATGAACAGACGCTTTTATAAAAGTGTCATTCTTAAAACATCTCAAAATGTAAACCTCTTTACAAATATTTTCCGTAGTTCTTACTTGTTTTCATTAAGTTGCTTTAAAAGTTTCTAAAACTTTCTATTACTACAGACTGCTGTTTTGAAAGTTTTTATAAAACTTTTAATACTGCTTGTTTGCTTTGTTTCGCTTTTCAAAAGTCTTTATAAAACTCTCATCATTGCTGTGTTTTTATAAAACTTCTCAACTTCGCGCTTTCTTTATCTCGTTTCAAAAGCTTTCAAAACCTTTCACAAACCTGCTTTAAAAAGCTTCTCAAAACTTTTTTTCATAACCCGAGTCCTGGGCTCAACCGCATTCTTTGGAAAATAAACGAACCAGCCAACCGGCTGCTTTTAAACCTCCCAAGCTCGCGACGAACCAAACACTCATTGATTTTTCAAACTCAGATATTACTATAAAACATCAACCATCGGAGCCTATTTCACATTATACTTAAATAACACGGAAGTTCTCAAGGCGATCGTGCTTCTGGAAGGACTCAACCGCATCACCTTTTCCTGAATACGGACCACCCGCCGCCATCACCATAATTCGCTGTGGTACCATAACCTTATATACCCCAGACGCTGGGCTACTCGCCTCCTTTAAACGACGACGATGCCCCAAGTCACGACCAGCAAAACTAAAACGACGTATTTGCATCCTAACCACCACCGCGCAGACGCATCTAACACCTCCGACCTAAGCCCCGCTAGAACCAGGAAGGCCTATTTTTCACAAACATTCTTTCGGGCTTGTCATTGGCTGCTTTTAATCTATTTTTACACCAAATCACTACGTTACCGTGTTCGCTTTAATTATTCAAAACCATTTACGAATCGCTGCTTGAAAGATGATTTACAATTTAGAAACCATTTACTTACTTTTCGTACCCGTTTAACTCAAACCATTCTTTGTCATTGTCTAATTATTAATTATTCAAACCATTCGCCAAGTTGATCAAGCCGAAAGATTACTTACAATTTAAACCATTTACTTATTGTCATTGAAAAGATTGCTTCAACTCAAAACCACGAAATACCAAATAAGAAACAATTTATAATAATAATAATACACTAGATTCAAACGAAGTAGACTCCACCCTCGCCGCTAAACCCGGCCACGCTCCACAACTTTCCCGCTCGCTTAAATTCCCACACACTACCATTAAATCATTACCACGTCGAAGACAACTAGCAATTTGCACACTCACACTACAATTAAATTTTCGTAAAATATGCTACCTAAACGCCATTCATACATACTGGGCTGGATTTTAATTAGCCACTTTCCATATACCTAAAAACACCCAAAACATTTCTTAAAATTACGTCCGGACCATTCAATAAAACTCAAATTTTAACCAAACCTGCCTAAAACAAATTCAAATTCAAATTCTGACCGTCCGAAAAATAACCACTGAAAATTCCTTAAACTCGGCCAAAATTTCGTGACTGGAATTTATACTTCTCTAGAATATTCCAAGCCATTATATAGCTTTTAGACTGAATAACATAAAGAGGAAAATCTCCTACTCTTCGAGCCAGACGAAGTTTCAAGATTTTCGGTCTACTGCGAAATTTCCGTCAGCTAGCAAAGAACTTTACCCACCTGCTCGGTGTTACCGACCACTAACGCACGTAGATCCGGTAAAACCAAAATTCGGCCAGATATTTGTTCGACCCTCGCGAATCTCATAGATCACTGCTGCAGCTTCGTCAAGGCAGGCGACCTTTCACGCGCCATCCCACGAAACCGACGGCCGCATTTTCAGAACTCGGTAAGGCAGCAGAAAAATTTAAAAGAATAATTTGCCCTGCACCTGTGCTCTCTCCCGTCCGTCCCCCTAGTCGTCCGCCTTCTTCCTTTTGACTTAATTTTTTTTTTTTGGCTTTAATCTATACGTCCCTTTTTCTTTCTTTCTCTGTCTGTTTCAAATACTAAACAATTTATTTCTCATTCTTGCCAATTTCCTTTATCCTATTCAATATCTTATGATTTACGCATTTTTCTGGAATTTTTCAAAATCCCGCTGCTTCACTCTTTATCCGTCAGCCAAATTCAGAAATATTCGACCGGCTCCCGAATTCAACCGAAACTTTTCTAAGTCACTTTAGATTTCTCGCGAGACCTAACTTAATCTGAAAGGAAATCGCTTCATCATCCAAGATTTTAACATTTTCGGCATTCGAAATATTCCTAATTTATTAATATTTGTTTACTATTTAAACTTCCATTAATTATACTTTCACCCCTTAACTTTCCTTAATCGCGTCATTGGGCCAATTCTTTAAATATCAGAACTAACTAAATTCCTACTACGCCATCTCTAACTTAATGCCTTTACATATCCTTTGCTGAACGACAATTAGCGCCTTGCTCGCACTACATTCCGGTTCCAAATTTATACTTCCTAATTTCATCTCCAAATACTAAATGCTGACACTTCGAGACTTTATACACCCCTACGCCCACGTATCATAACTTTCTAATTTTACTGCATTCGCTACTACTCTGATATTTCCATACGTCTATTACACTATTCCATAATTGTGGATTAAGAGTTGCTATATTTAGTATTTGTCCTGAGGCTTATAGGGTTTTTCTATTGGGTAAGGTCTTCCTTTAGGTCTAAAATCTATAGATTTGTCATATGACCGGTTTGGCTCGGGTTTGTTTTCATAAAGGCCAGGTCCGGGTAAATTTCCTCCTCTATTGTGTCTTAGTTCCATAGGTTGCCTTATAGCAAATGGTGTAAGAGAAGTTGCACTTCTTCATCTTCCATCATTTCTAAGTCGTTATCTAATTCTATGGTTTCATTATCATCTTTGGTTACTTCTATTCGCCGCTTTAAATTCCGCTTTCTTGCAGTCATTTCGATTTGGATATCAAACGGAATATTTCGCTGCTTTCTGATCGTTTTGGCTGCATCGCTTCGCACAAGGCCAGATATATATATATATATATATATATATATATATATATATATATATATATATATATATATATATATATATATATATATATAATTTTTAATATAGAGTATTTTGTAACATAATTTATCAAGTAAAAATTATTTTATAATACATTAATTAAAATTAAATTATCAAATAAACATAAATATTTTAATACCTTAACGGTTTAAATCACAAATTAATATAATGTTTTAAGAATGTTAATCCTACATAACCAACAAACAAGTATAAAATATTTAATACAAGAAATACAAAATAAACAAATAAATTCTAAAACAAGAAATCAAGAACCAACATCAAACTCGTGTCATCAAACTCTCGAAACATCAAAATCTCATGCATTTGCAGGCGATAGTCAATATCACTCTTCATCATTAGTATAATTTAATTCTTCATCATCTGCTAAGCTCATTGAAGCAAACGATGCTTCTATTGTCTCCCAATTTAAATCATCTCCATCAAAAACACCGAGCTCTTCAAAAATCCAATCATCCAACAAATCTATATGCTCCATACTTATAGGATCTAAAGACTTTTTCCCTTTCTTCATAATCCTGTAAATAACAATAAGAATAATGGTATCTTATAATTGAATCAATTAATATAATATAAATTCAATGCAAATATTTCATTTTTTTTACCTTTCTCCTGGTTCTACTAAATACGTAGTACCTACCGGATTCGACACTGTGATTCCGGCTTAACAAACTAGTACATAGTCCGAAATTTTTCATGACATGTTCCGTTTCGCTTTTTGAACTGATCGAATATTCTACTGCTCCTAGGCCAGAATCTGAATGGAATTTAGAACCTTGGTTCTATTACTACAATATTTCCTAAAATATCATAGATTAATCTTTTGTCTTCTTCTATCTTTCCTTTTCGCAAGGCTAATGTCTCTATTTTTAATAAATCTTCTTCTCCTGCTATTAATCTGTCTGCTTCGTAGAGTATTCTTTTTTATTGGATAGTCTCTTCCTTCTAGATTTACAGAGTCTATTTTTGTTTCTATTAATTCTTCTTGGTATTCTTCACTTTTTTGTATGTCATCCTTTTTATAGTCTATAAATCTTATACTAGTTTTTCCTAAAGTATTTTGGTATACTAAAGAGGATTTTGGTATAACTGTTTCTATTCTTTTAACGAAATCTTCTAAATCCCATTCTAATCCTGTTATCTGTACTTAAAGCCTTTGGTTTAACCATTCCTACTCCTTTCGTGGTTAAGAGATTTACCACATCTTCTACTTTTATTTTTACTTTATTATCCGCATAATTTGTACATCTTCCAATAAATCCTATATTAATTACTAAATTACTACCTTACTTGTTGTTCATATCCTTTGTTTTAATTCCTATTTTAATATCTGGCTGTAGTTTCCTAAGACTCCATCATAAAACTGCATACACAACTATTCCTACAAGTTATTATTCATATCTATTTCTATACTTGCTATCATTGTTTTTCTCATATTTGTCCAACTATCATCATATATATGTACTAGTGTTTTTGTTCCTAAACCTTTCCTTCTTAATCTTTTAATGGCTATAGTTATTAATCCTAAATGATAAAAGCTATAACTTTTCTTAATTTGTCTACTATACTTTTTCCTAATAGTTCTAATGTGATTGTACTTACCTAAACATTGATTTCTTCAGTTCGATACATTTTATAAATTTATTTATTTTTTCAAATACTTTCTTTTTGTATATTACTTCTGGTTCTAGTATTTTTAAACCATTAATTTTAAAGTTTTCATATTCTATTTCTAAATCTATGATTTCAAATGCATTGCTCCATATTTATCACCTTATCTAAGTAATTCATCATCATACTCACTTGCTTCTCCTATTTCAAATATTGTTCTAGAAACTCCTGAAAATTATCTTTTTCTATTCATTACTTTTTGGTTTGTTTTTACTTGTTCCAAAAGTATAAGTTCTAGGTATGGCTATTGATTTCTTCAATTTTCCTATTTCTAAATTATTTATGCCTTTTATAATATCTTCTGTCTTGTGTGTTCAAACTACTAGGTTTGTCGTAGATTCTACCAAGTTTCTGATTTATGTTGATTAATAATAATATTATTATATTATTTTGTTTTACTAGAGTTAAATTTGTTTTGCTGACAAGGTTTTCTGAACTTAGACCTTCAGGTATATTATGAAAATTTTTAGCTTATTCTAATATTTGGAGATATGTTTGATCTTTTGATAAGTTATTTATATGTTAGTTTATTTAATTCTTTCAATATATCATTGTGTTCTCTGTTTATTTCTGTAAGTTTTTCTAATTGGTTAATGATCTTATTATTAGATTCTTCTAATTGTTTACTCGTATGTACTAGTATTCTATTTTCTTTTACCAAGTCTAGTGAATGGATATAATCAAGGTTTTTTCCTATTTGTTCTACTTTATTTTCTAAATGCTTTATCTTACTAAATATTGGATTGAAAGTCTTAATATTTTCTGAGAAATTGATTATTAAATCTACTAATGCGTTAATAGTTTTGTACCATTTTTCTAAATTTTCAGAGTGTATGTTATGTGTATAAAGCTCCTTTTATAGTTGCACTTGAGTTTAAACGAGTTTGAGGAAATTATTTGTTTTTTAAAATTTTATATTATGAGATCTAAGTAATCTAAATTTCTAATTGAATGACTAATCTTTAGTTATTGTTATATCTTCTATGTGTTCTTCTGGGTAATTTATAACAAATAGAGTTTCTATTAAGTTAATTAATTTTTATATAAAATGTTTTTTGGTATAATATTCTTTGCTGATTTGTCTTCTTATAGGAAGAGGGACTATATCTAATATTTCTATATAATTATTTATCCAGCTGTTAATATTCTGTGCTGATTTGTCCGATGATTATAATTAATTTCCTACGAAAAATTAAAATTTATTACTTTATTGCATACCGTGGCTTCTACATGGGTCTTCATTAGCTACATCAAAAAAAACACATTGAGAGGCCAAGTTGACACCTGACAATAGTTAATGGACAAAAACACCCTTTAACCCATCAATTTCGAGGACCTCATAATTCAAATCCGATTCAAGCATCAATTAGTTTCAAGCAATGAATCGATTGACTAGATCCGGTTTGATTTTTAAAACATTAGATAAAAGGATAGAGTATAATTTAAATCCATATAAGAACAAAGTAATATATCAGTACAAAATGAATAGAAGGAAAAAAAATACTTTTTATTTTCCTAAATAGGTAGAATTATATCTTCATAAATAAAATATTTTTATTTTCTCTTCCCCATAAATACTATGTTACATTAGAATTTTTTCCCCCACTATAATAGTTTAAGAATTTCTTTTTGAAATTATCCTAAAGATTCCAAAACTTAAGGTGAACAAAGGGAGTGAAGAAATGAGGTATACCCAATGATTTACATGAAACTCAACATGATAATTAGGATTGAGATTGCCAATAAGAACTAGCGCTCAAACGGTTAAGAACTCAAATAGACATAGGACGAGAATGAGTCCATGTTTGAGTCCCAACATGTACGTATTTGTGAAGAAAAGAATATTACAACAAAATTAGAAAGATGTCACCAAAAAATAAACTAAGATTGAGAGCCACACAAAAACAGTCTAAATATAACATCATCCTTGAGGATTCATGGTTTATCTATTTTAAGCATGCCACTAGATCGGATCTGTAGCCTAGTGTCTAAGCATACTGCTGCTTGCTGCAGTTTCATTGAGTCTATTGCATCTGTAGATACCAAAAACACATATTCGACTGGTTAGGTCAAGGTCCTTGAAACAAATTAGAAATTGTATAAATAAATATATACATACAGAACAATTAGCGTAATATGACTCCACCACTTGGTTCCAAATTTACACTCACTCAGACAGTTTAAGGTCTGGTCAATTAATAATGGCCTTGTTTACCCAGCATATGGGGGGTGGAAGATGGCAAGCAAACAAACACAAGTTAGTTTACAACACAAAATGGTACCGGGAGTCCACGAAGCTCTCAACATCCCATAGGAAAGAACCAAAAGTCACAGCCTCCAAAATAAGTCTCTTCAAACCACCGAAGCTAATCGTGATGAGTTCATCCTTAGAAGAATCAACTGTTCCCTCTGGAGTTATAATAATCTCAGGTCTTCCAAACAATGCCTCTGTGTGCTTTTCGATGATGCTTACGGCCTCCTTGGATCTCACTGATGCATACCTCTGCAGTGTGTCTGCATCAAAAGACATCACATAGTTTCTAAGCCGGGAGGGTTTTATCCCCTTACCGAAATCACCAGCAGGGAACCCAGCAGCCCAAGATGAGACCTCCTCTGGGTGGGATTCTGCAGCTTGGACACCAGAGGGTGTCCTCTTCTCCCCTATAGCTCCTTCTTCCTGCACGGAACCCTCGTCTCTATCTAATGCCTGTGGAAGGATTTTCATTGCCTTCTCAAGCTGAAACCTTCGATCAACTCGCTTAAGGAAGTAACCATACATCACTGATGCAGCATACACCTGCCCAACTCTCAGTTTGTTAATCTGAGTCACTGTGTTTGGATCACCTAACCGGTTTCCCAAAATGAGAGCTAGGTGATTCTGTATCATCTCATAGGCTTCAGGAGAGTGAAGCTGCTCAAGCTTCCCATCGTGACTTGGCCACACGTCCACTCGGCCAGATGAGTCAGAAGAAGAAGGGTTTATCGTGGGTATCAAAGAAACATTGGCATCCATAAATTTCTGCACAACCAACGCATACAAGATTTCTTCAAGAGAATTTTTCCTTTCATTGGCCTTTACTTCAGCAATCCTCCTATTAAACAGAAAACCCAACAGGTCAAAAAATTTTCCGAAGGCATTTAAAAAAGTCAGACTGCATTATTATACAGAAATTGAAGGGAAATAAAAAATTGAAAATTCTGGTTCCCCAAGAAAGACCAAAAATTAACCCAAAGAATTACCCATCTAAGCATACTAGTACATTTGGTTGGCTTAGAGTTTAGCCACATTAGAAGAGGCTAAACAGAAGAAAATATTTTAAGTTCTCACAGCAAACAAAACCAGTATTAGTTATTTATCCCCAGCATGTTTCTGGTTCTGATACTAACCTGTATAATACTAACTCAGTGCCAGAAGCTGAAGACTCTTCTTTGTGTCCCTCAGCATCACGGTCTGTTTGAAGCTGCTCAAGCTGCTGTTCAACAGCAGCGGGCACAAGATGTGGGTGGCTAATCAAGATCTGAGACAAAAACTGACCAATTGGAGATTTCAACTGAAGTGGGGCAATTGGAGCAGCTGATCCAGGTGAGTCCGAAGATGCTGATGCTCTAACTACTGTGCATTTCTGGCCTCCAAAAGCCATGTTCCTCCGTCCAGGCTTTGAGTGAAGGAATGAAGAGTGAGAATTCCATTTACAAAGTTAAACAAAAATTCATCCAAACACAAGCAGAACAAGCATAGGATATCAAATCAACAAAGTAATCCACTGTTAAACAGGCCAAACCAATAAGCGTTGTCTGAGTATATTTTAAACAAAAGCATATGATAATATGGCCCTAAAATTATCTCCACCCGAGACAACTTGTGATTAGCACACTTTCAAAGCTCATCCATAAATTAAATGATTCAACTCAACTTTCAATATTTAGTTAAGGGCTTGAACAGCCAAGAGTAATGTTCCAAGACTGTTAAGGAAGGATTGTAGCCTTCTCAGTGAGATTACCTGATTACATTCTGTTAAACCAGTTAGCTGAGCAACCATAAGTTCCTAAAGTAGAGTCAGCTTCACCATCTGTAGAAGTGTCATGAAGTTCCTAATGTCTAGATTCATAGCACAGGGTTGAATATAAATCAATATAGAGCCACATCATAGAGTAGGAGCATTTCATTAATTGTGTTATCTCTAGAGAAACAAGTGTTCTCTAACTAAAATACTCTCTTTTTTTTCTTTAGGCCATGCGACTCCATGCTAAAGGTGCGATTTGTTGCTTCTCTGCTTCTTCTTCTTTCTTCTTCATCGAATGACAACCAATTTCTAGCCTTAATCTGGGTTTTTTTCAGCAAAATGCTTATTTTTGACGAAATACAAACAGAAAAACTGCCATAGTTAGGGCTGGAAGGAGATCAAGGAAAAAAAAGAAGAAAACGGAATTAGGGCTAGAAGTGATCCGCGTGAAAGAGAAGAAGAATGGAAGAAGAAGAAGAAGAGGGGGAAAAGAGGGTCGTGTTTGGCGTGTGTCCAGGCTAGAGCCACTTTTTGCATAGCAACAATGGCTTTTCTACTTTGTGATTGATAGATAATATATTAAAATATTATTTAATATATTTATTTATTTGATATGTTTTTATATTAAACTTTGCATACCCCAAAAACTTTTTATATTAATTAAAATATTTTTATTTATCTAATAACAAACATAACCCATTATGAGTTTTTATATTAAACTTTGCATACCCCAAAAACTTTTTATATTAATTAAAATATTTGATTTATCTAATAATAAATTCGTTAATTTAAATAAATAAAAATAAATTATTTGTTTATAAATAAATAATGAATTATTTATTTGTAGATAAACAATAAAGAATTATTTAATTATAAATAAAAATGATTTATCATTTATCTAATTGTGAATAAATAGTAATTAATAATGAATTTCTTTCTATTATGATTGTAATTTATAAGGTAGAATATATATTATCTAAAATTTGATTATATTTGAGAAAAATACATATATAATGTAGAATTGCAGACTATGTACAGTTCAGGTGGTAACTGGTCATCACTAAATAAGTTAACGTATCATTTTTTCTAGTAAGTGGACCGTTGAAATCATCACTCATTCACCACTAACAATTTTAGAATTAGTTTGCTAGTCCACACCATCATCGAAGGTAACAGACTACTAGTTCCTGTTACTAACATTAGAATTCCACTATTTTGCTACCCTACCCCCAATTTTAGAAAAAATACATATTAAATTTAATATACCACCACTATTGTTATAAGTTACAACTTACAACATTAGTTGAATATAGAAAAAATATAATTAAATATTCTCTCATGCATTTTAACTTAAATAAATAATTGATTGCATATTATTTACATATTAATTTATATTGTAACATAACATATCTAAATTGAAAATTACTTTTATTCTTTTAGGTTATCATCGCATCTCAAATGGCACTAACGAAAAGAAGTGGCCTAATGCGCACATCCTATTTTAAACATTGCTCTAGAATTATCGATAATAGAATGAATTTAAAGTGTAACTATCAGGGACTTGAGACGGGGAGGGATTAATAGGATGAAACATCATTTAGTTAAAAGTAGATCATAATATTAATGTTGCTCCTCAGACTCAATGTCCGTAAAATGTAAGAGATCTTTGCATCAAATTTTTAGAGCAACTAGAAAGACAAAAGTCTACAAAAGCTAATGAAAGTATTGAAGAGTTTGGAGGAGAGCAAGGAGTTTAGATTTTAGGGAATAAAAGAAAGGCTACAATGGATGCAGAATATGCACAAAGGAAAGGTGTCAAAACAACAAATTTGAATGCACTTGTTAAGAAAAGAGAACCTGCAATTGAGAGCATATGTAGATTTTTATATGGACATGCATTGCCTTTTGTTTTGATTAAAAGTCCATTATTTGCTTCCATGGTTGAAAAAATTGGTGATTATGGTAGAGGATTGAAAACCCCAAGTTATCATTAGGCTAGAGTTACTTACTTGAAAAGGGAAGTGAACAATGTGACTTTGATGTAAGAGAAATACAAAAAGGAGTGTAAGAAAACCAAATGTACTTTGATGTCGGATGGTGGTCGAGCAAAAATAGATCTCTCACCACTTAGCATACCAACCATTAGAAACCTCGCATGTTATAAAAGATGCACAAAAAATTATTTAACTGTCATCTATTAGTTGAGGAAATCGAGATGAAAACAGTGCGGCTAATCCATAAGGCTTCTACTTATGTAGCGCTTGGTGAATTGTTATTTGGAAAAAGAAAGTTATTTCTGGTCTCCTTGTGTAGCTCATTGCATTGACATTATATGAAGGATATGGGTGAATCACAATATCAAGGATACTAATAAAAAGCTAGAGAAGTTTGTGTTTATATTTATACATGCTCAAAGCTTGTGATGTTTAGAAAATCTCCCAGAGTGAGAATTAAAGAGGGTCGGTGTTACAAGATTTGTTATGATCATTTCTGCCACTCTAAAGAGTTTTGAGGAGAATAAGCCTCTCTTCTGCCAGGTCAAATGAAGAACGACCTAAGAGAATTGCTATGCCACCAAGATGTGGATGCAAAAAGTAGAGTAGCAATAATGTTACTGGGACAACAAGTTTTGAAATCGTGAATATATCACAAAGTGTGTCAATCTACCTGCTCAAAGTTTTATGACTTGTAGATGGTGATGCAAACCAGTGAATGGGGCATGTTTATGAGCTATGGATAGAGCAAAATGAGCAAATTACAAAGAATTTCAATAACTAAAAGACAAAAACATAGCGCATTTAACATCAATTGATTTGAGATGGGATTTGCAACTCCATATGCCACTCCATGCTGCAGGATATTTTCTTAATCCGCGGTAAGTTTTCTAAATATCAATCAACTTTCTATATGCTCTTATTTATCAAGGTTATTGCAAACTAATTGTTATATATTTTATAGGTTTTAATATGAAGTGATTTTTCATGGATTTTGGAAGTGAAAGTTGTTTATATAAAACAATCGAGTAACATGTTCCAAAGCATTGAGACAAGAATTAAAATTGATCAAATGTTCTGCAAAGTTTAAAAGAGGAGAAGGATTATTTGCATGAGTATATTAATACAACAAGGGATGCATAACCCAGGTTTTTAGTCTAATTATTTTGCAAGTGTTGAATATTATATTTAAGTTTTTTAAAGGAACAAATCTTACTTTTTTATTATTTCACTTATATGGATAGTTATGGCAAGAATAAGTAAACTTCAAAGTCTTATATAAGGGTTTAAGTCTCACTTGTAGTGCTACTAAGCTGTGAAAGAAATTGGAGCACATTGCATATTGTCATTCAAAAAGAAATAGGTTGGAGCAACAAAGATTAAATGCCTTGTATTTGTAAAATACAATCTTCTGAGTTAAAATAAAAGAGAGGAAAGAGGTGAGACATATGATCCTATTTGTTAGAGGATATGAGTCCGATGATGAATGGATCACGAAATTGAAGATCCTCATACTCCCAAAGATAATTCAAGGATGGATATCAATGAATGTTTTAAGATGATGGAGGAATCGGACAAGCAACAAAAGGAACTGGATAATATCAAAAACTATATAACTTTTTAAAGAATATTTAGTGTATGAATTTTGAGTTGATTTTAATTTCTATCACATATGTCCAAGGAACTTGAAGCATGGTAGAAAAGAAAAGGAAATGGGTGTTGAAGATGAGTTAGTTGATATTTAGAAGCTTCTAATTGAGGAAGAAGATGAAGATGAAGGAGATAAGACACTGCTATGGTCAGAGAAAGAGAGAGTGATGGTGATGACAAATTTTGAACATGGAGATGACATTTAGCTTAAATTTATTAATAGTTAATTATTCTATGAAATAATTTTATTAGCATTAGTATATTCAACAACTAGACTATATTTGGATCTTTTTTAACTTTTTTTAAACTTGGTTGGCAACTTTGTATGTTTATTTGAAAATATTATAAGCTTATTATTTAAACAAATATTTAAATAGCTTACAATTTAGGAATTATATGAAATTAAATATACTTTTAACTATTATTAAAAAGGTAAAACGAATCTTATGATTCAATTCAATTCTCGATTCTCGATTCACTAATCAAGCATTTCCAATTCTCGATTCGAATCTCGATTCAACAACTATGCATATATCTACTTTACATATAGAGTTGTAATCTATTTGGAAACTTGTCATATAGAGTTGTAATCTATTAGGAAAATTAAATCAGCTTTTGTATATATATATGTTCACAATGAATTAATGCAAAACACAAGGAATTCTTTCCTCCAATTCCTCTCTTTGATTCTTTCTACACCTCCCAAGCAACAAAACTAAGTTTGGTTAGCACTCATGTGTTCTAAATGGTTTTTTAGGGAAAGGAAAAGGAGTTGCTCGGCTAAAAAGCCTTGTAAGGAGAATTGACCGAAAACGGGCCACTTCTTGTTGTACTCTAAAGCACTAGACCTTCCACATCTCCACACACCTTCTTGCCATGCAACTGCTCTAGAAAATCTCTACCTCTTGTGCTTCTCAATCATTAAAGGGTGTAACAAAGCGAGGAATCAAACCCCCCTTTCCTCCCTCAGCAGAGAAGTCCCAAATATCCACCACCCATGCCTCCATCATAACAACTAAAGCAAACAAGGACAAAAAAACTCATAAAAAGAAGTATCCCAACATCACTTACTATGTCAAAAAATCACCCTCCTCCAATTACTCACCCAAAAAGATCTAAGCAGCACCAATCCATCGCTTGCCCCCCTCCCCCCACAACTGCCACCACTTTCTTCCCCATACTAGCCTTCTTAGTTCCACAAAACCCTTGTTTCATTAGCAAATCACCAATTGCACTTGCACAAAAAAGCCATATTGATAGTGAAAGACGCTTAACCCCTAAACCTGCTATCTTTTTATCCAAGCATACAATCTCCTATCTTGCTGAATGTGATTTCCTCTCCAAACCCACACATCCCCACAAGAAATCCCTTTGAATTTTCTCTAGCCTTTGTCTAATGAAACTTGGAAACATAACAAAGACATAAAATGAAGAGATTAGGTAAAGCAATATGAATGGCCATTTTCTAACCTTTGAAAATGTAATCTCTCATCCACAAAGCCAACCTTCTACAGATCCACTCTTTCACCCCATCCAAACTGTCAACTGATTTAGATGATGCCACTAACAGGCCAAGTAAGTCAATGAGGGACAACCCACCTCGCATCTTATCTCAATAGCAAGGTCTTCTATATATCCACCCTACCAATAAGAATTAATTCACCTTTATCGAAATTTATTCTTAACCCTAAGATGACATGAAACCACATAAATAACCAAAACAGGAAGGTTGTCTAATCTTAGGAGGTTTGGCAAAACACCAAGGTGTTGTCAAGAAATAGCACATGTTGTTTGTCATCTATGTATTTAATTGAATCAATTGATTAGGGCGTTTCAACTAGTTAAAATACTTCAACTTCTATGTCTAAAAATAAATGTCTTACCATAATAGTTGTTAAATCAAGATTCGAATCGAGAATCGGAAATGCTTGATTAGTGAATCGAGAATCAAGAATCGAATCGTAAGATTCGTTTTACATTTTTAATAATAGTTAAAGTATATGTAATTTCATATAATTCCTAAATTGTAAGCTATTTAAATATTTGTTTAAATAATAAGCTTATAAAAATAAACATACAAAGTTACCAACCAAGTCTAAAAAAAGTTAAAAAAGATCCAAATATAGTCTAGTTGTTGAATATACTAATGCTAATAATTAAAATTGTAAGTGGTTGTGGACTACCAAACCAACAATTACAATTGTTAGTGGTGGTGGTCCACCGGTCCACTAATTAGAAAAAATGATATGTTAACTTATTTAGTGATGACTAGTTACCACCTAAACTGTACATAGTCTGTAATTCTGTATTATATATGTATGTTTTTCAAAGATAATCAAATTTTACATAATATGTATTCTACTTTATAAATTACAACCATAATAGGAAGAAATTCATTATTGATTACTATTTATTCACAATTAGATAAATGATAAAGCATTTTTATTTTTAATTAAATAATTTATTTGCTTATCTACAAATAAATAATCATTATTTATTTATTTATAAAAAAGATAATTCATTATTATTTTTTTGAAAATAATTCATTATTAATTTATTATTTATTTATAAAGAGATAATTTATTTTTATTTATTTAAAATAACTAATTTCTTATTAGACAAATCAAATATTTTAATTAATATAAAAACATATCATATAAATAAATATTTTAATATATTATCTATCAATCACAAAGTACAAAAGCCATTGTGGCTATGCAAAAAAGTGGCTTCAGCCTAGACACACGCAAAACACACCCTCTTTTCCCCCTCTTCTTCTTCTTCCATTCTTCTTCTCCTTCTCACAGGATCACTTCTAGCCCTAATTCCGTTTTTTTTCTTCTTTTTTTCCTCGATCTCCTTCCAGCCCTAACTATGGCAGTTTTTCTGTTTTTATTTCGCCAAAAATAAACATTTTGCTGAAAAAAACCCAGATTAGGGCTAGAAATTGGTTGTCGTCCGATGAAGAAGAAAGAAGAAGAAGAGGAAGAAGCAGAGAAGCAACAAATCGAGCCTTTAGCATGGAGTCGCGTGGCCTAAAGAAAAAAAAAGATGGACGCATGATATTTTTCTGCAATGGTTCAACGTACTGGCTTTTCAAGCAAGATGGAACCCATAAAAACACACCCGGTCGAAAATTCCAGGTTTTTTTTTCTCCTTTTTTATTCTTCTTAAAGTTCGTCTCTTCTCCCTTCGTTTCTTCATAAATTCAATAACAAATTAATATTGTTGGTCTTCTTCTCCCTTTTTCATTTCTTCTCGTAAATTCGTAATACCAAAGGTTAGAGTTGCTTTCTTCCACGTTAATTAATTTCTACAATTGGCTAAGTTTTTTTTTTTGAGGTATTTCAGTTTTTATTTTTGTGACTTTTTAATTTCTTGGTACCTTGAGAATCGGTATTAAATAGATTCCTGTAAATCGATTCGCGATTCAGCAATTCAGTCTTCGATTCATGCATATTTTCGATTCTTTGAAAGAGTCGGATCATTCACCCCCCAAATCGTTAATCGATTTGTGAATCAAATCGCGAATCGTACGATTTTGATAACTGTGCTACCATTGTTTTGTACCCTAGACTTTTGACACTCAATTTAACAATAACATTGTACCTTGGCATCACAAGCTACAATATCATCCTAGATCTGTTCTTGATCATGTTCTCAAGTACAAGCACATCACTCATGCAAATAAACTTGACTTTTTGTTTTGCTTGTCAGTATGGTAAGATATGTTCACAACCTTTTCCTTCTTTTTTTTTTTTTTTTGAGTAGAACAACCTTTTCCTTCTTCAATGAATAAACTTGTTCACCTTTAACTTTTGATACCAATCTTTGGGGTCTAACTCCTATATTTTCAAATAAGGGATTACATCTATCCAACTTTTGATGATTTTACTAGGTTGATCTGAATCCACACCTTACAGACAAAATCTAAGGCAAAAAGCAGCATTCTTCCATGTTCAATCCTTTGTGGACAGACAATTTGGCAAGAAGATTAAATGCTTACAAACTGATTTTTTGGGGTATGAGCTGGGGGCTACCAAAGCCTATTATATTACCTTAATTAAGTTGTCGTAGCTTCTAGAAAACCTTGTCCTCATGCACATTAGCAAAATGGGTTAGGTCAAAGGAAACACAAGCACATAGTTGAAGTAGACTTAACTTACAATTCAAGCTAATAAGCCTCTTCAATATTAGCAGGATTCAAGTCTCCACTTCGACCTATCTAATACACAAAGTTCCAACTTTAGTTCTCAACCACCTCCACGTTTTGAAGCCTTATTTAAGCAGAAACCAAATTACAATTGCCTAAAGTCTTCCAATCATGCTTGCTATCCTCTCCTTCAAACTTATAACAAACATAAATTGAAATTTTACACATCCAATTGTGTCTTTATGGGATATAGTTCAAATGACAAAGGGTATAAGTGCCTTCATTCTTTTGGTCGTTTTTTTAATTACAAGGAATGTTAACTTTAAAGAGTCTAAATTTCCTTTTCCCTTTGGTTCCTTCTTTCTTTATTGAACTCTAAAACTTTTGCCTCTTCATTTCAAATGCCTTTTGTTATATCAACTCAATTTCATACCCCCAGTTAACTATATTTTGTTATCCCAATTGCATAATCAGTAACTGTAAGACAACTGAAGCAGCCATTCCAAGAGCAGTTTCTGCATAAAAGTAGATCCCTCAGAATTAACATATAGACTTTATTTCGTCCATCATAAATTACTAAGCCAATTAACCTTCCTTCTTCTACCTTATCCTATACCCCCTCAACCTCCATTCATCCGAAGCAAACAAGGTCAAAATTTTTGTAATAACAAGCCCAAGTCTTCCACTCTGTCACCACCAAAATAGCATGTAAGTTGTCATCTCAATAAAAAAAATAGCCATGTAGCCGGGGCGAGTTAAAAAATCCAACAGTTCCAGTTCCCTTCTTGTTCATCAATTGGAAATCAAGACAAAACGGGCACTATGGTGAGACATCAAACCAATGGTAATCAAGCCCTGAATTATCCAAACTAGAAAGCAGGCAATGATGGATGAATATAAAGCTCTAACAGTATCCCGGATTTGGAGTTTGGTGCCTTATTCAACAGAAATGAATGTGATTGGGAATAAATCGGTATTTTAAGATAAATCAAAACCAGATGGAACTATTCGAAGATATAGAATGAGCTTAGAAGCAAAGGTTTCAATGAACATTCAGGTTTAAATTATTTTTCAACCTTTAGCCCTATGATTAAGCTTTCAACTAAAAGAGTTGTTTTAACCTTGACTGCTACAAATGGTGGGGATTTCGATAGATGGATATCAACAATACATTTCTCCACAGTGATTTTCAGGACATGGTGTACATAAATGTGAAGTCTTTTTTTTTTTAATGAAACCAAACCAAGTATGCTTGAAAGTCACACAAGGCCTTGCATGGCCAAAACAAGTTCTAATAGTTTGGTCCATCAATTTAAATAATGCCTTAATTGATTAGGAATTTCAAAATTTTGTAGCTGACAACAGCCTATCCATTCACAAGAAAGGCAATACACTTATCGTTCATGTATGTTGATGAAATCCTAATCATGGACCATACTGCTTCCTAGGCCAGGCAAGTGATTAAAGACTTAAAAAAATAAAAGTAAATAAGAAATTACTCTCAAGACACTTGGATCATTGCATTTCTTCTTGTTTCTTTTTTTCATTTTTTATTTTTTTGACAAGTAAGAGTAAGATATATTAAGCCACTGAAACTGCAACTAGAAAGAATACAAAGGAACCGAGGTTCAAACAGCCCCCAAAACTGCAAACACAAATTTTGAAGCTCACAAGAATTCTTTTGGTCTCTATCTAACTTGAACCAAGTATATTTCAGATTTATTGGAGAAATTTGGTAAGACGCAAGCAAAGAGAATTTCTACTCTTCTTTTTAGGACTAATTTCTCTATAGCTCAAGGAGAACCATTTGAAGATTGCTCCCTATACAAAAGGACAAGTGGTGCTTCAGAGTATCTAACCATTACTAGGACCAACATCTCATTTTTTGTCAATTTCAACAAGCTCCTAATGGAGAGTTCTTACATATCTTCATGGCCTGGTTGGTTATAGCTTGCATTTCAAACCAACTAAAGATTTATTTCCTAGTTACCAGCATAGATGATCTAAGTTGAGTGGTGGCTATTAAGTATATTTGGGTGGAAATTTGATTGATTGGAGCTCAATTAGTAAAAAGTTACTGCCCATTCCTACACAGAATCAGAATACAGGGCCATTAGCCAAGTTGCCACAGAGCTTACATAACAGAGTAGTTGAAGTAGGAGTCTAAAATTGGCATGAGATGGGATCCTTTTGCAGTAGAAAGATTTTAGAGAAATATTTTTTTTCCAGAAACAGAAAAACACCCGAAACCCAAAAAAGTTTATAAATCACGGAACAGAAGCCTAAGCATAAATCTATATTGTTGAAAAATCCATGACCCGATGCCCCAAACAAACAGAAAACAGAAAGAAAAACCGACGTAAATCTGAGATTCCAAGTTGTTTGGTCGTTCCCCAAACTTTTCTCAGCAAGCAGAATGAGTAACAATCAAAATCGTAGACAACAAAATATGAATTGATAAAAAAAACCTTACATCATGCCACAAATGTAAAAAGACTGATGTGGTACCTTCAAATTAAGCCACCCACTAAAGAGGCAAACTTGGGTAGGGAAGCGCACAGAATTGAATTTATTGACATTGAAAACAGTCGATCTGGAAATGGAATCGGTAGGCCTCGAGAATCCCAAAGACGATGAAACAACAGAATTTGTGACAGTTTCCATGGTCTTCGAAGCTGAAAGAGAAATCAGAAACGCAAAACCCAAAATATGAAACAAAACCGAAGAGAGTATGCAAATTGTTTAATCGACTTCAGGTATCATACAGGTTGAGCCGACAAACAAGAACTTATAACGAGTTCTTGGATACTTCTACAGAATCGATCAAGTCTCAAATTACTATCATACCCTTTGCGTGGAAAACTTTTTCTTTTTATTTATTTCTTTGATTTTGACCCGGCGCCTCATAAACCATTATGGCTGAGAAATTTTCAGTTATAAACTTATAATTTGTCCATCTTATTGACACACTCTTAATAGTTATTATTTCTCCTTCCTAGAATGTCTTGCTTAATACTTTTTAATTGTGAGGACTCAACAAAGAAGAAAACCCTAGCCTTCATTTCTCTTTTTAACTTTTTCTCTATTATCCTTCATTACACTAAAAAATAAATTTTTAGGCCCAAATAATATTTGAATAATTATTTTGCCTAAAAGATAGTAGAATAGGCCAAATGGATACATCAAGCCCAAATCGAGCTCAATCTAGTTCGAGAAAGCTCAAGTCCATGATAATCAACCTATGAAAAGATTCAAATACATTTTTATAATTTTTCAATTTATTCAAGTGGCCATTGATAATGAAAGTGACCATCTCATAATGGTAAGACTTTATCTCAAAAGCAAGCATAAAAGATTTTTTCTCCAAATAAAGTCATAACATGGCATAACGTAAATAGTTATTAGAAATGGGGAAAGCTATTTGGGGAACAAGACTTTAAAGATAAGTCGACTAAGAACAAAACCCCCAGCGGAGATGCGAGCCGCCATCGGAGAAGGTGGGTCAAGAGCTTATTTAGGAATGCATATAAAAGGAAGACTCAACATTAAAGCAACGATCTGTAAATCGATCATCAATCAAGACTCAAAACAGAGCATTTCAACATTTCTCTTATGTTTCTACTAGTTCATCAACCGTACTTTCCAAATCTCTAGTTTAGTTATATGTTTTTCCTTACAAGCATGTGTTACTTCAAGCTTTCTTGTTTCAAGTATTTCATTTTCAGTATATTCTACAGTAAAATTTGTTATCTTCTGCTAGTCCGTAAGTCCCAAATCTTTCAATATACTATTTTAAAGCATTTTCCACTTAGATTCTGTTTTTTTTAAAACTATGAATCCATTCGTTCGGGAAAGGGTATAGATTTCAAAGACGCTTCAGCTTTGAAATACCATAATTTCCTAGCACGCCCGCTCATTCACCAATTCTTGTGCTTTTGTATGTTCTGGACCCAAAATCTAGCATAAAAATATTTTTGGCATGCCCGGTGGGACACGTCTTTATGGAACATCGATACATTTTTTTTTGTTTTGTATGTTCAATTGTGCATATTCCACAGTGGGACACGCTTTTTGCTGAAGAATGCCACCAAAATTGAGGAGTAAGACAATTGTAGAGTCTTTGAACTCAAAATCTGATATTGTAGAAGCAACACAGGAAGGAAGAGTTCTAGCCTTGGTGGAAAAAATAGAGAACTTGATGAATTCTCCAGTGCGATAGCAAGGGAATCCATCCAACAACCCAATTGAACAAGTGGAAGGAAAAGGTGCTGGTAATGTGGGCGTGTCTATTCTTATGTCTAATAATTCTAAGGAATTTTCAGGCTCTCATGTAAGAATTAAAGAGCCATGGATTGATCATGACTACCATTATGGAAGAAATGAAGCAGGGATCTCAAGCCATCCTCGAGAACTTTGGAGGAAAAGGGCAATCAAGGCAAGAAGTTGCTTCTAAGCCTAAAAGGCAATTTTCTAATGAACTCAGGAAGCAGCATTCTGAGAACCTATGTGAAGCTAGTAAATTTCACCGCTCACTTATGCAGGCAAATGTTAGATACCTTCCTCCCCACAAGAGAGAGGATGGTACTCTAGTGAACATAGTAGGGGAAAGACCTAATGCAACCAGAACCACAGCCCCTCAGAGGATTGTTGCTTATACTAATCCAATTACAAAACCTGAAGTATATGAAGGAGACTTTTCTTTCAATGGAGGCCCGGTGGGCATCATGCAGCCACCTGCAAGAGTAAATGGCAAATGGGGACGACAAGTTCAACAAGTTTCTCAAGTTCAACAAGTTCCTACAAACAATGTTCTCAATTTCCTCGTTCTTCAAGAGGTTCAACAAAGCCTCTTAACAACCTTTTGTGCAACCAAATTGTGGAACAAATTTCTGTGGGCAATCGGGGATAGGCTAGCATAAGAGTTATATGGCCTGTGCCCTCAAAAAAAATTGGTCGCTCGAAGTTCTACAAACCTTATCCAAAGATGATAGATAGGGAATACCCCTACCCAAGGGGATATAGGATCCCTGATTTCTCCTTGTTCTCTAGAGAAGATAGCCAATCCACCTTAAAGCATGTTAATAGATTCACTGTGCAATGTGAGGAGTTAGCTAACTATGAGAATTTCTATCATTTCAAGCTGGGGATCGCTTTTCTAACTCTTTCCATAAAGATTCACTGTATAACATTACCAAGGAACTCTGCAAAGTTAGCAGAGATGGAAAAGCGCCCATACTCAATTCTTCGTGGCCGAGCCGGCGTGTGCATCGTAGAACTGTCCAGAGTGACTTAAAGAAATGGGGAGACCGTTAATTTGTTCATTTGTTGTTTCAAGAAGATGAGAAACATATGCAAAATCCATCTTCCATAGACAAAGTATATGAAAATGGCCCAAAGAGGTTTGGACATTGAATCGGGGAAGAAATTCTAAGGTATAGAATTTAGAGATTTTTATGAACTTGCAGCTAAGGTGACATAATATGAAGAGCTGCTCAAGGAAGAAAGTTACTGGAGGAAGAAGTCCATGGGAACCTATTGTCAAGAGGTGAACCATGAGGTAGCAAAGTATGCATCTATGCTACAAGGATATTCATCCGTCGCTCTTTCTTTTGGTAGAAAAAGGTGCACGATGTGTGGAAGAAAACCTGAAGTATTATACAAGTCGATATACTGAGGCCATGAGCAGAGGAAATATTTGATTTTACGGTGAAAAAAAAATTCATTACCTTCCTAAGACCACAGGATCCCTTATGACCGAACTGGGGAAAGAGCTTCTTTTATCAAGTACGCAATTCATGGAACAATACTACTAATGCATGTTGGGGTTTTTCAAAAATGTCATATAAGACATGATACGGCAAA